>JAGSMU010000717.1:0-12067 GCA_029286865.1 Teinopalpus imperialis
GACAACCTTGTTGGTGGTGTCGGATTACAATCTTATTGCTGTGTGTTTATCGATGACCGATAGAAAAATGCAGAGTAAATCTCTAATTGGAGATGAAACCTCTTAAATATTGTCGAAATGGCGCGAGTTCTGTATTCACCATTTGACTTATGATGGTGTCATTTATGATTGATGTAGAGTGATAAGATATAGTAGATGCATTTAATAATAATAATATGTTTTATCAATCGTTGTGTATTGCGTGTGCTATTTTTCTTACATCTACGAGTATAGCACGCACCATAGACAACGAATTGAATCGTGTGTCACCCATAGTTTCAAAAAATAATTACACAAATCTTAGCCGTTGAAAAGTTAAAAGAGAAAAAAATATTGTTATTCAAGCGGTGTATGCTCTAAATTGTTTCATCCGACATTAAATTATAATTGTCATTTCAAGTCCAAAGTTTATCATTTTTCATTTTACGTATAATCGTACTCCGTACACACTGTATGTAAATGTTGAATGAAGAAACGGATACTAGATTTCATCGCTTTTGATGTATATCTTTTAAAAGTATTTAAACGAAAATATAATTGCTTTATTACCGGCGTGGAAACGATTTAGTTTTAATACGAAGCCACTCGTAGAGCTGATTCCAACGCGTTCAATTACCAGATTGTTTCACAACCGTCGTCGAGCTCCAAATAATTAAACGCCGCATTGTGAGTGATACCCTCGTGCTTTTGGCGTGTTGCGTTCTAAAGCCTTGGACACATGTACCATATTTAAAATCATATTAACGTTGATTTTTTTTAATTCTTGGTGGTAAAGGGTGACAATGCATCTGCATTATGATTCCTTATCAAAGATGAATGTAGATGTCATGGGCAGCAGGAATCACTTACCATCAGGTGACATATGTGCTCGTTTGTTACTCTCCATGTAATGAAAAAAACATTTATTTTATAACGTTTTATCTCGAGCACTCAGGGTCAAGGGGGGAATAAGGTATTTGACGTCCTGATATCATAATTACCCGCACTACATTACGTGTATAGGTACATATACCGACCTCGGTCTTGTGGCAGTGAATGACTACCCCCCATTGGATCGAGCGACATACCTATGAAAGCGGAAGTGGATGGATGCAAGTGGCTCATGATCTGTTTTTTGTAACTGATGACCACTGTTAGAACGAGGGCTTTTACAGCTTCATCGGGTTGGAAGGTGACCGAGCGCATAGGGCACTCAACTTAGCCTATTTATGGGTAACCAGCACAAGGCGTCGGCTTAGACCATACTGGCTCAGGTGTGCTTTATGGCAATCTATGGAGGCAATTAATATATATAAATACATATATATAAACTATGTTATTATATAAAATACGAGTTGAAATTCCGAATGAAAATAAACAATCGTCAAGCGTTTGTTTCACACTGTGTAAACATCCAACGTTCGCACTCGCCTTAAGGTTATGTAAATCCTGCATCCAGTACATATGTTGAGTGTTGTCTCTAACAGAGTCATGCTTTGTTAAAGCTTGCGTTGAACGCTGTTTGATTTCCTGATTTGTTATATGACACAATTCTTAATTAAAACACATCTTTATTTGTTACAAGTATATTTTAAAAACTTAATAGAGTGACACGTTGTTTTAGAAAAACGTAGTATATAGCCATAATTAAAGTACAGGTGAAACTAACGTCGTAGATTTCAATTCACCATTCGACAATTTTTTAAACGAATGATATCAGTGCTGTTACATTACATTACAAATACATGTATACAATATATATATATATATATATATATATATATTTGATTTACAATTACAATTTCAACCATTTATTTCTTCTCTTTAACAACCGTGCTAGGTCTTAGATCTGTGTTACAGCTGCTTAGCCCCTCCTCCGGATGAAGTATAATTTAAATAAAACTTAGAATTACTGTTACATTAAAACTATAGATTAATTAAAGAAAAAAGAAAGAATATCCCAATAAGGGAGGTAGTAGTAAATTATCTTAGTTTCAAATCGTGCACACAAAGTATAACTAGTCTAGTGAATTAACAATACTTGTTATATCATAATTGACTGGTACAAGATAAGGTTAAGGGCGATTTATAAAAATGTTACAATAATATTTGCTTAACTTAAATTTACAATACAAATATGTTTGTGGTATATACATAAAGATAAATATAGATATATATTTGTTCGTTTGTAAAAACATTTCATTCACATCCCGGGTAAAATTTACTTATTTATTTTTTATAAAGTTTCAGTATCTTCATACTTCAACGACATTAAATAACTTGTGGGGACCTGCTTACATTTGTAATGAGTAAGTGTATATATGGTGATGTCATTACTTATTCTTTTATATAGGTAGGGCCCCAAAAAAACATATATGTCTATGAGCATAGGAGGAACAAAATTTTTCTGGTAATATGATTCGGTCTTTTCTTCTTAGATTCTGGAAAATATTAAAATCTGGTCTGCAGACTGAATGAGTCCTTAGTACAGAATTCAAAATAAATAATTGGCGGACCGTGAGTACCTTCACTTCAGAGAAAAGCTGTGATGTTGGAAATGTATAGGGTTTGTGAAGCATAACCTTTAACAATGCTCTCTGTGATCGTTCGACTGGCAAAAGATAACCTTTACAAGTACCACCCCAGACAGATACACAGTAAGCCAATAAAGATTGGCAAAGAGCATAGTAGATGGTTTTTAGAAGTTCAGCGGGAATATGTCTTATACGCCCGAAAATAGGTAACAGTTTTCTTATTCTACCTTTTAAAAGAGTCAATATGCTCTTGCCAATTAAGAAGGCTATCGACAATAATACCGAGGTATTTAATGGATTTAACCCCTCTCCAAAGTTGTACAGGCACATGTTTGAGATGACAAATTACCACATCTATGTGCCCTGACAGGGATTGAGTCAAATGTGCGTTTTTGGTCAACAAAAGACTTAGTGAAGGTCAGGTACTTGGTCTTGCTTAAGTTCAACGTTAATAGATTTCTTCTGAGCCATGACATTACTTCCTCAAGTCCAATCTCCGCTAATTTAGCTGTTTCTTGCCAGGTAGATCCTTTAATTAGTAATACAGTGTCATCGACCTAGGCAATAATTTTGCAATTTCGTATTTTAAGACCATAGAGATCGTTAACATATAGAAGAAACAAGGTTGGGCCCAAAATGCTACCTTGAGGCACGCCATAACTGATATACGTCAACTCACTTTTTAATTCACCGATTTTCACTTGTTTTCTTCTATTTGATAGGTAACTTTGAAATAATTTTAAATATGTATCTCTAAAACCCATCCTTTCCATTTTGCTAAGTAGAATCGGGACGGAGACAGTGTCAAACGCCTTTGCGAGATCCAAGAATATTCCTATGCATTTGTTATTTTTATCAACTTGACGGACAACAAATTCTGTTAAAGACTGTACAGCATCTTCTGTAGATTTTCCATTTATGAAACCAAATTGGTTTTCCGAGATTATAATAAATTTAGCTAAATATGATTTTAGACGATTATTTAGTAAACGTTCTAATGTTTTCGATAAAGCCGGCAGAATAGAAATAGGCCTGTAGTTGGTGACACTGTCCCTATCTCCGCCTTTATAAATAGGTGAGATCAAAGCAATTTTGAATATGTCTGGGAAAAGGCCTGTGTCAATACTTAGGTTACAGATATGAGTAATACAAGGAATTAGTATATGTTTAGCAGATTTTAGTACTTGAGTTGGAATACCATCAAATCCAGGTGCCGAATTTGATTTTAGCCCATTGATTATGAGCTCGTTTTCAGATGAATCTGTGGGCAATAAGCCGAATGATTGACGTTCATATTTTAAATTGGAATCAGCAGAAACGGATTTTCTACTAATATGATTAAACAGAATTTCATCTGCAAGATTCTTTCCAATATCAGTAAAAAAAATATTTATGTAGTTGATAGATTCAAGTGGAGTTGATTTTAAATTTAAAAGATTATTATTATTAGGTAAATTACCATCACCAAACTATTTTTAATAAGCTTCCACGTTTTCTTACTGTCCTTTCCGACACTTTTTATTTCATTTCTTTCGAAATCTGCCCTATTTTTTTTTAATAACTCGCCACAAAAGTTTCTATAGCGCTTATAAGAAGTTAAGATATATTTTATATTATATATTTTCAGGATCAGCATTACAATTATGATGAAGTTTGTTTCTGTGTCTAATACATCTGAGTAGTCCTGTGGTAAGCCAAGGAACTTTTATTCTCTTTCGAGAAGGGATTGTCTTAATTACTGTATTTATGTCTATAGCTTTTTGAAGTTCTTGAACTAACATATTAACAGCCATATTTACATCATTACATTTCAATATAGAATTAAGTACCCGCAAGTTTAAATCCGACGCAACTTTACTATAATTAATTCTATTGTATGGTTTGGAAACGTTTCTGGTTATTTTAAAGTTATCTAGATAGAAGAGTAGCGTATAATGGTCAGTTGAAGTCGAAGCAACTACTAAGGTTTTTGCTTTGAAGCTAGATTTTAAAAATACATGATCTAGACAAGAGTTACCTCTAGAAGGTAGTGTGTGCGCTGGTAATAAGCCATGGTGGGCCATAAGATCCAAATAATTGTCGGATCCTATACTAGGATTTGACGGGTCAATATTTATCTTCATATCACCCGAAATAATATTGGAAAACTTTTTTACTGATACTAAAATAGAGTCCATGGCTGTTAAAAAATTATCACATGAACGATATGAGGGTGGGCGATAAATAGCAACAATGGCTGTTTCCATTCCAATTTCAATGATCAAGCAGTTTCCTTCAAACGCACGAGGCTCAACTACAACTGCTGATATATAATTTTTGACGTAAACTGTAACACCTTCATTTTGTGATTTATTGTTATTTGAACAATATCCAATATAATTATCTAATTTAGGTGTATAATCAATTTTATTAAGCTAGCATTCTGTTAGTATAATAACATCTATTTCGGTTCGTAACTAAGTTAAAAGTATTTCCACTTGCGGTAAATTATGTTCTATGCTACGAATATTTTGACACATTACTGTTAACTTTGTACAAGAACTATCCAAAAATTTATGGGTATAAAAATATGTGTGTGTGTGTGTGTGTGTATATATATGACTAGCTCAACTACTTTTATATATCACAACGTAACGTATAACATCCTAAAACACCAGTATACGCAATGTCCAAAGGAAATATATTTAAAATATAAACGAAATGCAACACTGCCAGCGTGAAATTATATCATTCGAATAGTGTTATTTTACTGTGAAACGGACTGTAAGTATATTTAATTCCTACGTACAGTTACTACTGAGCACATATATTTCACTCACAATATCCTCCTTTGTAGGGTAGTGAAGAGGTATATGCCTAAGAAGACTTGACCCCGATAGCCCTTAGAAGTAGCCCTCATTAACGACCGCTCATCAGTCAAGTGGGCTTGGGATAAGCGTTGACAAATACAGGGACACCACTCATGCTTATTTGAAATGCATGAATGTGCTTTTAGAGGGACTGAATATATCTCTATAGTTTATAATATTATATTTCTGACAAAATTATGGCCACACTACGACGAATGGGTCGTTTTCGAAAAGGATGAACACGTATACATATCAGCATAAAATTGCTGGATATCACTGCCGTATTTGGTGGGTGCCAATTACAGATAGCTTCAGTGTTGACAACGGATCTTCAATCTTTGTTAGGGTTGGACGTGAATGTCATGGGTCGGAGGCTTTACTTGCTATCAGGTGACCTGTGTAAACTATATGTAAGGTCCTTACATACGAAATTAGAGTTTTGTCGAACTGGCCACTTTGATCTCAAATAATCTGGCGTTTGGTTAAGAATTCCAAATTCAAATGTACTTCAAATTTAGGCTTGTGTATTTGTTTTTCGAAATTAGTGATTAGTTTGTTTTCGCGCCATTTATTTTTTCTTTGACATCCTTCTGTTAACAATATGGAAATTCACGTGAAACAAATTGGAAGAGTGAAAAAGCTTGAGAAGTGGGTACCGCATCGATTGAGTGAAGCACACCATCAAATACTAATTGAATGATACTTTCAACCGTCACAATAACCACGGAATTTTGAATCGTATCGTTACTTGTGATGAAAAATGGATACAGTACGACAATCTGAAACACTCATCACAGTGGTTGAACCCAGCAGAACCGGCCAAATCCTGTCCCAAGCGAAAATTGACTCAGAAAAACGTAATGGTGAATGTTTGGTGGACCAGTGCTGGTGTCATACACTACAGCTTCCTAAGATCCGGCCAGATGTAGAGGCTACGATTACGGCAGATCTGTATTGTCAACAATTGCGAACCGTGCTGAAAAAGCTAGCCGTCAAACGAGACATGTCAATTGCTCTAGCCCACTGCTGTTTCATGATAACACTAGACCATTCATGCTAAGACAGATGGGCGCTAAATTAGAGGAGCTGCAAATTTAAATAAATTACTCTTGTCGTTGTTAACTGCATGTCTAATATTTGTTTAATTTGTTTCTTTCTGTTGTCTTGTAATTGTTTGTTATATGATTGATTATGATATGATTAATTATATATTATTTTTTATATAATAGTGTATAATGCCATACTTTACCGGTCAACTAAAGGTGTTGTGAGATATTGTGATAAGTGTAGCAATATTTTTTTACAATGTATGACACTACATCAACCACAATTTCTCTCCACGCCATGGGATTATTCGGCATTTAGCCTGCAATTTTATATTATATATATACATATATATATATATATATATATATATATATATATATATATATATGTATATAAACTACTGGCACTGGTGTTTGTATACATATATTAAATAATACTATCAATAGATAGTAGACAATACTAGTTTTAATAAGGTTATATATAATATATAATAGTGTTACCGTGCGATAAGTAACACCCTCACAGAATACCAAAGTGAATCCGAGTATAACCACAAATTATGGTTGGAAATAATAATCGAAATAAATAGTGTGTACATAGTCGGGAACATGGGATGTCCCTGACACTGCATCTGGACCTTCCTCTGATCTTAATGTACATGCATCATATCGCAATCGGCCTTCACTGACGAGTGAGGCACTCACTGTTTTTCAGCAAATACTTACAACACTACATATACTATATTCTGCGCTATTGATGTCACGTCTGGACATCGTCACCATCAAGTCTAGTCACTAAACGGACGCCGCAAATAATTCTGAAACTTATTTTAATCCTATTTCAATGTATCCCCCTGTTCAATAGTACTAAACTGATATAGGAGTTCTAATCTCATAGTATGGAAATTGTAGAGCTTAATAGAATCGCTTAGGTATACGATAGAAGTGAGATCCAAGCAAACTTCGACCGAATTAGTTAGGACGGAATTTGAACCTACTGCATAAGCCTGCATGCAAACATCTTCGTAAGCATGAAGTTTACAAATTAAATTTATAACACTGTATTAAAGGGTGGGTCGTGGTTGGAACTTCCGGCATGTGAACAGGTAGGAGCTTTTCAGCTGTAACTTGCTTTAGAAATGTCTTTGATTCCATATTTAATGTACCAGTATTATATTCAATCTTGTTGATGTTTTAGGTTATCATAAACGTTATAAATATATTATAACATGGCAGGCGATATCAGTAGATATAAGGATCTACTGCCCTTAAATTATCTGGGGTATATATAAAATGAAGTTTACAAATGGAATACATGTAATAGGTTTACCTATGAAATTGCCGTTTTGTATGAAATAAATTAAAATATTTTTTTTCAAACTTTTTTCTGTTATACAAAGTAATCACCCATGTAATCGATGCATCTATGCCATCGCACTGGTATTTTATTGATGCCCCTCTTGTAAAAACAGCTGGACGGGAGGCAACAAACTCTTCAAAGGCATTTTGTACTGCCACTCGAGAATTGATTATTTCCCGCTAAAAAAGTTTGCCCAAATTTTGGAAAAAGTAATAGTCGGTGGGTGCAAGGTTTGGTGAGTACGATGGATGAGGGAGAGCTTCCAACCCCAACTCTTGCAATTTTTAGACTGTCTGTTGTGCAGTATGGGGTCGCGCGTTGTCGTGTAGGAGCATCGGGGACGACCGATTGACCAAAGCTGGTTGCAGATGTGCGAGCTTCTCTATCATTGTCTTCAGTTCTTAACAGTTCCGTGTTGGCATCAACGCGGCACAAACGGCACGTAACATCAACAACGTTTACGGAGAGAACTTTTCAAAATAACGCACAACCTGTTAGTGGTTTCCCGGTTCCGTTCTGGACATACCGATTTGAAAAATGAATCTCGTGGTCGTCCGGTCACTTTGGTCAACAATGATGAATTAAAGGCGATTGTGGAAGTCGAGCTTCATAAGATTTTTCGAACATTCCTAAAATAAATAATCTAAAGTACTCTGTAAAATTTGTTACCGAAACAATCTGTTATGTTAATTTGCAAACACCTACGACTTCATATAATAAAATCGTTCACATATTTTGTGCTTTCCTGTGCTTTTATACACGCTAATCACCACAAAAGCTTAATCGAATTGGATGCGGTTTTCAGTAATGAATTGAAATCAGCTTGGGCTACCATTTTATTTCATTTAAATTGGTTTAAAATTAAAATAGATATAGCAATTTTATAGAGCGACTCGCGAGAGTAGACGGAACATGATTGCGTGTACAAAATCGCAGGCGCGGTTGTTTTCCGATGAGGGAAATCCAAGTTTTATAATGTTCATTAAATATAAAAGCACCTTTTAAATGCTAAAATAAATATTTGACTGCATTGCTATACATATTTACATAACAAATTCTGCTTTTAATGCCCGATTTCCATATTCACAAGCTCCATCACGAAACTGATTAATTTGGAGCCTTTCATTTAGTAATAGCAATTTACCGGTATTACCTATCATTTAGTATGATTGGATCGTACCAAAAGGACCATTCAAATGACTATATGCATACATTTGTTATGGCTTCGGTAAGTAAGTTACATATTATCTATGTAAATTGTATTGATTTAACACCTTGTTATTCTTAAATAGGTATAAAGAAATGTCATCAACTTAAAAAGGAGTAAAGTGACATTAAAATTGCAGTTCATTACACAGTTACAGTTCAGTACAGTATTTGTTCAAATGAAAAAAGATTATATTCTTATACCTAATAATAGCTAATACAAAAATTTTAAAGTTAATAATAATAATCCAATAATTTAGTAATGATAATAGATTTGGTATTATAATATATAAATAATAATTTGCTTCTGTTTCGTGTTAGAGGCGCGGTTGTGTAAAAATCGTGATGAATATGGGAGAATTTTTAAGGTATGTGAATTACACACCGTAATCTATTGGACTTCGTGAAATCGTGTAGCAGAATAATAATTCTTCCAATATACTCGATAGAGCAGGAATCCCAAAATGTTCAATATCAACCCTGGGGGTCACCATAACCTAAAGCTGATTTTGGGGGTCAACGATGTCTAAAATCAACCCCTTTTAACTAACTCTAGTTCTTTTTTGAAACTTTCAAGGTACTGTATGTTTTGTTACGTGTACCAACTTGTTATAAGAATGACTAAAATTTTAGTAGGAAGTATTTTGACTTGCTCTGTATCTGCGCATATACGCGGTTTAGCACGAAAGAAATCAAGTTAAAGTCCAAACATGTTCCAGATATTACTCTTAATTTTATGTCAATATTTAAATTTTGATGAGAAAATGATGTCAAGGTTATTCACGATACCGCAGTGTCACTGGCCGGTTCCCTCCAGTACGTAGAGATAGAAGCGTCGCTGGAGTTTCTTGCGCCACTTCTTCTCCAGCGCCCACGCATTCCGAAGTGATGGTACAGATAGCCAATAATAAATAGCGATATTAACTTAAATAATCCTCTGTAAGAAGCAATTGACCGAGCCGAGGATCGGCCCTCTCGGGCACCCTATGGTTAGACGCTTCGGAGCCCTTGTCCTGGTTACCCATACATATAGGTCTCGACTGAGTGCCATAAGCGCTCGGGCACCTTTAAACCCGTGAAACTGTAAAAGCCCTAGGGCCATCAGCCCGATTAAAAAAAAGTATTTAGTGTCAATAGGGCAAAAAACTAGACATGGGATTTTTAAAGTAATTTGCTTATGGGGGTCTGAGGTATCAGTTAATTTTGGAAATGGAGTCTCTTTCCCGAAATAGTTTGGGAATCCCTGCTATAGAGGGAAGCCTGTGGTCCACTATGGGAAGTATAAGGCTGCTATATTTTTTTTACTTTATATCACGATTATATCTCCTATTTTATATTAATAATTTATATCGCTAAAAATAAATTACATACTATATTTATATATGGTTATAAAGGTTAAGGAAGAAACTTAAGCATAACTCGTCACTGCAACTTGTGACAATAGGGTGGATTTTCACCCTCAAATATTGAGAACAACAACTAAGCAAACAAAGACAAAGGCTGCCGGTGTTCTTAGGCCCCTTAATAAGTGGAATAGAGGTTTACATCATATAAGTATATAGGAACATATATAATTTACATACATAATTTTAACAGTAATAATCACTTTGCAACTTCATTCTAACTTAGGCAACATGTAAGAGTCATAGCTACCTGGCCAGGACTACGCTCGCATTAAATACCAGCATAATGCTGCTATGGTGGTAGGGATCCCAAGACAAAATTATGGGTAATGATCTCATGAATTCGAAGCATCATTATATATGCGATTTCCGATATGCGGTTATTATATAATGTATTAAATGGCCACGTAGACTGTCCTACCTTGATAGAAAAATTGCGTCTTCGTATCCCAACACGCCGCCTACGAAGTACAAATTTATTTTATGTCCCTCTTACAAAAACGAAATATGCCCAGAGCTCAGTCTTATATAGATGTATGCAGGTCTATAATGATATGTTTGGAAATATTGACATATTCCATCTTAAACGAAATCAGTTTCTAAACGATGTTTCTGAAGCACTCCTGAATTCGCCTTAACAAGATGCATACGCACACACGCACGCACACACACACACACACACACTACACTACAGATTAAAAAGTATGTTACTCCTGTTGCACATACTTTTAAAAAAAAATGTATATAGTTGTAACTTCTTTGATGGCTAAATATCCTTGTTAATTGTATTTATGTTTAATGTTTCTTGTATGCTGTGAAGTTTCCTAATAAAGTAAATAAATAAATAAATAAATTAAAGGTTTAGGTTACGGTCTGCGAAACTTAAGGTTCTTAACTTAAGGTTAAGGTTAAGGTAGGTTCGAATCTGCCATTAGACTATTATTGAGAATCTCCTAGTACAAGCATTTGCAGCTTAGTTGGAGTGGTTAATTGGAATATTAGTGATATTAATAGCATTGCTTAATATATTTCAATATACTTGTTCCTCCCTTATCTTATATAAAAAAAAAAAAATAATGAACTCACAGAAAATATACATAAAACATTTAATCTAAGCAACAGTATATTAAAATACACTTGCTATGTTCAGAGAAATGTAATTATAAGAATTCTTCTCGCAATATTCCTTTCTATTTGTTTTTACATGAGAAAATATTTCTTTTTGCCTACTTTTCTAATGATACGCCTACGTAATCCCTTTGAAAAGAAGTGCCCAAGTCACTCAATTTCGACATTTAAATACATTTCTGAAACGAAATTATAATTTTCAATGTTTGAAACAAGCTTTATTACTTTAAGAGATATATATATATATATATATATATATATATATATATATATTCTATAGAGGGTTTGGTCAATGAATTATCTTTTGACGCTAGTACTCGCAATATACGTTCATCTACGATACAGTCCAGGTTTAGCAATATAATATAATAATTGTCTTATCCGGTACTGCGGAAAGGCAAAACTTTAATAATTAATATTAGCAATGTATAATAAGTTTTCTTGAGGAATTTTAAAATTAAATTCCAGCTGAAATTACATGCGAGAAATTATAAAACTGAAGGTAGCGATTTGAAATTACATG
>JAGSMU010000718.1:0-15978 GCA_029286865.1 Teinopalpus imperialis
CGAGAAATTATAAAACTGAAGGTAGCGATTATAACTAGAAATGGCCAGAATGCGGCACGAGAACGGTGTCTAATAATTGAACTACACAAATACTACAAAGAAAAACTGTTTGAAGATACTATGGACTTAATAACGAGAGGATATAGGTGATTTCCTATAAAACAGGGCTGTACCACTTTCTCTTACGGTTTCAAAGAAAAAGTCGATTTTCCTAATTCTCAGTCTTTTCTTGGGGTTCAGCTTGATTCAGCGGTTGTGGACCGGGACTGACCTACCAAGAGCTAAACCAGCACGAAATACGAAGAAATAAAATTTTTACAGTACAATAAAAATTGTAATTATAAATCTAAAATAACAGGTGTGGAAACTAGAAATGGCCGAAATGCGGCGCAAGATGAGTATCTAACGATAAGGTTAAACAGATGCTACAATAAAAACAAATTTGGACTGCTTGAGATTCTAATACACAAAGATATCGGTGAATTCCTATAAAACAGGACATCACCACTACACCTCGGTTTCAAAGAAAAAAATTCGATTTTTTCTAATTCTCGGTCTTTTTCTTTCCACATTTCGCCTGATTCAAAGGTTGTGGACCGGGACTGACCATCGAAACAAACCAGCACGAAAAACGAAGAAATAAAATTTTTACAAGTGCAATAAAATTACGTAATTATAAAACTAAAAACAACAGATTAGAACTCTAGAAATATGGCCGAAATGCGGCGCAAGATGAGCAACGATGAGTTAAACGGAGAATGCTAAAGGCAGGGCTTTACACATAAACTCCGGTTTCAAAGAAAAAAGTCGATTTTTCCTAATTCTCCAGTCTTTTCTTTCCAGGTTTCGCTTGATTCAACGGTTGTGGACCGGGACTGAACCATCAGAACAAAACCAGCACGAAAAACGAAAATAAAATTTTTACAAGTGCAATAAAATTACGTAATTATAAAACTAAAAACAACAGATTAGAACTAGAAATGGCCGAAATGCGGCGCAAGATGAGTATCTAACGTGGGATTAAACGAATGCTAAAACAGGGCTTTACCACTAAAACTCGGTTTCAAAGAAAAGTCGATTTTTCCTTATTCTCAGTCTTTTCTTTCAAGGTTTCCAGCTGATTCAACGCGGTTGTGGACCGGGACTGACCTACCAGAGCTAAACCAGCACGAAATACGAAGAAATAAAATTTTTACAAGTGCAATAAAATTACGTAATTATAAAACTAAAAATAACAGATTAGGAAGAAATATGGCCGTAATGCGGCGCAAGATGGTATCTAACGATAAGGTTAAACAGATGCTACAATAAAAACAAATTTAGTTCTTGAGATTCTAATACACAAAGATATCGGTGGTCCTATAAAACAGGACATCACCACTACACCTCGGTTTCAAAGAAAAAGTCGATTTTTTCAAATTCTGTGTGTTTTCTTGGGTTTTACCTGATTCGGTAGCATGACTGGGACTACGGTAGCCGAGAGCAAAAGCAGCACGAAAAAGGAAGAAACAAAATATTTAGAATTCCATTAGAAATTACGTAAGTATAAAACTGAAGGTAAGCGATTATAACTAGAAATGGCCTGAATGCGGCACGGGAGCAGTGTCTAATAATTAGACTACACAAATGCTACAAGAAAAACTGTTTGGAGATACTATGGACTTAATAGCAGGATATAAGTGATTTCTATAAAACAGGGCTGTACCACTATAACGTTTTCAAAGAAAAAGTCGGTTTTCTAATTCTCGTCCTTTTCTTTCCAGGTTTCGCCTGATTCAACGGTTTTGGACCGGGACTGACCGATCAGAGCAAAACCAGCACGAAAAACGAAATAAATTTTTTACAAGTGCAATAAAATTACGTAAATATAAAACTGAAGGTAGCGATTATAACTAGAAATGGCCTGAATGCGGCTTTGAGAACGGTGTCTAATGATTAGACTACACAAATACTACAAAAGAAAACTTGTTTGAGATACTATGGACTTAATAGCGAGAGGATATAGGTGATTTCAAAACAGGGCTTTACCAATGGTGGTATAGACCACGGTTTCAAAGAAAAAGTCGATTTTTTCTAATTCTGTGTGTTTTTCTTAAAGGTTTTACCTGATTCGATGCTTGTGAACTACAGGACTGACCGGCCGAGGAAGCAAAACAGCACGAAAAGGAAAAGAAACAAAGTATTTTAGAATTCCATTAAAATTACGTAGTATAAAACTGAAGGTAAGCGATTGCGAAATAGCCTGAATGCGGCAAAGAACGGTGTCTCATGATTGGAGCTACACAAATACTACACGAAAAACTGTTTGGAGATACTATGGACTTAATAACGCGGATATAGGTGATTTCCGATAAAACGGGGCTTTACCACTAAAACTCGGTTTCAAAAGAAAAAGTCGATTTTTTCTAATTCTCAGTCTTTTCTTTCCAGGTTTCGCTTGATTCAACGGTTTACGGACCGGGACTGACCTACCAAGGTAAAACCAGCACGAAAACGAGAGTAATTTTTACAAGTGCAATAAAATTACGTAAATATAAAACTGAAGGAAAGCGATGCCATAACTAGAAATGAACTGAATGCGGCACGAGAACGGTGTCTAATAATTAGACTACACAAATACTACAAGAAAAAGCTTGTTTGGGAATACTATGGACTTAATAGCGAGAGGATATGGTGATTTCCTATAAAACAGGGCTGTACCACTATAACGCGGTTTCAAAGAAAAGTCGATTTTTCCTAATTCTCAGTCTTTTCTTTCCAGGTTTCGCTTGATTCAACGGTTGTGGACGGGACAGCCTACCAGAGCTAAACCAGCACGAAATACGAAGAAATAAAAATTTTTTACAAATACAATAAAATTGCGAATTATAAAACTAAAAATAACAATGAATTATACAGAACCTTTAGAAGCGGCCGAAATGCGGCGCAAGATGAGTATCTAACGATGAGTTAAAACGAATGCTACAATAAAAACAAATTTGGACTACTTGAGATTCTAATACAAAAGATATCGGTGAATTCCTACTAAAACAGGACATCACCACTACACCTCGGTTTTCAAAAGGAAAAATCGATTTTTTCTAATTCTGTGTTTTTCTTACAGGTTTTACCTGATTCGATGTAATGAACTTGGACTGACCGGCCGGAAACAAAAACAGCACGAAAATGGAAGAAACAAAAATGTTTAAATTCCATTAAAATTACGTAAGTAAAACTGAAGGCAGCGATTCCGCAACTAGAAATGGCCTGAATGCGGCACGAGAACGGTGTCTAATAATTAGACTACGCAAATACTACTGAAAAACTGTTTGGAGAAGCTATGGACTTAATAACTTGAGAGGATAGGTGATTTCCTATAAAACAGGGATGTACCATATAGCGTTGTTTCAAAGAAAAGTCGATTTTTCCTTATTCTCAGATGCTTTTCTTTCCAGGTTTCGCTTGGTTAGCAGTTTGTGGACCAGGACCAGCCTACCAAACAAAACCAGCACGAAAAACGAAGACATAAAGAATTTTACAAGTGCAATAAAATTACGTAATTATAAAACTAAAAATAACAGATTAGAACTAAAGAAATGGCCAGAAAATGCTGGCGTAAGATGAGTATCTTACGATGAATTAAACGAATGCAAGAAGAATAAAAACAAATTTGGACTGTTTGAGATTCTAATACGCAGAGATATCGGTGAATTCTATAAAACAGGACATCCACCACTACACCTCGGTTCGAAGAGAAAAAAGTCGATTTTTTCTAATTCTGTGTGTTTTCTTACAGGTTTTACCTGATTCGATGCTTGTGGACCGGGACCTTGATCGATCAGAAATACCAGCACGAAAAACGGAAATAAAATTTTTTACAAGTGCAATAAAATTACGTAAATATAAAACTGAAGGTAGCTTGATTATAACTAGAAATGGCCTGAATGCGGCACGAGAACGGTGTCTAATGATTAGACTACACAAATACTACAAGAAAAAACTGTTTGAGATACTATGGACTTAATAAGGGGATACTTACGGTGATTTCCTATAAAACAGGGGCTTGTACCACTATAACGCCTTGGTTTTCAAAGAAAAGTCGATTTTTCTAATTCTCAGTCTTTTCTTTCAGGTTTCGCTTGATTCAACGGTTGTGGACCATGGGACTGGCCTACCCAGAGCTAAACCAGCACAGAGAAATACGAAGAAATAAAATTTTTACAAATGCAATAAAATTATAAAACTAAAAATAACAGATTAGAACTAGAAATGGCAGAAATGCACGCAGATAGATATCTAACGATAAGGTTAAACAAGTACTACAATAAAAACAAATTTGATTGCTTGAGATTCTAATACCACGAATATGATTGAATTCTATAAAACAGGACATCACCACTACACCTCAGTTTCAAAGGAAAATCGATTTTTTCTAATTCTGTGTTTTCTTACAGGTTTACCTGATTCGATGCTTAATGAACTTGGACTGACCGGCCGGAAAAAACAGCACGAAAAAGGAAAACAAAAATGTTTAGAATTCCATTAAAATTACGTAAAAAGTGTTTTATAAAACTGAGCCGGCGTTATAACTAGAAATAGCCCTAGATAAAGCACGAGAACAGGCATCTAATAGTGTAGACTACGCAAATACTACAAGCTTGTTTGGAGATACTATGGACTTAATAACGGAAGATATAGGTGATTTCCTATAAAACAGGGCTGTACCACTATAACGTTGTTTCCAAAGAAAAGTCGATTTTTTCCTAATTCTCCAGTCTTTTCTTTCCAGGTTTCGCTTGATTCAACGGTTGTGGACCGGGACTGACCTGCAGAACAACCAGCACGTAAAACGAAATAAATTTTTTACAAGTGCAATAAAATTACGTAAATATAAAACTGAAGGTAAGCGATTATAATAGAAATATGAACTGTAGAAGGCACGGAGCGGTGTCTAATGATTAGACTACACAAATACTACAAGAAAAACCTGTTTGAGATACTATGGACTTAATAACGAGAGGATATAGGTGATTTCCTATAAAACAGGGCTTTACCAACAGTATGGTATGGTACGGTTTCAAAGAAAAGTCGATTTTCCCTAATTCTGTGTGTCTTTCTTACAGGTTTACCTGATTCGATGCTTGTGAACTGGGACGATGACCGAGAGCAAAAACAGCGAAAAGGAAGAAACAAAAATGTTTGAATTCCATTAAAATTACGTAAGTATAAAACTGAGTAAGCGATTATAATAAAATGGCCTGAATGGCTTTTGAGGCAGTGTCTCATGATTAGACTACACAAATACTACACGAAAACTGTTTGGAGATACTATGGACTTAATAACTTGCTTGAGGATATAGGTGATTTCCAATAAAACAGGGCTTTACCACTAAAACTCGGTTTCAAGAAAAAGTCGATTTTTTCCTAATTCTCAGTCTTTTCTTTCCATTTCGCCTGATTAAAGGTTGTGGACCGGGTTGACCATCGAAACAAAACCAACTGAAAAACGAAGAAATAAAAATTTTTACAAGTGCAATAAAATTACGTAATTATAAAACTAAAAACAACAGATTAGAACTAGAAATATGGCCGGAAATGCGGCGCAAGATGTGAGTAACGATAAGGTTAAACGAATGCTACAATAAAAACAAATTTGGACTGCTTGAGATTCTAATACACAAAGATATCGGTGAATTCCTATAAAACAGGACATCACCACTACACCTCGGTTTCAAAGAAAAGTCGATTTTTCTAATTCTGTGTGTTTTCTTACAGGTTTTACCTGATTCGATGCTTGTGAACTGGGACTGACCGGCGGGCAAAACAACACGAAAAGGAAAAACAAAAATGTTTAGAATTCCATTAAAATTACGTAAGTATAAAACTGAGTAAGCGATTATAACTAGAAATGGCCTGAATGCGGCACGAGAACGGTGTCTAATAATTAGACTACGCAAATGCTACAAGAAAAACTGTTTGGAATACTATGGACTTAATAACGAGAGGATATAGGTGATTTCCTATAAAACAGGGCTGTACCACTATAACAGTGTTTCAAAGAAAAGTCGATTTTTTCCTTATTCTCAGTCTTTTCTTTCCAGGTTCCTTGATTCAGCGGTTGTGGACCGGGACTGACCTACCCAGAGCAAAACCAGCACGAAAAACGAGGAAATAAAATTTTTACAAGTGCAATAAAATTACGTAATTATAAAACTAAAAATAACAGATTAGAACAGAAATGGCGAAATGCGTACGTAAGATGAGTATCTTACGATAAAGATTAAACGAATGCAGAATAAAAAACAAATTTGGACTGTTTGAGATTTCAATACACAGAGATATCGGTGAATTCTATAAACAGGACATCACCACTACACCTCGGTTTCAAAGAAAAGTCGATTTTTTTCTAATTCTGTGTGTTTTCTTACAGGTTTTACCTGATTCGATGCTTGTGAACTGGGACTGACCGGCCGAGAGCAAAACGAAAAGGAAGAAACAAAAATGTTTAGAATTCCATTAAAATTACGTAAGTATAAAACTAGTAAGCGATTATAACCCGAAATGGCCTGAATGCGGCACGAGAACGGTGTCTAATAATTAGACTACGCAAATACCTACAGAAAAACTGTTTGGAGATACTATGGACTTAATAACGAGAGGATATAGGTGATTTCCTATAAAACAGGGCTGTACCACTGTGGTGACTAAAAGAAGAGATCGATTTCAATTCTCAATCTTTACACAACTTCCAGGTTTCGCTTGATTCAACGGTTGTGGACCAGGACAGCTGACCTACCAGAGCAAAACCAGCACGAAAAACGAGGAAATAAAAATTTTTACATGTGCAATAAAATTACGTAATTATAAAATTAAATAACAGATTAGAACTAGAAATGGCCGAAATGCGGCGCAAGATGAGTATCTAACGATAGGTTAAACGAATGCTACAATAAAAACAAATTTGGACTGCGGAGATTCTAATACACAAAATTCCTATAAAACAGGACATCACCACTACACCTCGGTTTCAAGAAAAAGTCGATTTTTTCTAATTCTGTGTGTTTACGATTTTACCTGATTCGATGCTGTGGACCAGGACTGATCGATCAGAGAAAACCAGCATGAAATGGAAATTTTTACATAAGTGCAATAAAATTACGTAAATATAAAACTGAAGGTATAACTGAAATGGCCTGAATGCGGCACGAGAACGGTGTCTAATAGTTAGACTACGCAAATACTACAAAAAAACTGTTTGGAGATACTATGGACTTAATAACGAGAGGATATAGGTGATTTCCTATAAAACAGGGCTGTACCACTATAACGCGGTTTCAAAGAAAAGTCGATTTTTTCCTAATTCTGTGTGTTTTCTTACAGGTTTTACCTTGTTATTCGATGCTTGTGAACTGGAATTGACCGGCCGAGAGCAAAAGCAAGCACGAAAAGGAAAGACAAAAATGTTTAAATTCATTAAAATTACGTAAGTATAAAACTGAAGGTAAGCGATTATAACTAGAAATATGGCCTGAATGCGGCACGGAGCAGTGTCTAATAATTAGACTACGCAAATGCTACAAGAAAAACTGTTTGGAATACTATGGACTTAATAACGAGAGGATATAGGTGATTTCACATAAAACAGGCTGTACCACTATAACGTTGTTTCAAAGAAAAGTCGATTTTTCCTAATTCTCAGTCTTTTCTTTCCAGGTTTCGCTTGATTCAACGGTTGTGGACCGGGACGATACAGAGCAAAACCAGCACGAAAAACGAGAATAATTTTTTTACAAATGCAATAAAATTACGTAAATGTAAAACTGATTACGCGATTTTAACTAGAAATGGCCTGGGTACAGCACGAGAACGGATCTCCTTGGATAAGACTACACAAATACTACACGAAAAACTGTTTGGAGATACTATGGACTTAATAGCGCGAGGATATAGGTGATTTCCGATAAAACAGAACTTTACCACTAGAAACTCGGTTTCAAAGAAAAGTCGATTTTTTCTAATTCTCAGTCTTTTCTTTCCACATTTCGCTGATTCAAGGTTGTGGACCGGGACTGACCCATCGAAACAAAATCCAGCACGAAAAACGAAGAAATAAATTTTTTACAAGTGCAATAAAATTACGTAATTATAAAGGCAAAACAACAGATTAGAACTAGAAATATGGCCGAAATGCGGCGCAAGATGAGTATCTAACGATAAGGTTAAACGAATGCTAAAACGGGGCTTTACCACGCTAAAACTCGGTTTCAAAGAAAAGTCGATTTTTCCTAATTCTCCAGTCTTTTCTTTCAGGTTTCGCTTGATTCAACGGTTGTTGACCAGGACTACAGAGCTAAGCAGCTGAAATAGAAAATAAAAATTTTTACAAGTGCGTAGAAATTACGTAATTATAAAACTAAAATAACAGATTAGAACTAGAAATGGCCGAAATGCGGCGCAAGATGAAAATAACGATAAGGTTAAACGGAATACTGGCAAAAACAAATTTGGACTGCTTGAGATTCTAATACACAAAGATATCGGTGAATTCTATAAAACAGGACATCACCACTACACCTCGGTTTCAAAGAAAAGTCGATTTTTTTCACAATTCTGTGTGTTTTTCTTACAGGTTTTGGTTCGATGTATGAACTGGGACTGACCGGCCGAGAGCAAAAAGCAGCACGAAAAAGGAAGAAACAAAAATGTTTAGAATTCCATTAAAATTACGTAAGTATAAAACTGAAGGTAAGCGATGATTATAACTAGAAGTAATGGCCTGAATGCGGCACGAGAACGGTGTCTATGAATTAGACTACGCAAATGCTACAAGAAAAACTGTTTAGATACTATGGACTTAATAACGAGGATATAGGTGATTTCCTATAAAACAGGGCTGTATACCACTATAACGTTTTTCAAAGAAAAGTCGATTTTTACATTCTCAGTCTTTTCTTTCGAGACAGCAGTTCAACGGTTGTGGACGGGACGGCCTACAGAGCAAAACCAGCACGAAAAACGAGGAAATAATTTTATTTTACAAATTTTAATAAAATTACGTAAATATAAAACTGAAGGTAGCGATTATAACTAGAATTGGCCTGAATGCGGCACGAACGGTGTCTAATGAGTTAGACTACACAAATACTACAAGAAAAACTGTTTGAGATACTATGGACTTAATAACGAGAGGATATAGGTGATTTCCTATAAAACGGGGCTTTACCAATGATGTGGTATAGACCACGGTTACAAAGAAAAAGTCGATTTTCTAATTCTGTGTGTTTTCTTACAGGTTTTACCTTATTCGATGCTTGTGAACTGGGACTGACCGGCCGAGCAAAACAGCACGAAAAGGAAGAAACAAAAATGTTTAGAATTCCATTAAAATTACGTAAGTGATATAAAACTGAAGGTAAGCAGTTATAACTAGAAATGGCCTGATGCGGCACGAGAACGGTGTCTCATGATTAGACTTGGTCTCGGATCCCGCACCTTAATGTTGGTATTTCACGCTGATATTCCGTGAGGAACGCGGTCCTTCCGTGGTCATTGACCCATTCTATTTCGACATGCTGCAGCGTTGATCCACGATCCGATGCATGCTAAAGAACGCGTTGCGTATAAACATAACACCCACGGGTGTCAACTGTACCAACAAATCGTGATACACAAATACTATTCCTTGGGAAGGGAATCGAACTCCAGGACTCTGACACAATAATATTTATATTATTATTTAACTTTAGTGTACATAAAGCACATATACGGGAAGTAATATAGGAAATGTTTGTACAAAGAGCGGGTCTTAATTTATAATAATAATCTCTTCAACAGGCCTGCTTGGATATATTATCAGGAATAAAAAGCAATTAATACTCATAAAAATAAAAAAAAAATACAAAAAGAAATAAAAGAAAATAATAGAACAAAATGAATTCAGAACTATATTTATGTACAAACATCCATAAATATACATTTTAAATACCTATAAATATTTTTACAGTGTCAACAACTAGAAACATTCAGTCAAACACTAGTTTAACCCAAAATATTACTTGTATCATGCATGCATTGAATAAAAAGTATAAAACATATTAATGCTGCTGTTTCTATTATTAGATTAATAAAAAAAGGATTTTATTTTAAAATAAAAATTATAATAGATTTTTTCTCCTTAAATTTGCGATTCTATTATATCCCAGAATGTTTTATCGTGCCGTAAATATTTGCGCAGGCGCTGATTGTGAGAGTGCCGTCTCTTGAATTTCGAACACAAATTCACCCGCTTCTGATGGAGACCGCATGCCTACCGCACTAACCTGACGACAAAAAGGAAATCTCTTCCAGGTAATCTACAGGTCGAGGTTAAAGGCCCTGTACAACTATTATTACTAGAAGTTTCAGGACTTCAATGTTTTTACAACTGACTTGAAAGTTTAACAATTCGTGCAGATACCTTCCTCCGTTAGACAGCTCTCATCTTGCTTTGGCTTTTACCACTGCTTCTATATATACTAGAAATATAGTGAAAACAAAGGTTCAAGATCAATCATTCTTTTCAAAATGTTCAATGTTCGAACATTTTAATATAGTTATAAACAGTTATTTCTTTCTTGGTAGAATCATTCGTAGCTAGTTTCTATCCTGAACACTTTGAACCTTTATTAATATCAAATACCGCAGTAATCACTTACCATCAGGCGAACTGTGGTTTTTAGATCGGATACTGACCTTCCAACGATTGCAAATAAGTGAGTAAATATCGGAACCAGAGGCAATGTGTTCACCCCTTGTCCTCAAGGGAACTTGTGGCACGTGGTAGAGGCAGTGTCAGGTCGGTCGTCACCTCGCCCTTCGTTGTTGCGTCTGGTGACTGAAAGGAAATGAACATTTTTTTGTTACTGTATGGGTATTCCATTTTATGCCTCGGAATGTATTGAGCATCATCTTCGGGATCCCATATCTAAGGATAATGGATGCCATGAATCACCGACAGGTGAGTATCAGATTGTTTTATGTATTGATGATTGAGACCCTTAGAGTACTCAGCATCAATGAAGAAGGCGATGGAATCACCGCCCCTACTGAGTCTTCGATTTTTATGGAATGGATAGTAACTGAGCAGCAGCCCACCTGGTAGCAAGTGATCACCGCCACCATGCACATCGCCTGTCGGTGCGCTGCTCGGCCTTTAGAAAGGTGTAGGCTCTTTATTTGAAGTCGAATATCTGTTCGGAAATACCGCTGGTGGCAGCTGATTCAGATTAGTTTTGCGTGGCAGAAATTTGGCGTAAGGGCACAGTGGTGGATTCCCAGCCATCGATGATGAGAGTTTAAGTTTACATTTTAACGTGATGTAAGACGTTTAAACTCAGCGGCTGGAATTAATCCAACATCTATTCAGAACACTGCCCTTGGTAATTTCGATAAAAATTCAATGCCTGTGCATCACTCCGATCGGAAAGTACTAGATCATGGATTCGATCCGCTGTTCGTTGAATTAAATCAAATCCCTATATTCACCAAACAGCAGCGTTATGCTGTTATTTCGGCCTGGGATTCTGTGAGGGCGTAGCCTTTAGTCGTCATATTGACTCTGGTACCTTGCTCTACCACTACACCTCGGTTTCACAGAAAAAGTCGATTTTTTCGTATTTCTCTGTCTTTTCTTTCTAGGTTTTGCCTGATTCAACGGTTGTGGACCGGGACTGACCGATCCAGAGCAAAACCAGCACGAAAAACGAAGAAATAAAATTTTTCAAGTTAAATAAAATTACGTAATTATAAAAATAAAATAACAGGTTAGAACTAGAAATGGCCGAAATGCGGCGTAAGATGAGTATCTATTTGATAAAGGTTAAATGAATGCTACAATAAAAACAAATTTGGACTGCTTGTGATTCTAAAACACAAAGATATCGGTGAATTCCTATAAAACTGGACATCACCACTTCACCTCAGTTTCAAAGAAAAAGTCGATTTTTCCTAATAATGTGTGTTTTTCTTACAGAAGTTTTACCTGATTCGATGCTTGTGGACTGGGACTGACCGGCCGAGGCAAACAGCACGAAGAAGGAAGAAGCAAAAATGTTTAAATTCTATTAAAATTGCGTAAGTATAAAGGTAAGCGATTATAACTAGAAATGGCCTGAATGCGGCTTTGAGAGCAGTGTCTAATGATTAGACTACTACAAATACTACAAGAAAAGCTATTTGGAGATACTATGGACCCAATAACGCGAGGATATGGGTGATTTCCTATAAAACAGGGCTTTACCACTATATCGGTTTCAAAGAAAAAGTCGATTTTCTAATTCTCAGTCTTTTCTTTCCAGGTTTCGCCTGATTCAACGGTTGTGGACCGGGACTGACCGGCCGAGGAGCAAAACTGCACGAAAAAGGAAGAAGCAAAAATTTTTGAATTCTATTAAAATTACGTAGAGAGTATAAAACTGAAGGTAAGCGATTGGCTTGAGACTCTAATACACAAAGATATCGGTGAATTCCTCTAAAACGGGACTTCACCACTACACCTCAGTTTCACTGAAAAGTCAATTTTCGTATTTCACTGTCTTTTCTTTCAGGTTTCGCCTGATTCAACGGTTATGGACCGGGACTGACCGATCAGAGCAGCACGAAAAACGAAGAAATAAAAAGAAATTATTACAAGTTCAACAAAATTACGTAATTATAAATCTAAAAATAACTGATTAGAACTAGAAATGGCCGAAATGCGGCGCAAGATGAGTATCTAACGATAAAGTTAAACGAATGCTACAATAAAAACAAATTTGGACTGCTTGAGATTCTAATACACAAAGATATGGTGAATTCCTATAAAACAGGACATCACCACTACAACTCGGTTTCAAGAAAAGTCGATTGTTTTCCTGAATTCTGTGTTTTTTTTTTCTTACAGGTTTTGCCTGATTCGATGCTTATTGGACCAGGACTGATCGTGAAGGCAAGAAACAGCACGAAAAAGGAAGAAACAAAAATTTTTTAGAATTCTATTAAAATTACGTAAGAGTATAAAACTGAAGGAGTAGCGATTATAACTAGAAATGGCCTGAATGCGGCACGAGAACGGTATCTAATGATTAGACTACACAAATACTACAAGAAAAAGCTATTTGGAGATACTATGGACTTAATAACTTGCTGGTTGTGATTTCCTATATAAAACAGGGCTTTACCACGCATACCTCGGTTTCAAAGAAAAAGTCGATTTTTTCTAATTCTCAGTCTTTTCTTTCAGGTTTCGCGATTCAACGGTTGTGGACCGAGGACGACGGCGAAAACTGCACGAAAAAGGAAAACAAAAATTTTTGAATTCTATTAAAATTACGTAAGTATAAAACTGAAGGTAAGCGATTGGCCCGGATAATACACAAAGATATCGGTGAATTCCTCTAAAACAGGACTTCACACGCCGCCTCAGTTTCTCTGAAAAGTCAATTTTTTTCGTATTTCTCTGTCTTTTCTTTCCAGGTTTCGCCTGATTCAGCAGTTATGGACCAGGACTGACCGATCCAGGAAAAGGCAAAACCAACACGAAAAACGAAAATAATGAATTTTTACAAGTGCAATAAAATTACGTAATTATAAGGCAAAATAACAGATTAGAACTAGAAATGGCCGAAATACGGATCAAGATGGTATCAACGATAAGGTTAAACGAATGCTACAATAAAAACAAATTTGGACTGCTTGAGACTCTGTACACAAAGATATTGGTGAGATTCCTATAAAACAGGACTTCACCACTACCTCGGTTTTTTTTTTTTCAAAGAAAAAGTCGATTTTTTCTACAATTCTCAGTCTTTTCTTTCCAAGTTTCGCCTGTTTCAACGATTGTGGACCGGGACTGACCGATCCAGAGCAAAACCAGCACGAAAAACGAAGAAACAAAAATTTTTAACAAGTACAATAAAGTGCGTAATTATAAAGGCTAAAATAGCAAGATTAAGATCTAGAAATGGCCGAAATGCGGCAGGTAATGACACAGATGGCGACTTCGTTAGTCGCCATCTGTGTTCCTGAAATAATAAATAGTACTGTGACTCTTCATCAACAAAATTCAAGATGCAGTTGGACTTATTTAGCTGCGTCCTTGTCTGATGGAGTGACGACCTGTGCCAGTCTGCAGGAAGTCCAACGGATGCAGGTGGCTGAGTTGCTATCTCAGCAGTGGGCTGATGATGGAGCCGATGATGACAAAATGATGAGTGCGGCAGCGTGCCGATGTAGGATGCTTTTATTGGGTGTCAGGATCCGTACACTTAATGTTAGTATTTCACGCTGATATTCCGTGAGGACGCGGTTCTTCCGTGGTCGAGCTGACCCATTCTATTTCGTACATGCTGCAGCGTTGATCCATTTATTTTATTTTAAAAAATAAAATTTATTTTCTCCTTACATTTGCGATTCTATTATATCCCAGAATGTTTTATCGTGCCCGTATATTCAGCGCTGATTGTGAGTGCCGTCTCTTGAGATCCATTTCGAACCACAAATTCACCGCTTCTGATGAAGACGGGGCCGCATGCCCTACCGCACGAACCTGACAAGAAATCTCTTCAGGTAATCTACAGGTCAAGTAAAAAGGCCCTATTGCACAACGCTATTATTACTAGAAGTTCTTTGAAGTGCATGCTAAGTGTTTGAAGCGTTAACATTTTCGGTTGTTATTTCGTTTTATTAAACACTGAAGACAAAGCCCTTCGAAAGAATGTCCGTATGCACTGTACACGGAATATGTATTGTAGCTATTTTATATAGTGTATCTTGAGGAGGTAACATCAGCACAGTAATGTACCCTTACGGTTATTTTATAGTTACAGACATTACTAATTGCTAGACTTGCGAAGCTAAAACCAATTAGCTCCTAAAACCATCGAAATGTTTATTAAGATTAGAACAACATCAAATCCTGATACAAATTATGCAGTGCTACTATTGTGCTGCCAGTTGTTTGGATACTAGATTCAACTCTGCTTTTCATCTGGTAAAAGAAAAAGAAACTGAAGATGTTATTGCTAGTAGAGAACTAGGTAAGACCACTCTTCGGTAATTTAAGATCAAGATCATTACTATCTTCGGATCAACCGCGCCGCAGCCTTACATTTAACATAGCAGCTTTATAATTATCAACAATAAATCAACTGCTCTTAATGGGGATCATATATTTGCACAATATATTGAAGCATCCGTAAATAAAGTGAAAAACACTACGAACTCGTAGCACGTACATTTTTCCTCAAGAACAACTGGAGAAGATGGAATACATTATCAACTGTAAGGACAGAAATGAAATGCCTCATTACTAGGGAATCAGGGTTCGATTCCGGAGAGGAGCCTGAGAAACGGCTACCACATCAAGGAAGGCAGCAGGCGCGCAAATTACCCACTCCGGCACGGGGAGGTAGTGACGAAAAATAACGATACGGGACTCTTACGAGGCCTCGTAATCGGAATAATTACACTTTAAATATTTTAACGAGGAACAATTGGAGGGCAAGTCTGGTGCCAGCAGCCGCGGTAACTCCAGCTCCAATAGCGTATACTAAAATTGTTGCGGTTAAAAGCTCGTAGTTGCATTTGTGCGCCGCGCTGTCGGTGCACCGCATCCGCAGTGATACTGACACGTCTGCGGAGCATATCGTCAGTGAGCCGTCGGTAAAACGACGGTTCAATATCAAAATCTATCGCGGTGCTCTTCGTTGAGTGTCGAGATGGGCCGACAATTTTACTTTGAACAAATTAGAGTGCTCAAAGCGGGCTCAAAATGCTGCTTGAATATTTCGTGCATGGAATAATAGAATATGATCTCGGTTCTATTTTGTTGGTTTCAGAACTCGAGGTAATGATTAATAGGGATAACTGGGGGCATTCGTATTGCGACGTTAGAGGTGAAATTCTTGGATCGTCGCAAGACGAACATCAACAACATTTGCCAAAGGTGTTTTCATCAATCAAGAACGAAAGTCGATTCCGGAG
>JAGSMU010000719.1:0-10000 GCA_029286865.1 Teinopalpus imperialis
AGGGAGCCTGAGAAACGGCTACCACATCCAAGGAAGGCAGCAGGCGCGCAAATTACCCACTCCCGGCACGGGGAGGTAGTGACGAAAAATAACGATACGGGACTCTTACGAGGCCTCGTAATCGGAATGAGTACACTTTAAATATTTTAACGAGGAACAATTGGAGGGCAAGTCTGGTGCCAGCAGCCGCGGTAACTCCAGCTCCAATAGCGTATACTAAAATTGTTGCGGTTAAAAAGCTCGTAGTTGCATTTGTGCGCCGCGCTGTCGGTGCACCGCATCCGCGGTGATACTGACACGTCTGCGGAGCATATCGTCGGTGAGCCGTCGGTAAAACGACGGTTCAATATCAAAATCCTATCGCGGTGCTCTTCGTTGAGTGTCGAGATGGGCCGACAATTTTACTTTGAACAAATTAGAGTGCTCAAAGCGGGCTCAAAATGCTGCTTGAATATTTCGTGCATGGAATAATAGAATATGATCTCGGTTCTATTTTGTTGGTTTTCAGAACTCCGAGGTAATGATTAATAGGGATAACTGGGGCATTCGTATTGCGACGTTAGAGGTGAAATTCTTGGATCGTCGCAAGACGAACATCAGCGAAAGCATTTGCCAAAGGTGTTTTCATCAATCAAGAACGAAAGTTAGAGGTTCGAAGGCGATTAGATACCGCCTAGTTCTAACCGTAAATATGTCATCTAGCGATCCGCCGACGTTACTACGATGGCTCGGCGGGCAGCTTCCGGGAAACCAAAGATTTTGGACTCCGGGGAGTATGGTTGCAAAGCTGAAACTTAAAGGAATTGACGGAAGGGCACCACCAGGAGTGGAGCCTGCGGCTTAATTTGACTCAACACGGGAAATCTCACCAGGCCCGGACACCGGAAGGATTGACAGATTAACAGCTCTTTCTTGATTCGGTGGGTGGTGGTGCATGGCCGTTCTTAGTTGGTGGAGCGATTTGTCTGGTTAATTCCGGTAACGAACGAGACTCTAGCCTGCTAAATAGGCGTCGTCATTTAGGTGTGCGTGGCTTCGGTCACGCAACTCACTGGCGACGTATTAAAATTCTTCTTAGAGGGACCGGCGGCTTCGAGCCGCACGAGATTGAGCAATAACAGGTCTGTGATGCCCTTAGATGTCCTGGGCCGCACGCGCGCTACACTGAAGGAATCAGCATGTTCTCCCTGGCCTAGAGGCCCGGGCAACCCGTTGAAACTCCTTCGTGCTGGGGATTGGGGTTTGCAATTATCCCCCATAAACGAGGAATTCCTAGTAAGCGCGAGTCATAAGCTCGCGTTGATTACGTCCCTGCCCTTTGTACACACCGCCCGTCGCTACTACCGATTGAATGATTTAGTGAGGTCTTCGGACCGACACGCGGTGGCTTCACGGCCGTCGGCGTTGCTGGGAAGTTGACCAAACTTGATCATTTAGAGGAAGTAAAAGTCGTAACAAAGGTTTCCGTAGGGGAACCTGCGGAAGGATCATTAACGTAATATAAATATGCGCGAACGCCGTTCGTACGTATATATTATATTTACAATATAAATAATCCGAATAAACGAAAGTTTAAACAATTGCGACGATAGTCCGCCGCCGCCGCCGTCGCTCCGTGAGCGCGCGCGATTGGCACGCGCACATATACGTGCGTGCGTTCTAACGTTAGCGTAAACATCGTCGACGAAACACCTAGACACCGACCTAGCTAATCGTGTACGGTGTAGTTCGATGATAGTGACGCGCGAGTCGTTAGTGCGCCGCGACGTATGTGTCGCGTGCTAAATCGCGCGCCGTCGGTTTGACGCGCGGCGCTCCGGACGGTCGAAGCGAGCGCCCACTGGGACACACCAAACGGAACGTTGACATGGTAAGAATCCGCGCCATCGAGTTTCGGTCCGTAAAGAGTGCGCGCTATACAAAAGCGAAATCCAGCGGCTTAGAATGTTCACGGCGTTAACGCGAGCCATGTAAAATGGTAACCGCGTTGACGTCCGTAGTACCGTAATACCAACGGTCACATATACATTTCTAATGATATCATGTTCTTTTTGGATTTTTCTTTTCCGTTCGTTTTGTTTTATACTTTTTCTTTGTATGAAGAAATAAAAGCAAAAACATAAACGAATATTACGAAGGATAACCTCTCACGAGGCATGGGATGGTGATCTCCGCGCCTGCGGCGCGGTTGATCCGAAGATAGTACGACCTTTTCAGGGCGGAAACCGGCAGGTAAAACCGTGTCTCCCGATCCTTCCGTACCCGTAAAGACAACAACATTATTTAAACGATTACCCTGGACGGTGGATCACTTGGCTCGCGGGTCGATGAAGAACGCAGTTAACTGCGCGTCATAGTGTGAACTGCAGGACACATTTGAACATCGACATTTCAGACGCACATTGCGGTCCGTGGAAAAATATCCAGGACCACTCCTGTCTGAGGGCCGGCTGTTAAAAATATTAACCACACTGTTCGTCTTACGTTGCTCGCGCGACGGTATCTCGAACAATTGACGGTTCCGTTGGACGGTACGATGGTATGTTAGCCTAACAGCGCATCGCGTATCTACCACGGTCCGTTTAAATATTTTGTATACGATAAACGATATCACGACTGTCGTGTTGGTCGGAGCGCACGCGCGTACGCGACGTTTCATGCTGAAAGCGTTACGCGAGCGGCGTCCCATCGACGCGCGACTCTTCGACGTAACAATCGATAGAGGGCATGCGCGATTCGATACGGTGACGTACCGTCTCGTTCCCGGCGGGTTTAACCGCCCACGGAGACGTTTAGGCGTGAACGTTGCGAGCGCGTTCGACGTTTCGACGATATACGACTAGTCGTCGTTTATGTTCGTATATATAATACAGTACGGGAGAGAGGGTTCGAGAGTGCGTTCGTGTGTATCGCTTACGCGCTTCGATCCTCACTCGCGATGAGTAGGCGGACTCGACGTCCGAAGAGGCGCCTCTACGACCGTTACGACGCCGTCGTCAGCCCCCCGCGGCGACGGCGTAAGGCGTCGTTCGGTCGTCGTAGCGCTGACGGATATCGTGTCTGCCTCGATTTTTATCGTTGGCCTCAGATCAGGGAGGATCACCCGCCGAATTTAAGCATATTAGTAAGCGGAGGAAAAGAAACTAACAAGGATTTCCTTAGTAGCGGCGAGCGAACAGGAAAGAGCCCAGCACTGAATCCCGCGGTCGTATCGAACGCGGGAGATGTGGTGTTCGGGAGGTTCCGCTTTCTCGTCGTCGATACTCCTGTCAAGTTCGTCTTGAACGGGGCCGTTTTCCCGCAGAGGGTGCCAGGCCCGTAGCGACGGAGGGCGGCGGCGAGAGGACTCTCCTAAGAGTCGGGTTGCTTGAGAGTGCAGCCCTAAGTGGGTGGTAAACTCCATCTAAGGCTAAATATTACCGCGAGACCGATAGCGAACAAGTACCGTGAGGGAAAGTTGAAAAGAACTTTGAAGAGAGTTCAAGAGTACGTGAAACCGTTCAGGGGTAAACCTGCGAAACTCGAATGAACGAACGGAGATTCATCGTCACTCCGCGGCGTACGCGCTCACGCTCTGATGTAGTCCGTCCCTTAATCGGGTAGCGGTCTTCACGGGCCGGGCGCGTCGACGTCCGCGGACGGCGTGCACTTCTCTCTCAGTAATGCATCGCGACCCGTTCGACGTCGGCCTAAGCGCCGTCCGGTAGCCCAATTCGTTCCGTGTCAAAAGCGGACGGTTGGACCGCGACGGTGGCCGACCGGCCGTCGGACGGTAGAAGACACGAATCGCGCACGCGCAACTTACATAAGCGCGTCCGGCCCGACGCAAGACAACGTCGTCATCGAGGTCCTGCCGTTGTGCGGACATCGGTGCGGCGCGTCTGTTGTCGCAGCCGTGCAGTCTCGGACCGTGCGCGTCTCAGTCGGCGATGATTCAGTTTCGGGCACTCGCAGGACCCGTCTTGAAACACGGACCAAGGAGTCTAGCATGTGTGCGAGTCATTGAGTTGTGTTAAAACTGAAAGGCGCAACGAAAGTGAAGGCGCGCGCTAGTCGCGCGCTCAGGGAGGATGGAGCGTCGGTCTCGATCGACCTCTCGCACTCCCGAGGCGTCTCGTTTCCAATCCGTGAATGTAGGCGCGCTCTGAGCAGAGATGCTGGGACCCGAAAGATGGTGAACTATGCCTGGTCAGGTCGAAGTCAGGGGAAACCCTGATGGAGGACCGTAGCGATTCTGACGTGCAAATCGATCGTCGGAACTGGGTATAGGGGCGAAAGACTAATCGAACCATCTAGTAGCTGGTTCCGTCCGAAGTTTCCCTCAGGATAGCTGGCGTCGATGACGAACAGTCTCATCCGGTAAAGCGAATGATTAGAGGCATTGGGGCCGAAACGACCTCAACCTATTCTCAAACTTTAAATGGGTGAGAGCTCCGGCTTACTCGAACGATGAAGCCGGAGATCTGATGACGGTGCCAAGTGGGCCAATTTTGGTAAGCAGAACTGGCGCTGTGGGATGAACCAAACGTAGTGTTAAGGCGCCTAAAAAACGCTCATGGGACACCATGAAGGCGTTGGTCGCTCATGACAGCAGGACGGTGGCCATGGAAGTCGGAATCCGCTAAGGAGTGTGCAACGACTCACCTGCCGAAGCAACCAGCCCTGAAAATGGATGGCGCTGAAGCGTTTTGCCTATACACTACCGTTACGGGCAATAGCGACGTGCGGAAACGTATGTCGTCATTACGCCGTAACGAGTAGGACGAGCGCGGCGGAGAGCGCAGAAGGGTCTGGGCGCGAGCCCGCCTGGAGCCTCCGTCGGTGCAGATCTTGGTGGTAGTAGCAAATACTCCAGCGAGGCCCTGGAGGACTGACGTGGAGAAGGGTTTCGCGTGAACAGTAGTTGCTCGCGAGTCAGTCGATCCTAAGCTCAAGGAGAGATCTTATGTCGATGTGGCGTGTTTTTTCGAATTTCGGATAAATAACGCCCTTTGAGCGAAAGGAATCCGGTTCCTATTCCGGAACCCGGCAGCGGAACCGTTTCAATAATCGTTCCCTCGTTTCAAAGCGAGTGTTCGACGGGGTAACCCAAAGTGGCCTGAAGACGCCGCCGAGGGGTCCGGGAAGAGTTTTCTTTTCTGCCTGAGCGTTCGAGTTCCATGGAATCCTATAGAAGGGAGATATGGTTCCGGAACGCGAAGAGCACCGCATTTGCGGCGGTGTCCGGATACTCTCTGCGGACCTTGAAAATTCAGGTGAGGGATGTACGTGGAGATGTCGCGCCGGTTCGTACCCATATCCGCAGCAGGTCTCCAAGGTGAAGAGCCTCTAGTCGATAGAATAATGTAGGTAAGGGAAGTCGGCAAATTGGATCCGTAACTTCGGAATAAGGATTGGCTCTGAGGACCGGGGCGTGTCGGGTTTGGACGGGAAGCGGATGCGGCCGGTGCCGGGCCTGGTCGATGCTCGTGCGTCTCTCGGGGCGTGCGGGCTGAATCCGGACCCGCGTTCCGGCCTTCCGCGGATCTTCCTAGCCGTAAGGTCGCGTCTGTTTCGTTTCTTGCGCGATAGGCGCGCGCCTGTACGACCGCCGTTCAACGGTCAGCTCAGAACTGGCACGGACAAGGGGAATCCGACTGTCTAATTAAAACAAAGCATTGCGATGGCCCTCGCGGGTGTTGACGCAATGTGATTTCTGCCCAGTGCTCTGAATGTCAACGTGAAGAAATTCAAGCAAGCGCGGGTAAACGGCGGGAGTAACTATGACTCTCTTAAGGCTTGGGTGCCATGGATTTTCGAAATAGCGCGATCATGCTCTATGCCCTAACGGGCGAAAATTTGTGTCTTCCCATAGCCCCGTTTGCCACTGCGTGGATGGAGGTAAAATTGCCAGCCGTTTTTGCACCATCCAATACGCGAACTAACAGGGCTAGCCAATGGGGATTTGTATGTCCGGAAGGTCTGCTGGACAATCGAAACCCAACTCCTGCCCGGAGCCTGCTCGTGGCGCAGCTGCCCACGACTGATACGGGAGGGGGGGACGTGCCTAAACTAGTATGCTCCGGTAGTGGCTGTTGCGGAGCTACGGTCTCGCTGGCACCTCCTAAGAACTGCGAGGCTAAGCGCAATTTCCACCGCTGTCACCCTCGGGTGGCGGCGGTCAGGCTTGTGACCAGGTTTGCCGGATTCGTCCGGTATGCGCAGCGTTCTCCATCGAACGTAACCTGGGCGTTGGTTCGGGGTGAGATTCCTCGAACAGCCCCACTGGGTGGACACTTGTGTCTGCCAAGCCTAGTCGTTTTCTTCGGTTGGGGCCTTGCAAAAACGACAGGCGTTCCCGGCAGCTGGGCTTGCTACTCAGCTGCCATTGGGTTTAACGAGCAACGGACCAAACCGTAAGGAATGGCCGCCCCGACCTCCCACAGGAGTCGGGGAGCTCGATCCCAACTTCGGCCACTCTGCCCGGGGCTCAGGCTCTGGGTCGGGTCGGCTCTGAATGGACTTGTCCGGTGTGTGAGCGACAGTTCACCACCAAAACTGGGTTGGGGTCCACAAACGTCGGGCCCACCCCAAGTAGCAAATGCGGAGGCAGCTCCTCAAATGGTGAAGCGCAGGTGGCGCGACGAGGAGTTGGCATTGATGGCGCGCACAGAGGCACAGTTAGTCGAAGAGACGGGTGCGTGCGGGAACGCCGATCTATTGGGACGCCTGTCGGGGTTCGAGCGGACCTTGGGCTGTCAGGGAAAAGGCGCGCCGGTTCGTACCCATATCCGCAGCAGGTCTCCAAGGTGAAGAGCCTCTAGTCGATAGAATAATGTAGGTAAGGAAGTCGGCAAATTGGATCCGTAACTTCGGAATAAGGATTGGCTCTGAGGACCGGGGCGTGTCGGGTTTGGACGGGAAGCGGATGCGGCCGGTGCCGGGCCTGGTCGATGCTCGTGCGTCTCTCGGGGCGTGCGGGCTGAATCCGGACCCGCGTTCCGGCCTTCCGCGGATCTTCCTAGCCGTAAGGTCGCGTCTGTTTCGTTTCTTGCGCGATAGGCGCGCGCCTGTACGACCGCCGTTCAACGGTCAGCTCAGAACTGGCACGGACAAGGGGAATCCGACTGTCTAATTAAAACAAAGCATTGCGATGGCCCTCGCGGGTGTTGACGCAATGTGATTTCTGCCCAGTGCTCTGAATGTCAACGTGAAGAAATTCAAGCAAGCGCGGGTAAACGGCGGGAGTAACTATGACTCTCTTAAGGCTTGGGTGCCATGGATTTTCGAAATAGCGCGATCATGCTCTATGCCCTAACGGGCGAAAATTTGTGTCTTCCCATAGCCCCGTTTGCCACTGCGTGGATGGAGGTAAAATTGCCAGCCGTTTTGCACCATCAATACGCGAACTAACAGGGCTAGCCAATGGGGATTTGTATGTCCGGAAGGTCTGCTGGACAATCGAAACCCAACTCCTGCCCGGAGCCTGCTCGTGGCGCAGCTGCCCACGACTGATACGGGAGGGGGGGACGTGCCTAAACTAGTATGCTCCGGTAGTGGCTGTTGCGGAGCTACGGTCTCGCTGGCACCTCCTAAGAACTGCGAGGCTAAGCGCAATTTCCACCGCTGTCACCCTCGGGTGGCGGCGGTCAGGCTTGTGACCAGGTTTGCCGGATTCGTCCGGTATGCGCAGCGTTCTCCACCGAACGTAACCTGGGCGTTGGTTCGGGGTGAGATTCCTCGAACAGCCCCACTGGGTGGACACTTGTGTCTGCCAAGCCTAGTCGTTTTCTTCGGTTGGGGCCTTGCAAAAACGACAGGCGTTCCCGGCAGCTGGGCTTGCTACTCAGCTGCCATTGGGTTTAACGAGCAACGGACCAAACCGTAAGGAATGGCCGCCCCGACCTCCCACAGGAGTCGGGGAGCTCGGTCCCAACTTCGGCCACTCTGCCCGGGGCTCAGGCTCTGGGTCGGGTCGGCTCTGAATGGACTTGTCCGGTGTGTGAGCGACAGTTCACCACCAAAACTGGGTTGGGGGTCCACAAACGTCGGGCCCACCCCCAAGTAGCAAATGCGGAGGCAGCTCCTCAAATGGTGAAGCGCAGGTGGCGCGACGAGGAGTTGGCATTGATGGCGCGCACAGAGGCACAGTTAGTCGAAGAGACGGGTGCGTGCGGGAACGCCGATCTATTGGGACGCCTGTCGGGGTTCGAGCGGACCTTGGAGGCTGTCAAGGGGAAAAGGCGCTGCGCGGCGTACAAGGAGCTGGTACAAGCGTGCCGGCTCGAGATACAAAATTCCCGTAGCGCCAACACCTACCATACCTCGGATTGTTTCCGCACTGCCCGAATCGGAGACGGCTGTGTCTGCGGACCAGTCTCTGCCGACAAATCGGCCGCAACCTGTTGCCTGTGATCCGTCAAGCGTTGTGGGTGTCCCAGCAGACACATGTGCAGCTCAAATTGTCGCTGACCTCCTTGAGAGGGCAGCGGCGAGGAGAGCGCGACATGACCTGGGTGCCAGAAGCGCGAGGCGCCTCCGCATTCACTTTGAACAGACTCGGACCGACACCGCATTGGCCGGAATGTCGAGCCGCAAGCGGAGGAGGGTAGAGTACGCAAGGGTACAGGAACTCTTCCGGAAGTGTCGCAGTCGAGCAGCAGCCGAAGTAATAGACGGCGTCCACAGGCGCGTCCGGCACAACATCGACGAACTGGAAACCTACTGGCGACCAGTTCTAGAGAAAGTGTCCGACGCCCCAGGGCCTAGACCGGGAGCCCTTCGCGCGTTACAACGCGAAGAGGTAGACGGGGGCGGGCGCGACTATTCCAGGTTGTGGATGCCTTTTACCTCGGAAGAGGTGAAGGCGTCCAGCTTCGACTGGCAGACGGCGCCAGGTCCGGACGGTATCCGCCCGGAGGATTGGCGCCAAGTTCCAGTAAGCCTTAAAGCGGAAATATTCAACTCTTGGATGATCAGTGGCGAAATACCAGAGCCCCTGCGGCAATGCCGGACGATCTTCGTGCCGAAAGAGGACGATCCTGCTGGGCCGGGCGATTATCGGCCGATTTCGATCGCGTCGATACCGCTCAGGCACATGCACACAGTCCTGGCGAAGACTTCGGGATTGCTGCCCCCGATGCACGACAGCGCGGTTTCGTCCGCGCCGACGGCACGTTGGAGAATTCCGCCGTGCTGGACGCTGTGCTGGGGAGTGCAGGAAGAAGTTAAAGAGAGTGTCACGTGGCGGTCCTCGATTTCGCGAAGGCGTTCGACACAGTGTCTCACAAGGCACTTGTTGGGCTACTTCGGGCTCGGGGGCTTCCCGGGGCATTCTGTGATTACATCTGCCGACTGTTTGAGACGTCGACAACCACTTTGGTGGTCGACGGAAAGTCGAGCAAACCTGTTCACATGGGCCGAGGTGTTCGTCAGGGCGACCCGTTGTCGCCAATTCTGTTCAACATGGCGATGGACGTGATCCTTGCGTCCCTACCCAAGGAGGTAGGCTACAGGCTGGAATCGGAGCGAGTCTCAGCTCTAGCCTATGCCGATGACCTCGTCCTGCTCGCAGGCTCTAGGGTGGGGATGCAGGAGTCCATCAATCATGTGTTCGGAGTTGCGTCGTCGATGGGCCTCACGATCAACCACAAAAGAGCTCCGCCTTGTCGATGGTGCCTGACGGGAAGCGCAAAAGGCACCACTACTTGACCGAGAAAACCTTCAGGGTTGGTCGAATGTGGTTGCCGCAAATCTCTTGCGTGGAACGGTGGCGCTATCTTGGCGTAGACTTCCAGGTGTCTGGATGCGTGACGTTAGAGCACGATGTTAAAAATGCCTTAATCAACATCCGTAAGGCGCCCCTAAAGCCGCAGCAGCGGCTCGAAATCGTTAGGGGTCACCTGATTCCGAGATTTTTGCATGGCCTGGTGCTGGGCAATATCTCGGATGACAGGTTAAGCATGCTCGATGTCCAGATCCGGGGTGCGGTAAGGTCTTGGCTTAGACTCCCGAAAGATGT
>JAGSMU010000719.1:15000-18625 GCA_029286865.1 Teinopalpus imperialis
TTCGCCACTCTGAATGTTATAAAATGATAATATATCAATAGGTCAAATTAACTATATGGACTTGTGATATATATTTTTCAATATTATACACCGATACGCGAACGCACGGTAGCGATGTGGACTTTAATAATTTTCAAATGTTTCGATACGCGAACACGCGTCATATTTATTATGTTATTTATTCGTTAGAATTAGTATATGCACTTTGTGTTTCCGGCTACAGAACGACCACGCATCTCACAGAATACCAGCATGATGCTGATTATCGAGTCTATATATCCGGAGGACTCTTATTGTGGTGACGACGAACGCATCTGCACTATGGGACATCAAATCGATCAATGCGTGCGCTCGTTCGCCACTCTGAATGTTATAAAATGATAATATATTCGACGAACATTGAAATTTATTTCATCCTATAGACCATCACACGCACAGTGTGCACGTCGACACTCATGTATCGGCGGCTTGTTGAAATGTACATAATTGTACACTTGTGATATATATTTTTCAATATTATACACCGATACGCGAACGCACGTGTCGATGTGGACTTGTAAAAATTTTCAAATGTTTCGATACGCGAACACGCGTGTCCATTTAAGGACACGAAACAGGAAATAGTTCAAATGAACGAACGAACAAAACATTACAATGATGTGCAGTAATAGATATCTGTACGCGTACACCGGTATCGATATGGACTTGTAAAAATTAAACTTCAATCCGATACGCGAACGCACGGTAGCGATGTGGACTTTTAATAATTTTCAAATGTTTCGATACGCGAACACGCGTCATATTTATTTATTTAATTAATTGGTTTATGAATATAATATTAGATATTGATTCTTCCTTTATTCTTTATTTCATGGTTTTTGCTTGTTCAAAATACATAAAATTGTAAAAAAAAAAAAAAAAAAAAAAAAAAAAAAAAAAAAAAACACACACACACACAACCTCAGTCAAGTTCCGGGGACATTATTCAATAAAATATATAACAACCACCTAATATAAATCACTTCGGCGTGTTTCGACACGACAAAGATGTTACGCGGATACACATACCTGCAGTCGTACATACATATATTAGACGAAGCGCCGAGCGGTGCATGTCGTCGAAATATTAAACTGTGTCGGGCGACGTCTCCGTTATTATACACGGTCAGACGTTCAATAGCGTCCGTTTAATTAACGCGTATTGCTTTCGGCGTGCGAGCTTTGTCTTCGCCACGTCGTTAAAGTATCGCTAAATCACGCACGTCGCCGAGGGCGCGCCTCACACCATAAAGGGCGCGCTCGAGGGACGGTAACTTATGATTTGAATTCTCGTTCACGGATATGATCTCTCTAACACCGGGCTATCACGACCCAAGAAAACGTTTGTGTTAAACGTGTTGTAATAAAGTGAAGTATTTAAACAAAGTCTCGTTGTCGAACGTTCCCATGAATCGGACGCGAATGCTCCGTCCACAGTAAGTCTGGAAGAACGCGTAGCGAGTGGTGAGATATCCATTCTCTACCGTGAACAGACCGAATACGTATTCATGTAATATACGTCACCGGTGCGTCTGAGCGTTTTATTACGCTCGCGCATCGCGTTGCACGTGTCTCGCGCTGTGTGAGACGGTTCGCCTCGTTCACGCGCTTAACGTGCGAGCGGCAACGCCACACACCTAGTTTCGCACTTGGTGGTGGGTTGTTGACGCGCGCTCGTTGATGCGTGTACGTTCGAAGCGCACGTCTTTGTCAGCTCCCTGGTTGATCCTGCCAGTAGTTATATGCTTGTCTCAAAGATTAAGCCATGCATGTCTCAGTGCAAGCCGTATTAAGGCGATACCGCGAATGGCTCAATATATCAGTTTTGGTTCCTTAGATCTTACCTCGGTTACTTGGATAACTGTGGTAATTCTAGAGCTAATACATGCAATCAGAACTCTGACCAGTGATGGGATGAGTGCTTTTATTAGATCAAAACCAATCGACGGAGGGCCTCGCGTCCGAAGTCGTTAATTTTGATGAATCTGGATAACTTTTGCCGATCGCACGGTCCTGCACCGGCGACGCATCTTTCAAATGTCTGCCTTATCAACTTTCGATGGTAGTTTCTGCGACTACCATGGTTGTCACGGGTAACGGGGAATCAGGGTTCGATTCCGGAGAGGGAGCCTGAGAAACGGCTACCACATCCAAGGAAGGCAGCAGGCGCGCAAATTACCCACTCCCGGCACGGGGAGGTAGTGACGAAAAATAACGATACGGGACTCTTACGAGGCCTCGTAATCGGAATGAGTACACTTTAAATATTTTAACGAGGAACAATTGGAGGGCAAGTCTGGTGCCAGCAGCCGCGGTAACTCCAGCTCAATAGCGTATACTAAAATTGTTGCGGTTAAAAGCTCGTAGTTGCATTTGTGCGCCGCGCTGTCGGTGCACCGCATCCGCGGTGATACTGACACGTCTGCGGAGCATATCGTCGGTGAGCCGTCGGTAAAACGACGGTTCAATATCAAAATCCTATCGCGGTGCTCTTCGTTGAGTGTCGAGATGGGCCGACAATTTTACTTTGAACAAATTAGAGTGCTCAAAGCGGGCTCAAAATGCTGCTTGAATATTTCGTGCATGGAATAATAGAATATGATCTCGGTTCTATTTTGTTGGTTTTCAGAACTCCGAGGTAATGATTAATAGGGATAACTGGGGGCATTCGTATTGCGACGTTAGAGGTGAAATTCTTGGATCGTCGCAAGACGAACATCAGCGAAAGCATTTGCCAAAGGTGTTTTCATCAATCAAGAACGAAAGTTAGAGGTTCGAAGGCGATTAGATACCGCCCTAGTTCTAACCGTAAATATGTCATCTAGCGATCCGCCGACGTTACTACGATGGCTCGGCGGGCAGCTTCCGGGAAACCAAAGATTTTGGACTCCGGGGAGTATGGTTGCAAAGCTGAAACTTAAAGGAATTGACGGAAGGGCACCACCAGGAGTGGAGCCTGCGGCTTAATTTGACTCAACACGGGAAATCTCACCAGGCCCGGACACCGGAAGGATTGACAGATTAACAGCTCTTTCTTGATTCGGTGGGTGGTGGTGCATGGCCGTTCTTAGTTGGTGGAGCGATTTGTCTGGTTAATTCCGGTAACGAACGAGACTCTAGCCTGCTAAATAGGCGTCGTCATTTAGGTGTGCGTGGCTTCGGTCACGCAACTCACTGGCGACGTATTAAAATTCTTCTTAGAGGGACCGGCGGCTTCGAGCCGCACGAGATTGAGCAATAACAGGTCTGTGATGCCCTTAGATGTCCTGGGCCGCACGCGCTACACTGAAGGAATCAGCATGTTCTCCCTGGCCTAGAGGCCCGGGCAACCCGTTGAAACTCCTTCGTGCTGGGGATTGGGGTTTGCAATTATCCCCATAAACGAGGAATTCTAGTAAGCGCGAGTCATAAGCTCGCGTTGATTACGTCCCTGCCCTTTGTACACACCGCCCGTCGCTACTACCGATTGAATGATTTAGTGAGGTCTTCGGACCGACACGCGGTGGCTTCACGGCCGTCGGCGTTGCTGGGAAGTTGACCAAACTTGATCATTTAGAGGAAGTAAAGTCGTAACAAAGGTTTCCGT
>JAGSMU010000720.1:0-15212 GCA_029286865.1 Teinopalpus imperialis
CTCTTGTGGTAACCACGCTATCGTGCAGACAGACATATGTCATTATGGTACTAAAAAGTTTTTGGCATTTATCATAGAATTCTTGGGGGGTGTCGTTCCCTTGCGTGGCTAAAGACAGATCATTGTAAAGAGCGGTTTCGTCTCTTTGGTCTGCGAAGTTATTTATCAAAGCGTTACGGATTCCAAGCCAGGTTTCCGGGACGTCGTTTGAGTTAATTGTTCGGGCGGCTGAACCCGTTATTTTATTCAATATCCCATTAAGTAAGCACGAATTGTTGAAATCAGATGCGGGATCGCTTTTTAAATATATGTCTACCAGTTGGTCGCAGATTCTTATGAATCTGGTGAGCACGTTAGGGTTCCCATCAAACTCTGGGACAGGGCGTAAGGCTTTGAAAATTGTATCTGGGTCGCAAGCCATTTCTACTCTTAATAAATTTGACAAATTAAAATCTGATTCTAATTCTAAATTCCTATTTCTATCTAATCTACTTTGACGGGTCTGCTGCGATGCAGATTTCTGATCTCTAAGGGCTCTTGGGTGATAAATTTTGGAGCGGGATTAAAACTAGGATAAAAGGAAGCAACACGAGAGCGATTCAAGTGAACTTACATATATTTCATTTCTGGTCTTCTTCGCGAAACGAAGGTTGGTTTCTCCGCCAGGCTGCAACTGCCTCGTAGATTCTCGATACTCGACGACGGGACTTGATAGCCACCCGGGCGACTCGCGAATTAGATGTAATTGATTTTAACTACCTTCGCGAACCGGCCCGCGAGTATCCTACCGACTGCGCCAATTACGTACGTTGCAGCCGGAGGATCGAAAAAACCAAAATGATTTATAAAAAGTATATTAAAAAGGAAATTACAATTTAATATTACTTATAACTAACTAACCTATTGGATCGAAGTGTGACCCGAGAATGTCGATATTGAATACCGTTGGCACGAGGCTGACGCTCCTGCGTCAGCATTAACTTGAGTCCAATGTAATGCAACGGAAATGCAGCGTCGGGGATCTTCATATGGTAGGCATATGTATTTTATGCGTGGAAGATCGCGTTTACCGTGTCGCTCCATGTGATAAACAAACTACACGTAATAGTAACTCTGCGGTATGCGAACTACATAAGGCTCCTTCTAGCACATCAATGTTTACTAAACCTGTTCGAGACATTCACACCACGACACAAGTTCCCTCCAGTCCTCTTACGCAACAGGTGCCTCAAAATGGATGTTTGAATCATAATCCTGCCCATGCTGTCAAACATTAGATTCATAGATGTCCCTATTTTATGTAACAAGTTCATAATAAAGCGGCCATATTAGAAAGCTCAACGTTACTTGGCGATCTACGGGATGGCTATGCTCAGTGGTATCTGCGTGAGAGAATTCCAGACGTTTGTATCCTCAGTAGAACCTAGGTAACCGGCATGTCTCAAAACATCAGTAAGCGGAATGAGCTATAGACCGGGCGTGTAGTTCTTATAACCAAAAACCGACGGGAAAGGAAGGTTCTCGAGTCTCAAACTCGTACAGCAGTGTAAGACGACCCGCTACTAGGTGTAGGGACGAAGTAAGCAAGGCTGTGGAAAGTAGATGGCTGCTGTTAGATCAGGATCCTGCTTCGATTTTTTTATTGTATTGAGGATGAGAATTGAGTAGTGATTCCTGCGGCCCATGACACCTACATTCACCCTCGATAAGGAATCATAATGCTGATGTGCCGTCACCCTGAGGAATAAGAAGGAATGCCGCATCACCAGTAACAAGGATCGTGTTCGTAACAATCTGTGGGGGAGGCCTATATTCAGCAGTACAGTAGCCTAGTGATGGTATGAGATAATAGTGATGATGAAATACTATAGAACCTCTTGAATATCAAGGTGTTCTATGTGTATTTTAGGTGCCCTCTTAATAATTAATATAATAAATTCAAAAAAAAATCTATATAAACTATTCTCTTTATTCTCAGTCCATTGAACGCGGCAGTGGAAGTAAAGCTTTCGATAAAGTAAAACAGAAATTCAGGAACATCGGATTATATTTATTTTACGAAAAAGGTTGGAATCCTATAGGGCCATCAGTTCCAGCGAATATGAACCCTGAACATAAAGAGACATCCAAGAACCAAGTTTCAAAAAAAGATTTACTAACAATATGGAAGTCGCGGAAAGAATTGGAGACCGAAAAAGTGATCAAAAAATTGATTAAACACACGAACAACATCTTAAAAGGAGATGAGAGGACTAATATTCAATGCAGAAACTGCAACAACATTCCCTTGCGTCCCGTCACTGGACCCTGCGGCCATACAAGATGCCTTGAGTAATTGTTCTTTTTTATTAATACAATAACGAATAACTACCATGTGGTTCTAACATATAAACAATAACATACATTAAAATTTCCTTAGGTGCACTAGAAGACAGGCGATTTGTTATTGCGGCGTTCCTGCTCGAGATGAACTGAATATCGACATAACAACGCGCGAGCTAGTTCAGAAGTTGATTAAAGTCTCTACAAGGTATTTATTCATTTTAATCAGATAATGCTGTAACCACATAAACCTAATGCAACAAACGATTGTGCGCACTTGGCTTTGCAAACAATTTTATGCGCCGACACGCAACGCTAACGTTTATTGTCGAAATAAACAAGATGGCCAACGAGCTATGGGGTCAATTGAAGGTTTGTGATCACTACACGCATGACACGGTTAATTCGTGTAAATTATTTTTCCAAAAACTTAAAGTTTTAGCGAGATAGCATTTTGTACTGTTATCCTTAGTCCATTTATTATTATTGACATTGGGCTTATAAACAATCTCAAAAGTAGCCGACTTGTAAGAACCTCACTAAGCGCAATCGGTGTTTGTAATTGTAGAGTCGCATGAAATTTTAAAATTATTATATGCATAACGATATTTAAATGTTAATTCGCATTTATTCGCAGCACAAGCAGCCTATACAGTGAAACCAACCTCATTGTTACAAAACGCACAGGTAAGATTCCCCTTTGTTCTTTTAATTGGAAGTATTTTTCTTTTCTTTGAATTTTGTTTTTTATCTGTCATATATATTCTGTTGTTTGCGAATTCCTGCGAAGTAATATAGTTTTTGTTTTAACAGATTATAACAAATTTGAAATGCTTTTCTTTAAACGCAGTCTAAACTAAAATATGTTTATAGGGCTACGGTAACCTAAAGTTTATTAATTACCAAGCTGAGCGGTCCGCTTCATATTCACCGGCTTCAGGTTATACAAAATCTTTTCATGCGCTAGGCCACCGGTGCGCCGTGGTTCTTGCGTAATGAAAATCTACACACAGATAGAGCTGCCGACCATAGCTCAGTACCTGAAGCAGGTATCTCGCGATATATTGCGCAGGTATATTGCGACTCTGCCGTCACACACCCAAACCCCTTGATTGTAAGTGCCGCCACTTACAATCCCAACGCGCATCATAGATTCACCCGCGTCCGAAGGAGACCCAGGCAGGCCCTCGACGACCCCGCCGACGCGACCACCAGGGCCCAAGCTCTTCATAAAACACACGTACATTGCACCCTCATACCACCCATGCCGACGGCGAGGGCGTCGCAAACAAGGTGATTCGCGATACCGCCATGTCACAGGCCAGTCGATACAGTTAGAAGCGTCGCTGGAGTTTCTTGCGCCACTTCTTCTCCAGCGCCCACGCATTCCGAAGTGGTGGTACATATAGCCAATAAAAATAATAGAGATATTAATGTAGATAATTCTTAGTCAGAAGCAACTGACCGAGCCGAGGTTTGGCCCTCTCGGGCACCCTCGAGTCAGACGCTCTCGCGGAACAGGGTAACGGTCCAAGCCGAGGCTCCCTCTCGGGAGCCCTTGTGCTGGTTACCCACTAATAGAGGTCTCGACTGAGCGGCATAAGCGCTCGGTCACCTCTCAACCCGGCGAAACTGTAAAAGCCCTCGGGCTAACAGCGGCCATCACCCCGCAAAAAAAAAAAAGCTGAGCGCTGTAAATATATACACGTTTTTAATTAATGTATTTTTTAGAAAAATGTATTTATTTTACTTTTATTTTTTGGGGGAAAATTTCATTTGTAAGTCTCATATAAGTAAGCATCATGCGGCTAAATCACATGTTGTAACATAATTAGAGATTTGATTCGTAGCTTTAGGGTCCAGGTAGAAATAATAAATTTTTCGGTATATTCAATGAGGTTACATTCGAAACTTGTAGACATTCGTAATAAAAGTGACACAGTCTATTTAATAAATAATAATGGACTACCGTTTGAGGTGACTGATTGGACTCATTAGAAAATGACAATTGTTTATTAATTGCATTTCACTGAGGTTTTAAGTTATTCTCTATGACATAATATATATGTATATATAAATATATGTATATATTTATATATATATATATATATATAAATAATATAAGTGGAAGCTCCGCCGCTCATCGCTTGCGCGCGAGCATTATGTACGCCTCGCAATCTCCGTCTTTATTGCATTACGTAACCTAAAACACCTATTACTTTATTGACTGGTCGAATATTCTTGAGTAGCAAGCACAGTTTAGTTATCCCCATCCATACCCCCATACCCGATACCCCCCTCCAAGAATTGAAGATATAAGTAAGTTGTGGGAAGTCTATGAATGCGGGTAATCCTACATGGTAATCTGTAAGGGCGGCCTATTCAGCAGTGGGTCAATGACGGGCAGCTGTCTTTTTTATTTCGGGATGATTGTTGCTGTTAGCCTTAGAGCTTTTACAGTTTCCCGTCCAGCTGATTTTTCAAGAAGGGCATCAATAGCGTTGGCGAAGATGCATCGATTACATGGGTGATTATTTTGAATAACAGAAATAAAAAAGTTTCAAAAATCTTATTTCATACAAAACGGCAATTTCATAGGTTTTCAAAGACCTAATATTAAGTATACATAGCATTTTTTTTTAATTAAAAGTGTTTAGTTTCAATGTTCCGTACTATTAAATAGTAATGTATGTCTATGATGGTAAATCACACATAAGTGCCTATCCACACATATCCTAAAGATACCTAATATCTAAAATAATCTTTCTCATGGTTTGTGAAATGCACGTAAATCCATGCAATTTGAAATGCAGGCACCTTTAAAACAAATACGTTAAAGGCAAAATTAGAAAAAAGAGTTCGAAAACGTAAACAACGTAATGTTTCAACTCGTACATTGTCTTAGGAATATCCCGGAAATATCTGGTTTTCACAATACTGCCACTCCAACTGTGACAGCGTGACACAGCACGTAAATGTATGTTATGTAAATGATATTTCTATTTTGATAATATTAGCAAAATGAAGCATTTCATATAATTTGCTATGATCAGAAACGCATACGGAAAACTGATAAAAATATAACTCACGTATATTACGTATATAGGATAACTTACGTCATTAATTACGGCATGCTTCGTCAGTAATTACGTGACATTCGATAAAAAAAATGTTCGTATAAAAATACAACAGTACGGCTTCCAAAAATTAATTATCAATATTGGCTCTCAATTTTTTTCAATACAAATATTTTTGTCCGACTAGGACCCGAATTTGTTTCCACTTCACATTTCTATTAAAGTACCATCTAATAAAGGGAATCTTGGAATTTCTGATCATGGAACTGACATTATTTATATAGGTAAATTAGCCAGCCCATCGGCCATTAGTTCCGCGATGGATTCAGTGCAGCAGGAGAGCTATTCTCTTACCGTCGCACCCACAAAAAGTGAGGAGCACCACCACTATGAGCATTATCAGGTGAGTTGCTTCCTGCGGAAATAATACAACGTAACATTGTTTTTAAGTGAATCTATATGTCTATTTAATTTATGTAATGTTGGTTGTACATACAGATTGGTCCAAAATAATGTTGATAGTTATTTTCAATTTATTTCATTAACTTTATACACAAATTTAATTTACGTTTTTATATAACACACAATGATGAAAGAGAACAAGAAAAGCAAGAAACAATATAGATCGCCGCAATGCATTCCATTTATGACAATTCAATTTTTTTATTTTGTCGGCTTTATTTTGAGTCCAAAACGGTACTACGGTGTACTGCGGTCTGGAACTATTTTGGGGTTCCTTGGTTGACTATATTATTTATCTGCATTGCTTGTAAACCAGGAGCTTTTTATGAGATGGATATAATTATTATTTACTCATACCTTTAATCTGTTTATGTAATTTCCAAATATATTACATATTATTAGGAATTTACTTACACGCACTCTTGAGTGCATCAAATGTCTGCGACGAGAATTCTCAACTAAATAACTAACATTTTTAGTCTAACTATAAAACCTTAATTAGTTATAAAATAAATAAAAGTTCTCTTTCTATATTAACTTGAAAGTACTAAATGCCAAAAGTGCACATAATACAGTTCTTTTATCTTAATTTTTTTACAGAATAAGTGGCAAACGAGCAAGCAACTCTCTAATGGTAAGTGATTACCGCCGCCCATGATCATTCGCACAACACCAGAGGAGTCGCAAATGCGTTGCCGGCCTATTTTCAACAGCGCCGTCTACAACAACATACAGGTTGACACAAATACTCTAACATTGTGTGACTGCGAAACCATTGTATACCCGTAAATAAAATTTTACGATATATCCCGAACGGCTAACTTGGTAATGACAAGTTATGGGAGGAACAATTTATCTAAACTGTAATAAGTCATTCATGCGGCCTATGGCGAGCACATCCATTTTCGATAAGCAAATGTGTAAGATGGGAAACCTCGTCACCTTGAGAGGTCTGGTTTCTTTATCTTCTGACAAAACATTAACACTTAGGTACTATTTCAAGCTGATTTTCCAGAAAGCGTGGTCGTTCTAAGGTTGATCCGTGCTATTCCAGTTATCGCTAGATTACAGCAACGAGACTATCATAGATACAGTTAATCGTATAAATAAACTAATTCGTATATCTAAATATTCAATTATATTTATTTTCTTATTTTTTCGTCATAGTGTATTTATGATAAATATTTACATAATATGGACTAAACACTACGAAAAGACGTGCGAAAATATGTTTTCTTTTTATGTTACACGTTGCGAATGTTTGTTGAAATGATTTTATCATAATTTATGTATGTTTTTTTATTTTATCGTCATAAGTTTTAATATTTGCAGAACCACTTACAGTTCGCCAAAGGCCGGATCTCAGAAGGGTTTTATTTTGAAGGTCTAGCTCGTCTGGCTAGAATTGATTGTGTCTACAGATCTATATCAAATGATGCAGAAGCATTAATGATTCGGGTATGTTTATTTATACTACTAGATTTAACAAGGTTGTTGTCTATGGTACCTGGCCTCTCAGCTTCGGATCCAGGGTTCGATCGGCAGAGTTCGATGTGTGTAAAGTCCAGGGCATCTGTCACTGCATTCGAAGAATCCTCGGATTGCTCGTGCATCACATCCGTCAAGGGTAGAGCACGACGAGAACTAATATATAGTTATTGTGCAAACATTTAAAGCACTATTCCTCAATTATTAAATTCGAATAATAAGTCTCTTTATCCATTGAGTTGTATGTATATTTTAGGACAAACTAGGATAGATAATTTAGTTGTATATATTCTCGGAGTTCTGTGGATAGAATCTCGATTTACAACTTTAAATGTTCAATGTTTTGCTTATGCTTCCAAGTCGGGGCCCTAAAATTTTTATGTAAAGATACATAAACCAGTGCTGCCTCGGTGAAGCGGGGGAGGCAGCCTAGACTTCCGACCATTAAGTATAAACAAGCAAGCTAAGTAATAAAGCCAAAAATCTCGCTGGATACATAGGGAAAAATAACCTGATAAATAACGATACGATACATTCCTTGCAGCAAAATTGAAGGGTTGTAAATCAGTAGGGTAGTTTTTTGGTAACAAATTTAATGAACAAAGGAAGTTAATTCAGTAATTTGTACGTGCCATTTTATACATTTTTTCTGGAGTTTCTTTGATAAAATTCTAAAATGTAATTTTTTTCATTCAATACCACGTGGTTTTGTAGCCTTAACTTAAAAATAAGCGGTGTATTGTAGCTTAATTTGGTTTGGAATGAGTGTCTGGTTGTTTGCCTATTGTAAAATACTGGGCCCAGTCGCGTGAACTGCTAACCATCAGGCAAACTGTGTGCTCTTTTTGTCGACTTTTTACATCGTAAAAGAATATTATAAGTTTAATAAATAAGAAACTTTATCCGTTGCAGAAGCTAATGAGGATGGCAAATAAGGACCCTCGAAGTTTCACTAATGATCTTTGTAAATCAGCAACTAAGTTAAGTGGTCTCATACTCAAAAAGAGAGCCGCGACCTGGTTTCATATCTCGAACATGCAGTGCTCATTATGTCTAAATACGTTCGTGGAGCCCGTAGCCACACCGTGCGGTCACACTTTCTGCCGGGGCTGTGTTGAACGTTTGATCGATTACAAAAAACCTTGCGCTCTATGCTTGAAACCTTTATGCGATTTAAAATTAACTGTGGTGAGTTACCTTTTTTTTTATTTAAAGCATTGACACTATCTCAATACTTTTCCTTGCCATATCTTCAAAAACAAAATTGAATTAGCGACTTCGAGACATAATGTGTTAAGGTCACTCCTCAGGGGTGGCAACGGATGAACTGTGTTATCACTCTTACTTTCATGAAAGATTGCGTGAGTCAGAATATGTGTTTAGTATTATGGCGCTAGGGGGATTCGCATTATGTAAACAAAGTATATTTTGTTTATTAAGGCTTCTACTCAAAAATATAATTTCTGCTTGAGTTTGTAATTATTTTGGATAATGAATTGATAAATTTCTCTTTACAGACCTCCGACACCAAATTTATATGCGACATCCTTAAAAGCTTAGACGCATATACGACAGAGCCACAACTGGGTCCAGGCTTAATTTACGTCATTAAATCTACAAAAACAGCTTTTCCCTAGTAGGTATTTTATGTTTCATAATATTTATATTTATGACGATTTGTCAAGCACTGGTAATGAAATGGTTGAGTAACTGACTGCTGCGTCCAGGCTTCAATAATAATAATAATAATGTTTATTGTCTTCTCTCACAAATTAAGATTAGTAAATATAGTACAGTACAGATTTCACAGTGATGAACAGTATTTGTGAGAGACTGGTGTGAGTGCATCTGCGGAAGGCTTCAATCCTCAACCGAGGAACAATATTTGCACAAATTGTTGTTTTTCGGGTTAAATGTGTTGTGTACCGTACCCGTGTCCCGGGCATCTGACCCATCTACTGATCTTATTGCACGCAACGGGGAATGATTCGAGGAGTGAGTGCCCTGTTCACATGAATACTGAAGGCACTATATTTAACATGAACTTATAATTGAAGTGTTTAGGAAATATTTAAATAAAATTAAAAGTGTTTATGGATAATTAATAGAATGCATTACTGTTATTTTTGGATTTTTTTTGTTTGATATGAACACTGCAGGCCAAAAGTTTAAGACCAGCTTAATTAAAGTAGAAAAATATAGTAAAACTCAAATAAAATATTAAACGTTTAATTAACCTGTTTAATCATCTTATAGAACATTGATTGACAAACAATATACTTTAAAAGCGTTGAGAAATATTAACAGTCCATGCAAAAAAAGGCTATAGTTAGCTAAACTGATTTTTCATAAAAAAAGTCCTTTACATTTTATGACTTTTTTCACAAGTCTCGGCATCGGGCAATCAATTTGTTAATGGTGTCTTGTGATAAATTGTTTTAAAGTTCTCTTCTAAATATCCTCTACATCATTTTGAGCTTTACTTTGGATCATTATCTTGTTGGAAAATGAATCCATCTCCAACATTACCCGCAACCCGGAAGAAACGGCATATCGTGCTAAAATGTTTTTGTACTGTTCCTTTTTCAAAATTCCTTCAATTTTAATCTAATCGCCAGTTCCTTGGCTAGAGAAGCAACCCCAGACCATAATTGAGCCACCACCATTCTTGATTGTTGGGACTACACAATCTGACATCACCTGTTCTTGTGCCCTGCGTCGAACGTATATTCTACGTTTCGAACCGAATAGTTCAAACTTGGATTCATCGGTCAGCTTTGGACTTTTTTAAAATCTTCTCCAGTCCAATCTCGATGGGCAAGAGCTCACTGCATCCGTTTTTTCGGGCGCTGTTAAGCGTCTATTTCGCTTGCTGGAAACAACAATGAAATTATCTTCACTAGACGTGGTAGCTAGCTGGTAGTTGGCCTTCCCGAGCGTGGACGATCTTGAAAACTGCCCGCCTGCCTGTATCGAGTTATTGTGCAATGAATACAAGACTTCGATAACTTCTGTTGCGAAGCAATCTCACGTTTGGATTAGCATTCATTATGTAAAACAACGATGGCAGAACGCACTTCATTTCGTCGCATCGCTAATTTCTTGAGCTTTTCCCATTTTATGACGTCTTCCCTGTAGAAACCACAAGTTTAGAGTAATTGAGATTGTTTGTGAACAAACCCAAGTAAACTCGGATAATAACAAGTCAGAAACACGTGTTTTCAGGAGCTAAATAATCCTAATTATTGACCAATACGGAACAAAGTATTTAACACAGTAATTAGTAATGAGGACATTATAAAAATATTATTACGACCATACCACCCGGCTCTAGCGCAGCGTTTGTTGGTGTTTGAAAACTATAGATGTTTATTGTCCAATAACTTGAAAGTAAACAAAGATGACTTTTTTAAATATTCGATACTAACAATAGAAAATACAGATACGCATTTCTTTTATTTACCCTATGGGATTTTATTACAATTGATGGATAATTATGTTGTTTATGTGCCGGTCTCAAACTTAGCCGGCAGGGCATAAACAAAAAACAGCTGAAACAAATCGGTGTATAGGTTTCCTTGTTAGTTCGTGATCGATCTTTTTTATTAAACTAAATCAAAAAATGTGAGAGTGTAATGTCATTCATTACATTGGCGGAGGTTAGGTGAACCGCAGATCGGGCGGAAAACGATCGGCAGTGGGGAACGGTACCCGTTTTGGCATGACATTTGTCATGGCCATCCAATATACCTAAAGGTGATTTCAGACTAAGCTACTCTATATTGCTGTATAATACAGAAAATCACGAAATACGTGTCAAATGCTATACAATTACCACAAACTGTTTCACACGGACAGAATTGTATGAAATATAACAAAATGTATAAAATTGTGCCTTGTCCTCAGTATCCCGTGTCCGCTGTTGATATTAAGCCCTCGGTACTGGTACATGATACGTCGAGTACTCACGACCAATCGGAGATTTGGCATTATCCCTGAATACCAGAACAGTGGCAGCATTTTTGGCACGGTTAGTCTTAAATATGTTTTATAATTCGCTGAAATCACACCAATCCTTTTTTGCAATTTAACACCAGTACAAAACGTTAAGTCAAAAAAATACACAAATATTGTGCCTTTACTTCTCCTCTATTTATACCTATTTCCTGTTACATAAACTGCTGCGATGCTTTCCCTTAAATCAGTTTAAATAAAAATTGCATTTTAATGAATGACATACTCCAAACATTGCTCCGAAAACAATTTTAAATAGGTTAGTACTACTTAACAAGGAATGTACTGAAATGTAATTTTATTTTCCCAACAGGTTCTAGAAATTTGCGATTGTGTTCAATTGGAAAACGGAAGTTTACTTCTGTCGACCAAAGGACTGTCCCGTTTCGAGGTGATGGAGTTAGATGTCTTCAATGGGTAAGTCATTACTTTTACTCACAGAAAGGAATCATTCATTGTTTTGTTGTATCCTGCCAATTAATTTAATTTAACATGACCTTCTTACAGATGTGACGTGGTACTCACTCGAGATGTGGTTGACATTCCACCATCAACCCCACAGATAGCCGCTAAAATTTACAGCGTAGCCTGGTTGACACTTTATTATTGCATGTGTTGGTTTTCCAACTTAAACTCTGTCATACGTGGCTCCATAGAAAATACCTTTGGACCCCAATCAAGCTATTATTATGGTCATGAACCCCAAAACTATCGCAACTCACCCGACGGGCCTGCTTGGCTGTGGTGGTTTATTTCTATATTTCCACTAAGTTCGGACATAACGGTAAGTTCCTCATTTAAAACTCCTTTTTTTCTTCACATAATTCGTGTCCTAAGACAGCAAGACCATTAATTAAATTCGAGCTTAACGTTAACTTTGGTCTTTTCATGCAAATGTTTATTTTATCACTGAGATGAACAGTGATATAAATTCTTAATGTTAAAAAATAATACTCCGGAAATTCGAAATATTGTTTCAATTCAATATCAAACAATCCTACCTTAGCGTGTCCTAATAAACCGCTCGCCTTCTTAGACGAAGAGAAAGCGGAATGTCTAGCTTACAATCTCGAGTTCCCCGACGATTACCGAGCACCTTACCGATCGACGCCGCTCTGCTTGCAATAGTTAACAGCGAGGTCGACCGTAGGACTAAGAAACCACCTGGCGATAAAACTCCTACACATGTCTATTTTACACCTACTGGTGATAATCTACAACGCGGCCATATCCAACGGCACCTTGCCGCATACCTGGAAGGAAGCCTACGTCATAGGGATTCTCAAGCACTCGAAACACCCAACCGATCCATCAGCCAATCATATCATAAGCACTCATGCACACATTAAATGAACCGCATCACGGTGCACATTCTCAGTAAATTCCTTCGGGGCTACCAAACTGGGGCAGTTTTCCTCGACGTGGCGAAAGCTTTGAACAAGGTCTGGCACAACGGGTTTAAATACAAACTATATGAACTCGATGTGCCAGATCGACTCGTACTTATCATACGAGACTTTCTCCGAAATCGAACCTTTCGTTACCGCGTCGAGGGAACGCGTTACGAGGTTCATCCCATTAGTGCCGAAGTACCACAAGGCTCCGTCTTCGGTCCTTTTTTATACACACTCTACACCAACGACATACCGTGCACTCGCGGTGTGGAGCTACCCCTATTCGCCAATGACACCTGTATGGCTGTCTGGATTCAAAACAGACACTATTTGTAAACACCTCCACAAATGGAGGATTGAGGTTAACCACACATATAGTGCAACAATTCTCTTGCAAAACTTCTCTCGGCGCAACAAAACGGCGCATCTTCTAACAATAGTTATTTGACCGTCCAATCCCCCGGGAAAAGACAGTCAAATACTCGTACTTAGGCGTCACATTGTATGCAAGACTGAAAATGTCCCTGCGTAATAAAATTACATTATACAAAGCGTGACCCATAAACACATGAAAGTCCCATCTTTGCGCATCCCCGCTTTACATTCACCGACTTCAGGTAATACAAAATTGTGTCATGTGCAAGGCCACAGGTGCGCCGTGGATCTTGCGTAATGAAAATCATAACCCGCGTCCGAAGGAGACAGAGACAAGCCCTCCATACAACACTACACACATACATGCTGCACCTTCATATAAATCGTATCGCAATCAAAAATCGCCAACAAGGTTATTCGCGATGCCGCTGTCACGGGTCGGTTTTCTCCAGTCCATACAGATAGAAGCGTCGCTGGAGTTTCTTGCGCCACTTCTTCTCCAGCGTCCACGCATCTCGAAGTGGTGGTACAGATAGGTAATAATAATAGCGATATTAATTTAGATAATCCATTGTCAGAATCAACTGACTGAGCCGAGGTTCGGCCCACTCGGGCACCCTCGAGTCAGACGCTCTTGCGATACAGGGTAACGGGCCAAGCCGAGGCTCCCTCTCGAGAGCCCTTGTGCTGGTTACCCATTACTAGAGGTCTTGACCGAGTGCCGAAAGCGTCACCTCTCAAGCCCTCGGGGAAACAGCGGCCAAAAGCCTGAAAAAAAATATATGCTTCTGAAGTTGAGATTACAGCAGGACGGTACGTGTTAAAGTGTAATGCAAAGAAGATATAGATGTACATATACATATATATATATAAATATATATACATATATATAATATATATATATATAATATTATTATTATTATATAATAATTTCGCTAATTTATGTCAAATCTTTATCTATATTTAAAATATTTAACATTTACTTGTCTTTTTTAGTTGTCAACACTGTCCTCAAACTGTCTTAGAAAGCGATTAGCGATGGTATTAAACATAATACATGTGTTGCGAAGGTCCCCACACGCAACCACATCCACTAAGTGTATTGATGTTACAGTTGTAGATGGTATATAAAGGTGATAAAATAAAACATAATTATCTATTATCATGGTAAGGGAAATTAACTATAATTGATTTAAGCCAAAAGATTTAAAGATATTTGTTAATATTTATTTGCTTGTATAAGTTTTATATTAAAAGGTGTAATTGTATTAATAATGTGCTCATATATTAACTAAGTTGCCATAGTTTGCTAGTGGGAGCTAAATAAGTTTATTCTGGATATATATGCTAGTCAATCTCATTTGAAATATTCGTTATCCCATTATAGAAAGTAAAGAGTTATTAAAGTTGTATGAAGACACAAGTTAAAAAACAACGTAGAAAGTGTTTTGACGCTAAACATGCATATTTCAATTTTGATAACCGAGCAGTAAGGAATTTGAAATTTTTATTAGAAAAATTTACAATATTTTTTATTTATTGTATTCTGTTATGGGATAAACGTTAAATATTTTCAAAAGTTTTCATACTTTGAGACAATAAACCTACTTAGCTTTCATTTTTTATAGCGCACACGCACAGGGTTATTACATGAAACATCATGGTCGGAAGTAAATTCATTGCTTTCTATTAGTTTATCAAAATCTAAATTAAATGCTAAAGTGGTGTTGTTAGCCACCCACACCCCACGGATATAGGTGTGTGTACTTGTATATGTATTTATTTAATTTTACTATTGAATAATGCATTCCAGGCTTATTTCTGTAATATTCTAAGTTTTTAATCAATTGCAATCATTACGTGAACACACAATTTTTTGCATTTATTATTAGCCGATTAAACTATTTCATTTTTGATTTGGTAGGCAGATCTCAACTGATACATTTTAGTTTATAGATATTGAAAAATAATATAATTAAAATTAAAACTCGATTGTAGTAGTATTTGATGTAGAAGTTTGTTCTATTTAATAAAACTATTATTACCTGTACTCGGAAGTTTGCTAAGAATTATATAATTA
>JAGSMU010000721.1:0-14989 GCA_029286865.1 Teinopalpus imperialis
AAAACACTCATCCCATCGCACTGTGGGTCAGAGTTCTGATTGCATGTAGTAGCTCTAGAATTACCACAGTTATCCAAGTAACCGAGGTAAGATCTAAGGAACCAAAACTTTGATATATTAAATATCGCCTTAATACGGCTTGCACTGGGAACATGCATGGCTTAATCACTGAGACAAGCATATAACTACTAGCAGGATCAACCAGGGAGCTGACAAAGACGGTATTGCGCTTCGAACGTACGCATCAACGAGCGCGCGTACAACCCACCACCAAGAAGTGCGAAACTAGGTGTGGCGTTGCCGCTCGCACGTCAAGCGCGTGAACGAGGCGACCCGTCTCACACAGCGCAGAGACACGTGCAACGCGATGCGCGAGCGTAATCGGCAGCTCAGACGCACCGGTGACGTATATTACATGAATACATTATTCGGTCTGTTCACGGTAGAGAATGGATATCACCTCGCTGCGCGTTCTTCCAGACTTACTGTGGACGGAACATTCGCGTCCGATTCGAACGTTCGACAACGAGACTTTGTTTAAATACTTCACTTTATTACAACACGTTTAACACAAACGTTTTTCTTGGTCGTGATAGCCCGGTGTTAGAGATCATATCCGTGAACGAAATTCGTCATAAGTTACCGTCCCTCGAGCGCGCCCTTTGTAGTCGGGGGCGCGCCCTCGGCACGACGTGCGTGATTAGCGATACTTTAACGACGTGGCGAAGACAAAGCTCGCACGCCGAAAGCAATACGCGTTAATTAAACGAGACGCTATTGAACGTCTGACCGTGTATAATAACGGAGACGTCGCCCGACACAGTTTAATATTTCCGACGGTATGCACCGCTCGGCGCTTCGTCTAATATATGTATGTTACGACTGCAGGTATGTGTATCCGCGTAATAACATCTTTGTCGTGTCAGAGGCTTGCGCCGAAGTGATTTATATTAGGTGGTTGTTATATATTTTTATTGAATAATGTCCCCGGAACGGCTGTGAGGTTGTGTGTGTGTTTTGTTTTACAATTTTATGTATTTGAACAAGCAAAACCATTGGAAATAAAGAATAAAGGAATAATCAATATCTAATATTATATTCATAAAACCAATTAATTAAATAAATAAATATGACGCGTGTTCGCGTATCAGAGAACTGTTGAAAATTATTACAAGTCCACATCGGTACGTGCGTTCGCGTATCAGTTGATTAATTTTTACAAGTTCATATCGACCGGTGTACGCGTACAGATATCTATTACTGCACATCATTGTAAATGTTTGTTCGTTCGTTCATTTGAACTGTTTCCTGTTTCGTGTCCTTAAATGGACACGCGTGTTCCGCAATATCAGAAACATTTGAAAATTTTACAAGTCCACATCGGTGTGCCAATATTGAAAAAATATATATCACAAGTCCATATAGTTAATTTGACCTATTGATATATTATAATTTTATAACATTCAAAGTGGCGAACAGGCGCACGCATTGATCGATTTGACGGCCCATAGTGCAGATGCGTTCACCGTCGTCATAATAATAAGGAGTCATCTCGGATATATAGATTCGATAAGCAACGCCGATGCTGGTATTCAGTGAGATGCGTGGTCATTCTGTAACCAGAAACACAAAGTGCGATAATTGTAACACGAATAAATAGCATAAATAAAATATGGCGCGTGTTCGCGTATCGAAACATTTGAAAATTTTACGAAGTCCACATCAGTTGTGTAATATTGAAAAAATATATATCCACAAGTCCATATAGTTCATTTGACCTATTGATATATTTAACATTTTATAACATTCAGAGTGGCGAACAGGCGCACACAGTTCACCTGACGGTAAATGATTGATTGATTTGATGTCCATAGTGCGAGATGCGTTCGTCGTCACCAATAATAAAGTCCTCCGGATATATAGACTCGATAATCAGCATCACATGCTGGTATTCTGTGAGATGCGTGGTCGTTCTGTAGCCGGAAACACAAGTGCATATACTAATTCTAACGAATAAATAATATAAAATAAATATGACGCGTGTTCGCGTAATGAAACATTGAAAATTTTTACAAGTCCACATCGGTGATGCGTTCGCGTATCGGTGTATAATATTGAAAATATATATCACAAGTGTACAATTATGTACATTTCAACAAGCCGCCAATACATAGTGTCGACGTGCATGTGCGTGTGATGGTCTATCTAGGATGAAATAAATTTCAATGTTCGTCCGAATATATTATCATTTTATAACATTCAGAGTGGCGAACGAGCGCACGCATTGATCGGTTGATGTCCCATAGTGCAGATGCGTTCGTCGTCGCAATAATAAGAGTCCTCGGATATATAGACTCGATAATCAGCATCATGCTGTGGTATTCTGTGAGATGCGTGGTCGTTCTGTAGCCGGAAACACAAGTGCATATACTAATTCTAACGAATAAATATTATAAATAAATATGACGCGTGTTCGCGTATCAAACGCTGAAAATTTTTACAAGTCCCGCATCGGTACGTGCGTTCGCGTATCGGTGTATAATATTGAAAAAATATATATCACAAGTCCATATAGTTAATTTGACCTATTGATATATTATCATTTTATAACATTCCAGAGTGGCGAACAGGCGCACGCATTGATCGTTGACGGCCCATAGTGCAGATGCGTTCGTCGTCACCAATAATAATAGTCCTCCGGATATATAGATTCGATAAAGCAGCATTATGCTGGTATTCTTGTGAATGCGTGAAGATGGTTCTGTAGCCGGAAACATAAAGAGATGCATATACTAATTCTAACGAATAAATAACATAAATAAATATGACGCGTGTTCGCGTATCGAAACATTGAAAATTTTTACAAGTCCACATCGGTGCGTGCGTTCGCGTATCGGATTGAAGTTTAATTTTACAAGTCCATATCGATACCGGTGTACGCGTACAGTTATCTATTACTGGACATCATTTGTAATGTTTTCTTCTTTCGTTCATTTGAACTATTTCAAATGTGTCCTTAAATGGACACGCGTGTTCGCGTATCGGAAACATTTGAAAATTTTTTACAAGTCCACATCGGTACGTGCGTTCTCGTATCGATTCAACTGCATAAAATATGATATCAGTGCGACGATATCTCCGTCGTTCAACAACACGATACGGGCCGTTACGAATATACTATATATATATATATATATATATATATATATATATATATATCACATATATCGTCCGCTATATATATACATCGTCCTCAGACGAATCACCCGCAGCGTAGGGCTGAGTCTCAACAGATCGCAGCACGACGCTGCTCTACCGAGCACAACACCCCGCCAAGACGTAAGTCGTCTGGAATATTCCGAGCTCCGACATCGAACTGAGTTAATTCCAAAAGAACCACGGTGCCGTGGTGCACGTTTTAAAACCGATAGCACCGCTCACCGAGATCAAATGGGCCTCGACGTCGCACCGCACGAGTGCAGCGCGACTAGTAAGTCATTCTTTAGAGCCTCCCCGACTCTGGAGCTCCACGGTGAGCATATCCTTGCCGGATTCGACTAGGCTGGCTTCGGCCTTAGAGGCGTTCAGGCATAATCCGCCGGATGGTAGCTTCGCACCACCGGCCGCTCGGCCAGTCATGAACCAAATGTCGAAACTGCGGTTCCTCGTACTGAGCAGTGGCTACTATCGCAACGACTAGCCATCAGTAAGGGTAAAACTAACCTGTCTCACGACGGTCTAAACCACGTTCCTTTTGATGGGTGAACAATCCAACGCTTGGCGAATTACCTTCGCAATGATAGGAAGCCGACATCGAAGGATCAAAAGCAACGCATCCTTCCCAGACGCTTGGCCGCCACAAAGCCAGTTATCCTGTGGTAACTTTTCACTGGCACCTCTTGCTAAAACTCTTTATACTAACAAAGGATCGATAGGCCGTGCTTTCGCAGTCCTATGCGTACTGAACATCTGGATCAAGCCAGCTTTTGCCTTTTGCTCCACGCAGGGTTTCTGTCCTCGCTGAGCTGGCAACAGAGACACCTGCGTTATTCTTTGACAGATGTACCGCCCCAGTCAAACTCCCGCCTGGCAGTGTCCTCGGAACCGGATCACGCGGGAGTTGTACGGCGACGGGCGTTGCCGCCACGCCGCCACTCTGCACGCTTGGAACGAAACACCGTGCGCCCGCCGATAAAATCGACCGCGCACCGCTTCCGCTAACCGAGTAAGTAATGAAACAATGAAAGTAGTGGTTTTCAGCGACGACCGCTTGAACGATCTCCATATGCTACACCTCTCATGTCTCCTTACAATGCCAGACTAAGTCAAGCTCAACAGGGTCTTCTTTCCCCGCTGATTCTCCCCAGCCCGTTCCCTTGGCTGTGTTTCGCTTCTAGATATTAGAATGGGACAGTGGGAATCTCGTTAATCCATTCATGCGCGTCACTAATTAGATGACGAGGCATTTGGCTACTTCTGCCGATCACAGTACCATCGCCGGCGACGTGATTTATAATCATCACGGATACCCACGAAGAACGCCACTTGTCCCCATCTCCCGTCTTTGAGGCTTGGGGATCCAGCATTTTGCCGATTGATGGTAGGTGGTGGTTGCTAGATGGTGTAGGAGGTCGGCGGCGAAGCGGCGGCGGGCTCGACATCGGTATGCTGGGGCGCGGGCAGGCAAGAGCAGCCGGGTGAAAACGCCAAAACCCCCGCTCCATTGGAGGTCGGGCGACCATTCCTGACAACGGATGGTCCGACGCTCGGTGACCGGTTTGCAGCTGGTACCTGGCCCAGCTGCTTAAATGCGCCGATCGTTTTTAACAGGCCCCACAACCGAAGTAAACGATTCGACTTGGTGGACTTACAAGTGTCACTCCCAATGGGGCTGTGCAGAATCTCACCCCGTACCAAGCCCAAGTTACGTTGATGGAGAACGTTGCGCATACCGGACGAATCCAGCAAACCTGGTCCGAGCTGTTAACCGCCACCGGGGTTACAGCGGTGGAAGTGCGCTTTTCTCTCGCAGTTTTAGGATGCCAACGAGATCAAGCTCCGCAACAGCCGCTAGCAGTGCCTGGCTGACAATCCTCCTCCCGTATCAGTCTTGAGCAGCTGCGCGAGCAGGCTTCGGGCAGGAGTTGAGAGTCCTGGTATCCGGCAGTCCCTCCGGGCGTTCGAGACCCATTGGCTAGCCTCGAAAGCTCGCGTATTGGATGGTGTCAGAATGGCTGGCTCTTCTTCTACCATCCACGCATCGGCTTCAGGGCTATGGGTTGTCACAAATTCCCGCCCGTTAGGGCATAGCACTAAATCGGTGATGCTACTTGGAGAGTTCACGGCACCCAAGTCCTTACAATGCCAGACTAGAGTCAAGCTCAACAGGGTCTTCTTTCCCGCTGATTCTCCCAAGCCCGTTCCTTGGCTGTGGTTTCGCTAGATGGTAGATAGGGACGGTGGGGTCTCGTTAATCCATTCCGCTGCGCGTCACTAATTAGATGACAGGGCGTTTTGGCTACTTCTTCTGCCGATCACAGTACCATCGCCGTAGCGACGTGATTTATAATCATCCACGGATACCCGAGACGCCACTTGTCCCCATCTCCCGTCCTTTGAGGCTTGGGGATCAGCATTTGCCGATTGATGGTAGGTGGTGGCGTTGCTAGATGGTATGAGGGTGGGCGTTTAAGCAGAGCGGCGCGCTGGCCGCAACCACCGTGGGCTCGGCAGCGGCCCTTGTTTTATCGGCCACTCGCCTGGAGCCACAGGCCCCGGGCAGAGCGAGCCGAACTTATTTCCGAGCTCCCCGCTCCGATGGAGGTCGGGCGTCTGACGGATGGTCCGACGCTCGGTAACCGGTTTTGCAGCTGAGCACCTGGCCCAGCTGCTTAGATACGCCGATCGTTTTCGCTAGGCCCCAACCGAAGTAAACGATTCGACTTAGTGGACACAAGTGTGTCACTCCCAATGGGGCTGTACGGGAATCTCACCCCGTACCAAGCCCAGGTTACGTTCAGTGGAGAACGCTGCATACCGGACGAATCCAGCAAACCTGGTCACAAGCCTGAGCCCGCCGCCACCCGAGGGTTACAGCGGTGGAAGTGCGCTTTCTCTCGCAGTTTTAGGATGTGCCAACGAGATCGAGCTCCGCAACAGCCGCTAACGGTGCTTACTATTTTAGGCAATCCCTCCTCCCGTATTATCAGTCTTGAGCAGCTGCGCCGGCGCGGGCAGGCTTCGGGCAGGAGTTGAGTCTCGGTGTCCAGCAGTCCCTCAGACGTTCGAGACCCCATTGACAACCTCAGCTCGCGTGATGGATGGTGTCAGAATGGCTGGCTCTTAAGAGTCATAATTACTCCCGCCGTTTACCCGCGCTTGCTTGAATTTCTTCACGTTGACATTCAGAGCACTGGGCAGAAATCACATTGCGTCAACACCCGCGGTGCCATCGCAATGCTTTGTTTCTAATTAGACAGTCGGATTCCCTTGTCCGTGCCAGTTCTGGGCTGACTGTTGAACGGCGGTCGTACAGGCGCGCGCCTATCGCGCAAGAAACAGAAACGGAGCGACCTTACGGCTAGGAAGATCCGCGGAAAGGCCGGAACGCGGAGTCCGTTCAGCCCGCGCCCGAGAGACGCACGAGCATCGACCCGGCACCGGCCGCATCGCCCGTCAAACCGACACGCCCGGTCCTCCAGAGCCAATCCTTATTCCGAGTTACGGATCCGAATTGCCGACTTCCCTTACCTACATTATTCTATCGACTAGAGGCTCTTCGCGGAGACCTGCGGATGCTCGGTACGAACCGGCGACATCTCCCGTACATCTCGAACAAGGTCGCAGAGAGTATCCGGACACCGCCGCAAATGCGGTGCTCTTCGCCCCGTTCGAACCATATCTCCCTTCTATAGGATTCCATGGAACTCGAACGCTCAGGCAGAAAAGCCTTCCCGGACCCCTCGGCGGCGTCTTCAGGCCACTTTGGGTTACCCGTCGAACACTCGCTTTGAGCAGGGAACGATTATTGAAACGGTTTCCGCTGCCGGGTTCCGGAATAGGAACCGGATTCCCTTTCAGCTCAAAGGGCGTTATTTATCGAAATTCGAAAAAAACACGCCACATCGACATAAGATCTCTCAGGCTTAGGATCGACTGACTCGCGAGGACAACTACTGTTCACGCAGAAACCCTTCTCCACGTCAGTCCTCAGGGCCTCGCTGGAGTATTTGCTACTACCACCAGGTCTGCCGACGGAGGCTCCAGGCGGGCTCGCGCCCAGACCCTTCTGCGCTCTCCGCCGCGCTCGTCACATACTCGTTACGGCGTAGCGGCAGCATACGTTTCCGCACGTGCTTGGCCCGTAACGGTAGTGTATAAACAAAACGCTTCCAGCGCCCATCCATTTCAGGGCTGGTTGCTTCGGCAGGTGGAGTCGTTGCACTACTCCTTAGCGGATTCCGACTTCCATGGCCACCATGCAGGCTTGACCAACGCCTTTCACTTGGTGTCCCGCCGGAAGATTTTTAGGCCTTAACGCTACGTTTGGTTCATCCCGCAGCGCCAGTTCTGCTTACCAAGAATTGGCCCACTTGGCACCGTCATCAGATCTCCGGCTTCATCGTTCGACAGCCGGAGCTCTCACCATTTAAAGTTTGAGAATAGGTTGAGGTCGTTTCGGCCCCAATGCCCCTCCCTAATCATTCGCTTTACCGAGGATGGGAGACTGTTCGTCATCGACGCCAGCTATCCTGAGGAAACTTCGGACGGAACCAGCTACTAGATGGTTCCGATTAGTCTTTCGCCCTATACCCGAGGATTTCAAGAGCGTCGGTTGCACATCAGAATCCTTTGGGTCATATCAGGGTTTCCCCTGACTTCGACCTGACAGGCATGATTCACCATCTTTTCCGGGTTAACGCATCTCTGCTCAGAGCGCGCCTACATTCACGGATTGGAAACGAGACGCCTCGGGAGTGCGAGAGGTCGATCGAGACCGACGCTCCATATCCCCTGAGCGCGCGACAGCGCGCGCGCTTCACTTTTCGTTGCGCCTTTCAGTTTAACACGCTCAATGACTCGCACATGCTAGACTCCTTGGTCCGTGTTTCAAGACAGGTCCTGCAGGTGCTGACTGAATCATCGCCGACTGAGACGCGCACGGTCGAGACTGCACGGCTGCGACAGCAGACGCGCCGCACCGATGTCCGCACAACGGCAGGACCTCGATGACGACGTTGTCTTGCGTCGGGCGGACGCGCTTATGTAAGTTGCGCGTGCGCGATTCGTGTCTTCTACCGTCCGACGGCCGGTCGGCCACCGTCACTTGATCCAACCGATCCGCGCGACACGGAACGGGTGGGCTACCGGACGGCGCTTAGACCGACGTCGAACGGGTCGCGATGCATTACTGAGAGAGAAGTGCACGCCGTCCGCGGACGTCGACGCGCCCGGCCCGTGAAGACCGCTACCCGATTAAGGGACCCGGACTACATCAGAGCGTGAGCGCGTACGCGCGGAGTGACGATGGATCGTTCGTTCATTCGAGTTTCGCAGGTTTACCCTGAACGGTTTCACGTACTCTTGAACTCTCTTCAAAGTTCTTTTCAACTTTCCCTCACGGTACTTGTTCGCTATCCGGTCTCGCGGTAATATTTAGCGCTTAGATGGGTTTACCACCCACTTAGGGCTGCACTCTCCAAACAACCCGACTCTTAGGAGAGTCCCTCTCGCCGCCGCCCTCCAGAGCGCTACGGGCCTGGCACCCTCTGCGGGAGAAAACGGCCCCGTTCAAGAGACGAACGGACAGGAGTATCGACGACGAGAAAGCGGAACCTCCGAACACCACATCTCCGTTCGATACGACCGCGGGATTCGAATGCTGGGCTCTTTCTGTTCGCTCGCCGCTACTAAAATCCTTGTTGGTTGCGCCTCCGCTTACTAATATGCTTAAATTCGGCGGGTGATCCTCCCTGATCTAGAGGCCAACGATAAAAATCGAGGGGCGAACCACGATATCCGTCAGCGCTACGACGACCGAACGACGCCGCGCCGTCGCCGCGGGGCTGACGACGGCGTCATAACGGTCGTAGAGGCGCCTCTTCGGACGTCGAGTCGCCTACTCATCGCGAGTGAGGATCGAAGCGCGTAAGCGATACACACGAACGCACTCTCGAACCCACTCTCTCCGTACTGTATTATATATACGAACATAAACGACGACTGATCGTATATCGTCGAAAATCGAACGCGCTCGCAGCGTTCACGCCTAAACGTCTCCCGTGGGCGGTTAAACCCGCGGGAACGAGACGGTACGTCACCGTATCGAATCGCGCATGCCCTCTATCGATTGTTACGTCGAAGAGTCGCGCGTCGATGGGACGCCGCTCGCGTAACGCTTTCAGCGAAACGTCGCGTACGCGCGTGCGCTCCGACCAACACGACAGTCGTGATATCGTTTATCGTATGCAAAATATTTAAACGGACCGTGGTAGATACGCGATGCGCTGTTAGGCTAACATACCATCGTACCGTCAACGGAACCGTCAATTGTTCGGGTCACCGTCGCGCAGAGCAACGTAAAGACGAACGGTGTGGTTAATGTTACACCCAACAGCCGGCCCTCCAGACAGGTGGTCCTGGATATTTTTCCACCGGACCGCAATGTGCGTTCGAAATGTCGATCTTCAAATGTGTCTGCAGTTCACACTATGACGCGCAGTTAACTGCGTTCTTCATCGACCCGCGAGCCGTGATCCACCGTCAGGGTAATCGTTTAAATAATGTTGTTGTCTTTACGGGTACGGAAGGATCGGGAGACGGTTTACCCGCCGGTTTCCGCCCTGAAAGGTCGTACTATCGGACCAACCGCGCCGCAGGCTGAGAGATCACCATCCATGCCTCGTGAGAGGTTATCCTTCGTAATATTCGTTTTATGTTTTTGCTTTTTATTTCTTCATACAAAGAAAAAAAGTATAAAAATAAAACGAACGGAAAAGAAAAATCAAAAAGAACATGATATCATTAGAAATGTATATGTGACCGTTGGTATTACGGTACTACGGACGTCAACGCGGTTACCATTTTACATGGCTCGCGTAACGCCGTGAACATTCTAAGCCGCTGGATTTCGCTTTTGTATAGCGCACTCTTTTTACGGACCGAAACTCGATGGCGCGGATTCTTACCATGTCAACGTTCCGTTTGGTGTGTCCCAGTGGGCGCTCGCTTCGACCGTCCGGGCGCCGCGCGTCGGAAACCGACGGCGCGCGATTTAACACGCGACACATACGTCGCGGCGCACCTCTTTGACTCGCGCGTCACTATCATCGAACTACGCATTACACGATTAGCTAGGTCGGTGTCTAGGTGTTTTCGTCGACGATGTTTACGCTAACGTTAGAACGCACGCGTATATGTGCGCGTGCCAATCGCGCGCGCTCACGGGCGACGGCGGCGGCGGCGGACTATCGTCGCAATTGTTTAGAAACTTTCGTTTATTCCGGATTATTTATATTGTAAATATAATATATACGTACGAACGGCGTTCGCGCATATTTATATTACGTTAATGATCCTTCCGCGAGTTCCTACGGAAACGGTACGACTTTTACTTCCTCCTAAATGATCAAGTTTGGTCAACTTCCCAGCAACGCCGACGGCGTGAAGCCACCGCGTGTCGGTCCGAACCTCGCACTAAATCATTCAATCGGTAGTAGCGACGGGCGGTGTGTACAAAGGGCAGGGACGTAATCAACGCGAGCTTATGACTCCGCGCTTACTAGGAATTCCTCGTTTATGGGGATAATTGCAAACCCCAATCCCAGCACGAAGGAGTTTCAACGGGTTGCCCGGGCCTCTAGGCCAGGGAGAACATGCTGATTCCTTCAGTGTAGCGCGCGTGCGGCCCAGGACATCTAAGGGCATCACAGACCTGTTATTGCTCAATCTCGTGCGGCTCGAAGCCGCCGGTCCTCTAAGAAGAGATTTTAATACGTCGCCAGTGAGTTGCGTGACCGAAGCCACGCACACCTAAATGACGACGCCTATTTAGCAGGCTAGAGTCTCGTTCGTTACCGGAATTAACCAGACAAATCGGCTCCACCAACTAAGAACGGCCATGCACCACCACCCACCGAATCAAGAAGAGGCTGTTGAAAATCTGTCGTCCTTCGGTGTCCGGGCCTGGTGAGATTTCCCGTGTTGGAGTCAATTAAGCCGCAGGCTCCACTCTGGTGGTGCCCTTCCGTCAATTCCTTTAGTTTCAGCTTTGCAACCATACTCCCCGGAGTCAAAATCTTTGGTTTCCGGAAGCTGCCCGCCGAGCCATCGTAGCAGTAACGTCGGCGGATCGCTGGATGACATATGTTACCGGTTAGAACTGGGGCGGTATCTAATCGCCTTCGAACCTCTAACTTTCGTTCTTGATTGATGAAAACACCTTTGGCAAATGCTTTCGCTGATGTTCGTCTTGCGACGATCCAAAATTTCACCTCTAACGTCGCAATACGGAATGCCCCAGTTGTCACTATTAATCGATTACCTCGGAGTTCTGAAAACCAACAAAATAGAACCGAGATCATATTCTATTATTCCGTACGAAATATTCAAGCAGCATTTTGAGCCCGCTTTGAGCACTCTAATTTGTTCAAAGTAAAATTGTCGAAGCCCATCGACACTCAACGAAGAGCACCGCGATAGAAGTTTGATATTGAACCGTCGTTTTTACCGACGGCTCACCGGCTGATATGCTCCGCAGACGTGTCAGTATCACCGCGGATGCGGTGCACCGACAGCGCGGCGCACAAAATGCAACTACGAGCTTTTTAACCGCAGCAATGATTTTTAGTATACGCTATTGGAGCTGGAGTTACCGCGGCTGCTGGCACCAGACTTGCCCTCAATGGTGTTCCTCGTTAAAATATTTAAAGTGTGTACTCATTCCGATTACGAGGCCTCATTAAAGAGTCCGTATCGTTATTTTTCGTCACTACCTCCCCGTGCCGGGAGTGGGTAATTGCGCATATATGCCTTCCTTGTGGATGTGGTAGCCGTTTCTCAGGCTCCCTCTCCGGGATCGAACCCTGATTCCCCGTTACCCGTGACAACCATGGTAGTCGCGAAGCTACCATCGAAAGTTGATAGGCAGACATTTGAAAGATGCGTCGCCGGTGCAGGACCGTGCGATCGGCAAAAGGATTATCCAGATTCATCAAAGTGTAGCGACTTCGGACGCAGGCCCTCCATCGATTGGTTTTGATCTAATAAAAACACTCATCCATCACTGGTCAGAGTTCTGATTGCATGTATTAGCTCTAGGTACCACAGTTATCAAGTAACCGAGGTAGATCTAGGAACCAAAACTGATATATTGAGCCATTCGCGGTATCGCCTTAATACGGCTTGCACTGAGACATGCATGAAGCCAATCTTTGAACAAGCATATAACTACTGGCAGGATCAACCAGGGAGCTGACAAAGACGTGCGCTTCAGACGTACACGCATCAACGAGCGCGCGTACAGCCCACCACCAGAGGTGCGAAACTAGGTGTGTGGCGTTGCCGCTCGCACGTCAAGCGCGTGAACAAGGGCGACCCGTCTCACACAGCGCGAGACACGATGCAACACTGATGCGCGAGCGTAATAAAACGCTCAACGCACCGGTGACGTATATTACATGAATACGTATTCGGTCTGTTCACGGTAGAATGGATATCTCACCACTCGCTACGCGTTCTTTGAACTTACTGTGGACGGAGCATTCGCGTCCGATTCATGGGAACGTTCGACAACGAGACTTTGTTTAAATACGCGCGCGCGCCCTTTATTACAACGTTTAACACAAACGTTTTTGCTTAGGTCGTGATAGCCCGGTGTTAGAGAGATCATATCCGTGAACGAGAATTCCGTCATAAGTTACCGTCCCTCAGGCGCGCCCAACCCTTTATGGTGAGGCGCGCGCCCTCGGCTTTGACGTGCGTGATTGTGATAACATTAGCGGGTAAGCTCGCACGCCGAAAGCAATACGCGTTAATTAAACGGACATATTGAACGTCTGACCGTGTATAATAACGGAGACGTCGCCCGACACAGTTTAATATTTCGACGACATGCCGCTCGGCGCTTCGTCTAATATATGTATACGACTGCAGGTATGTGTATCCGCGTAACATCTTTGTCGTGTCAGAAACACGCCGAAGTGATTTACTTATATTAGGTGGATTTGTTATATATTTTTGATGAATAATGTCCCCGGAACTTGACTGAAAAGAGGTTGTGTGTGTGTGGCTTTACAATTTTATGTATTTTGAACAAGCAAAAACCATGAAATAAAGAATAAAGGAATAATCAATATCTAATATTATATTCGCCAAGCCAATTAATTAAATAAATAAATATGACGCGTGTTCGCGTATCAAAGGTATTTTGAAAATTATTACAAGTCCACATCGGTACGTGCGTTCGCGTATCAGTTGAAATTAATTTTTACAAGTTCATATCGATACCGGTGTACGCGTACAGATATCAATACTGCATCATTGTAATGTTTTGTTCGTTCGTTCATTTGAACTATTTCCTGTTTCGTCCTTAAATGGACGCGTGTTCACAGTATCAGAAACATTTGAAAATTTTACAAGTCCACATCGGTGTGTAATATTGAAAAATATATATCACAAGTCCATATAGTTAATTTGACCTATTGATATATTATAATTTTATAACATTCAAAGTGGCGAACGAGCGCACGCATTGATCGATTTGACGGCCCATAGTGCAGATGCGTTCGTCGTCACCAATAATAAGAGTCCTCGGATATATAGATTCGATAAGCAGCATGATGCTGGTATTCAGTGAGATGCGTGGTCGTTCTGTAGCCAGAAACACAAAGTGCGGTATAATTGTAACACGAATAAATAACATAAATAAATATGACGCGTGTTCGCGTATCAGAAACATTTGAAAATTTTACAAGTCCACATCGGTGTGTAATATTGAAAAATATATATCCTGATCCATATAGTTCATTTGACCTATTGATATATTAACATTTTATAACATTCCAGGTGGCGAACGAGGCGCACGGATTCACCTGACGGTAAAATGATTGATTGATTTGATGTCCCATAGATTGCTGGAATGCGTTCGTCGTCACCAATAATAAGAGTCACTCGGATATATAGACTCGATAATCAACATCATGCTGGTATTCTGTGAGATGCGTGAAGATCGTTCTGTAGCCGGAAACTAGAAATTCATATACTAATTCTAACTGAATAAATAATATAAATAAATATGACGCGTGTTCGTATCAAGAGTATTTGAAAATTTTTACAAGTCCACATCGGTACGTGCGTTCGCGTATCGGTGTATAATATTGAAAAATATATATCACAAGTGTACAATTATGTACATTTCAACAAGCCGCCAATACATGAGTGTCGACGTGCACACTGTGCGTGTGATGGTCTATCTAGGATGAAATAAATTTCAAATAAATATCATCTCAGATTCCCCTGTAAAATGGGTTCATATATAAAAAAGCTGACTGGGCAACTGACCACCATCTCCTTGGTGGAATAGTATATGTGAACAAAGTGTTATTGCTCCATATAATGCACTAAAACTATATAATAAAGAGCCTACTATTGAAAATTATATTAATTACAAAAGAAAAGATGCTCAGAAAAAGAGAACAATTTCAGAACAGAAAAAAATTGGATGGAACAACTTGTGTAACACTTTTAATAGAAATACTCACATAAGTAAAATTTGGAATTTATTAAAAATGTTCAAAGGCATAAATCATATACAGATGAGTTTATATCTCCACTCTTGGATAAATTATCAGATAATAACAATTTAATTGAAGTAGATCAATTGAACATTCTTTTTGAAATTAACAATAATAACCCAAATTCTAAATGGGTCTTTACTGGATCCATTTTCATGGTCTGAATTTTAATTTTTCTGAAGTTTTCAGATTCCCCT
>JAGSMU010000722.1:0-35050 GCA_029286865.1 Teinopalpus imperialis
GTAGATAGGTTCATATATAAAAAGCTGACTGGGCAACTGACCACCATCTCCTTGGTGGAATAGTATATGTGAACAAAGTGTTATTGCTCCATATAATGCACTAAAACTATATAATAAAGAGCCTACTATTGAAAATTATATTAATTACAAAAGAAAAGATGCTCAGAAAAAGAGAACAATTTCAGAACAGAAAAAAATTGGATGGAACAACTTGTGTAACACTTTTAATAGAAATACTCACATAAGTAAAATTTGGAATTTATTAAAAATGTTCAAAGGCATAAATCATATACAGATGAGTTTATATCTCCACTCTTGGATAAATTATCAGATAATAACAATTTAATTGAAGTAGATCAATTGAACATTCTTTTTGAAATTAACAATAATAACCCAAATTCTAAATGGGTCTTTACTGGATCCATTTTCATGGTCTGAATTTTCAATTTTTCTGAAGTTTGCAGTCTAGACGAAATACAACTCCTGGCTTAGATGATTATCCTTACATTATAATTAAAAACTTAGATGTATCTGCCCAAAAGTTGTTTTAAAATCCTCAATTTGCTTTGGCGTAATAAATCTATTCCACAGTCATGGAAAACACAGTGTGTTGTCCCAATACTTAAGCCCGAAAAATCTGCTGAGTTTGCTAGTTCTTATAGACCAATTTCCTTGTCATCCTGTCTTGGTAAAATATTCGAAAATATGGTGAAAGTCCGTCTTGATTGGTATGTTGAATCCAAGTGTTTAATTCCACATATACAATATGGCTTCCGCAGAGGGCGTAGTAGTGCAGACAGTTTCACCTCTTTAATCTCCGACCTGAAAAATGCAAAACATAGAAAATTTTTATATTTATTTATATTTAAGCTAGCTAGTTTCGAGTCATAGGCCGTAGTCACCGCCATAAGATGAACTTTGTTCTGTTGCCGCTCCTAAAATTATTAGAGAAACAAGTTGACTTGTTTTACCTTTTTATTTTTTTTCAGACGACACTTAGTAAACATTAGGACTTACTAGCTAGCATTAATGTTCGGAATGAGACTAATTCTAAGCGACTCTCTATCAGTATGGGTACCAACAAGTTCTGTGATATGCTGATAGTGCTGTTATTTGTATCTACCTCAGTTGGTGTGTACCGCGTTTTTATTTGTATTTTCTACCATCGATCTGAAACCAGAATCATCCAACCCATGTTCGCCAATGCTCTCGTATTATAACTTTCCTTTTCTTATGCTTCTTATTACATATAGTAGTAGAAATGAATGCAAGGTATAATTATAGAAATATTACTGTTGATTTTTTGACAGCCGACACTTGTATCTAGATGATGATGTGAGCAGCATGAGTGTTAGCTAGATCGGATCACGTCCTCACAATACTGCGGTGGTTCGTTCAGAGACTGTCCGAATGAAGAGGGCATCACTAAGGTAGCGAGGGCAGCGAAGCTGCAGTTTAGTTCAAGCTGCAGAATGAATGGGTCAGCTCAACCGGGGTAGGGCCACGCCCTCACAGAACCAGCATGAAATAGCAGCATAATGCTGCTATGTTTGATCTGGTGATTGTAGGGAACCAGTGACCTGTTTTACTGGTGATAAGATTATGTGACTGCATTATGATTTCTTGTCAAAGATGAATGTAGATGTCATGGGCTGTAGGAGTCACTTACTATCAGGTGTCCTGTGTGCTCGTTTGTTACTCTCAATGTAATAAAAAATAAATAAAAACGCGTTGAGACACAGCTACCACGGCTCTATCGCATGTCGGATTAAGGTATCGAATTAAATAAGGCGACGAAGCATATGCTTATGCAATTATACGATATCGTGCGTAATCGCTAACATCTGGTAATAACCGGAAGAGGTCAATTTAGTCGAAATTGATTAAGAGGACACAATAATGTTATTCCTGAAAACTATCTCTCTTCCATACCCATCAATTTAGGCATGCAACACTCAAGTAATAAACAAAATCGTACCTTATATAGATAGATCCCCAACAACAGCACAAGGTCTACTATGCGGTATTCTCCAACACTGTCCGATATATATCTGGAAATAGACAATAGTTTATATAAAATTAGAAAACAGTATCCACGGCCATGTTACTCTTTCTGTATTTCACATCAATTAATGTAGTTCAAATAAGTCTGTACGAGATGTAAATAAAGTTAAAATAGTCCATTCTAAAGAAAACCTAAAACTCAAATAATTTCCAACAACGATGTACTTATGGCCCTAGTGCAGACGTTGGTAGAATTAGCCAATACTACTAAAGATGCATTATTAAAAACTTAACATAATGGATTGTGTAGGGCCTAGTCCTACACAATCCAAGCTGTAATGCCAAATAAAAAACCTTTATTAATCCATTGTTTTAACCAACAAAATATTGATATATTTGCTTTCTTGGTTTAAAGATAATAATTTTAAAATACCAGGATATAATATTTACAACAAAATTCAAACAATGCACATAATGGAGTCGCAATACTGATTAAACCATACCCGTAAGTATAACATATTAAATACCAGATTTTATGAAGACATTCAAACAGTTGCTGTGTCTGTATCAACTGGACATAGTAGTTTAACAATTCTCTGTATATACTGTCCACCTGCAAGTGGGCGAATACGAATTAATAGACTCCGTTCCATTATTAATGATCTGCCAAAGCCCATATTTATGAGTGGTGATTTTAATGCTCATCATATTGCATTCGGTTGTCAGTCAAACAAAGGTAGAGGTCAGGGGTTATTTAATTTAATTGATCACTTAGATTTATGTATTTTAAATTATGGTAGACCTACAACTATAAATCGCCCTAGACAAACTCCTTCTGCCATTGATGTAAGCTTCATCAGTGGCAGCCTTGCACCACTATGTGAATGGTCTGTACAAGATGACAGATCCAACAATAACAGAGATTTCATTACATATAGATAAATATCATCTCAATTCCCTGTAGATAGGTTCATATATAAAAAGCTGACTGGGCAACAGACCACCATCCTTGGTGGAATAGTATATGTGAACAAAGTGTTATTGCTCCATATAATGCACTAAAACTATATAATAAAGAGCCTACTATTGAAAATTATATTAATTACAAAGAAAAGATGCTCAGAAAAGAGAACAATTTCAGAACAGAAAAAATTGGATGGAACAACTTGTGTAACACTTTTAATAGAAATACTCACATAAGTAAAATTTGGAATTTATTAAAATGTTCAAAGGCATAAATCATATACAGATGAGTTTATATCTCCACTCTTGGATAAATTATCAGATAATAACAATTTAATTGAAGTAGATCAATTGAACATTCTTTTGAAATTAACAATAATAACCCAAATTCTAAATGGGTCTTTACTGGATCCATTTTCATGGTCTGAATTTTCAATTTTTCTGAAGTTTGCAGTCTAGACGAAATACAACTCCTGGCTTAGATGATTATCCTTACATTATAATTAAAAACTTAGATGTATCTGCCCAAAAGTTGTTTTTTAAAATCCTCAATTTGCTTTGGCGTAATAAATCTATTCCACAGTCATGGAAAACACAGTGTGTTGTCCCAATACTTAAGCCCGAAAAATCTGCTGAGTTTGCTAGTTCTTATAGACCAATTTCCTTGTCATCCTGTCTTGGTAAAATATTCGAAAATATGGTGAAAGTCCGTCTTGATTGGTATGTTGAATCCAAGTGTTTAATTCCACATATACAATATGGCTTCCGCAGAGGGCGTAGTAGTGCAGACAGTTTCACCTCTTTAATCTCCGACCTGAAAAATGCAAAACATAGAAAATTTTTATATTTATTTATATTTAAGCTAGCTAGTTTCGAGTCATAGGCCGTAGTCACCGCCATAAGATGAACTTTGTTCTGTTGCCGCTCCTAAAATTATTAGAGAAACAAGTTGACTTGTTTTACCTTTTTTTTTTTTTTCTGAGGACATTTAGTAAACATTAGGACTTACTAGCTAGCATTAATGTTCGGAATGAGACTAATTCTAAGCGACTCTCTATCAGTATGGGTACCAACAAGTTCTGTGATATGCTGATAGTGCTGTTATTTGTATCTACCTCAGTTGGTGTGTACCGCGTTTTTATTTGTATTTTCTACCATCGATCTGAAACCAGAATCATCCAACCCATGTTCGCCAATGCTCTCGTATTATAACTTTCCTTTTCTTATGCTTCTTATTACATATAGTAGTAGAAATGAATGCAAGGTATAATTATAGAAATATTACTGTTGATTTTTTGACAGCCGACACTTGTATCTAGATGATGATGTGAGCAGCATGAGTGTTAGCTAGATCGGATCACGTCCTCACAATACTGCGGTGGTTCGTTCAGAGACTGTCCGAATGAAGAGGGCATCACTAAGGTAGCGAGGGCAGCGAAGCTGCAGTTTGGTTCAAGCTGCAGAATGAATGGGTCAGCTCAACCGGGGTAGGGCCACGCCCTCACAGAACCAGCATGAAATAGCAGCATAATGCTGCTATGTTTGGTCTGGTGATTGTAGGGAACCAGTGACCTGTTTTACTGGTGATAAGATTATGTGACTGCATTATGATTTCTTGTCAAAGATGAATGTAGATGTCATGGGCTGTAGGAGTCACTTACTATCAGGTGTCCTGTGTGCTCGTTTGTTACTCTCAATGTAATAAAAAATAAATAAAAACGCGTTGAGACACAGCTACCACGGCTCTATCGCATGTCGGATTAAGGTATCGAATTAAATAAGGCGACGAAGCATATGCTTATGCAATTATACGATATCGTGCGTAATCGCTAACATCTGGTAATAACCGGAAGAGGTCAATTTAGTCGAAATTGATTAAGAGGACACAATAATGTTATTCCTGAAAACTATCTCTCTTCCATACCCATCAATTTAGGCATGCAACACTCAAGTAATAAACAAAATCGTACCTTATATAGATAGATCCCCAACAACAGCACAAGGTCTACTATGCGGTATTCTCCAACACTGTCCGATATATATCTGGAAATAGACAATAGTTTATATAAAATTAGAAAACAGTATCCACGGCCATGTTACTCTTTCTGTATTTCACATCCAATTAATGTAGTTCAAATAAGTCTGTACGAGATGTAAATAAAGTTAAAATAGTCCATTCTAAAGAAAACCTAAAACTCAAATAATTTCCAACAACGATGTACTTATGGCCCTAGTGCAGACGTTGGTAGAATTAGCCAATACTACTAAAGATGCATTATTAAAAAACTTAACATAATGGATTGTGTAGGGCCTAGTCCTACACAATCCAAGCTGTAATGCCAAATAAAAAACCTTTATTAATCCATTGTTTTAACCAACAAAATATTGATATATTTGCTTTCTTGGTTTAAAGATAATAATTTTAAAATACCAGGATATAATATTTACAACAAAAATTCAAACAATGCACATAATGGAGTCGCAATACTGATTAAACCATACCCGTAAGTATAACATATTAAATACCAGATTTTATGAAGACATTCAAACAGTTGCTGTGTCTGTATCAACTGGACATAGTAGTTTAACAATTCTCTGTATATACTGTCCACCTGCAAGTGGGCGAATACGAATTAATAGACTCCGTTCCATTATTAATGATCTGCCAAAGCCCATATTTATGAGTGGTGATTTTAATGCTCATCATATTGCATTCGGTTGTCAGTCAAACAAAGGTAGAGGTCAGGGGTTATTTAATTTAATTGATCACTTAGATTTATGTATTTTAAATTATGGTAGACCTACAACTATAAATCGCCCTAGACAAACTCCTTCTGCCATTGATGTAAGCTTCATCAGTGGCAGCCTTGCACCACTATGTGAATGGTCTGTACAAGATGACAGATCCAACAATAACAGAGATTTCATTACATATAGATAAATATCATCTCAATTCCCCTGTAGATAGGTTCATATATAAAAAAGCTGACTGGGCAACTGACCACCATCTCCTTGGTGGAATAGTATATGTGAACAAAGTGTTATTGCTCCATATAATGCACTAAAACTATATAATAAAGAGCCTACTATTGAAAATTATATTAATTACAAAAGAAAAGATGCTCAGAAAAAGAGAACAATTTCAGAACAGAAAAAAATTGGATGGAACAACTTGTGTAACACTTTTAATAGAAATACTCACATAAGTAAAATTTGGAATTTATTAAAAATGTTCAAAGGCATAAATCATATACAGATGAGTTTATATCTCCACTCTTGGATAAATTATCAGATAATAACAATTTAATTGAAGTAGATCAATTGAACATTCTTTTTGAAATTAACAATAATAACCCAAATTCTAAATGGGTCTTTACTGGATCCATTTTCATGGTCTGAATTTTCAATTTTTCTGAAGTTTGCAGTCTAGACGAAATACAACTCCTGGCTTAGATGATTATCCTTACATTATAATTAAAAACTTAGATGTATCTGCCCAAAAGTTGTTTTTTAAAATCCTCAATTTGCTTTGGCGTAATAAATCTATTCCACAGTCATGGAAAACACAGTGTGTTGTCCCAATACTTAAGCCCGAAAAATCTGCTGAGTTTGCTAGTTCTTATAGACCAATTTCCTTGTCATCCTGTCTTGGTAAAATATTCGAAAATATGGTGAAAGTCCGTCTTGATTGGTATGTTGAATCAAGTGTTTAATTCCACATATACAATATGGCTTCCGCAGAGGGCGTAGTAGTGCAGACAGTTTCACCTCTTTAATCTCCGACCTGAAAAATGCAAAACATAGAAAATTTTTATATTTATTTATATTTAAGCTAGCTAGTTTCGAGTCATAGGCCGTAGTCACCGCCATAAGATGAACTTTGTTCTGTTGCCGCTCCTAAAATTATTAGAGAAACAAGTTGACTTGTTTTACCTTTTTTTCTGAGGACATTTAGTAAACATTAGGACTTACTAGCTAGCATTAATGTTCGGAATGAGACTAATTCTAAGCGACTCTCTATCAGTATGGGTACCAACAAGTTCTGTGATATGCTGATAGTGCTGTTATTTGTATCTACCTCAGTTGGTGTGTACCGCGTTTTTATTTGTATTTTCTACCATCGATCTGAAACCAGAATCATCCAACCCATGTTCGCCAATGCTCTCGTATTATAACTTTCCTTTTCTTATGCTTCTTATTACATATAGTAGTAGAAATGAATGCAAGGTATAATTATAGAAATATTACTGTTGATTTTTTGACAGCCGACACTTGTATCTAGATGATGATGTGAGCAGCATGAGTGTTAGCTAGATCGGATCACGTCCTCACAATACTGCGGTGGTTCGTTCAGAGACTGTCCGAATGAAGAGGGCATCACTAAGGTAGCGAGGGCAGCGAAGCTGCAGTTTGGTTCAAGCTGCAGAATGAATGGGTCAGCTCAACCGGGGTAGGGCCACGCCCTCACAGAACCAGCATGAAATAGCAGCATAATGCTGCTATGTTTGGTCTGGTGATTGTAGGGAACCAGTGACCTGTTTTACTGGTGATAAGATTATGTGACTGCATTATGATTTCTTGTCAAAGATGAATGTAGATGTCATGGGCTGTAGGAGTCACTTACTATCAGGTGTCCTGTGTGCTCGTTTGTTACTCTCAATGGAATAAAAAAATAAATAAAAAAACGCGTTGAGACACAGCTACCACGGCTCTATCGCATGTCGGATTAAGGTATCGAATTAAATAAGGCGACGAAGCTTATGCTTATGCAATTATACGATATCGTGCGTAATCGCTAACATCTGGTAATAACCGGAAGAGGTCAATTTAGTCGAAATTGATTAAGAGGACACAATAATGTTATTCCTGAAAACTATCTCTCTTCCATACCCATCAATTTAGGCATGCAACACTCAAGTAATAAACAAAATCGTACCTTATATAGATAGATCCCCAACAACAGCACAAGGTCTACTATGCGGTATTCTCCAACACTGTCCGATATATATCTGGAAATAGACAATAGTTTATATAAAATTAGAAAACAGTATCCACGGCCATGTTACTCTTTCTGTATTTCACATCCAATTAATGTAGTTCAAATAAGTCTGTACGAGATGTAAATAAAGTTAAAATAGTCCATTCTAAAGAAAACCTAAAAACTCAAATAATTTCCAACAACGATGTACTTATGGCCCTAGTGCAGACGTTGGTAGAATTAGCCAATACTACTACAGATGCATTATTAAAAAACTTAACATAATGGATTGTGTAGGGCCTAGTCCTACACAATCCAAGCTGTAATGCCAAATAAAAAACCTTTATTAATCCATTGTTTTAACCAACAAAATATTGATATATTTGCTTTCTTGGTTTAAAGATAATAATTTTAAAATACCAGGATATAATATTTACAACAAAAATTCAAACAATGCACATAATGGAGTCGCAATACTGATTAAACCATACCCGTAAGTATAACATATTAAATACCAGATTTTATGAAGACATTCAAACAGTTGCTGTGTCTGTATCAACTGGACATAGTAGTTTAACAATTCTCTGTATATACTGTCCACCTGCAAGTGGGCGAATACGAATTAATAGACTCCGTTCCATTATTAATGATCTGCCAAAGCCCATATTTATGAGTGGTGATTTTAATGCTCATCATATTGCATTCGGTTGTCAGTCAAACAAAGGTAGAGGTCAGGGGTTATTTAATTTAATTGATCACTTAGATTTATGTATTTTAAATTATGGTAGACCTACAACTATAAATCGCCCTAGACAAACTCCTTCTGCCATTGATGTAAGCTTCATCAGTGGCAGCCTTGCACCACTATGTGAATGGTCTGTACAAGATGACAGATCCAACAATAACAGAGATTTCATTACATATAGATAAATATCATCTCAATTCCCTGTAGATAGGTTCATATATAAAAAGCTGACTGGGCAACAGACCACCATCTCCTTGGTGGAATAGTATATGTGAACAAAGTGTTATTGCTCCATATAATGCACTAAAACTATATAATAAAGAGCCTACTATTGAAAATTATATTAATTACAAAGAAAAGATGCTCAGAAAAGAGAACAATTTCAGAACAGAAAAAATTGGATGGAACAACTTGTGTAACACTTTTAATAGAAATACTCACATAAGTAAAATTTGGAATTTATTAAAATGTTCAAAGGCATAAATCATATACAGATGAGTTTATATCTCCACTCTTGGATAAATTATCAGATAATAACAATTTAATTGAAGTAGATCAATTGAACATTCTTTTGAAATTAACAATAATAACCCAAATTCTAAATGGGTCTTTACTGGATCCATTTTCATGGTCTGAATTTTCAATTTTTCTGAAGTTTGCAGTCTAGACGAAATACAACTCCTGGCTTAGATGATTATCCTTACATTATAATTAAAACTTAGATGTATCTGCCCAAAAGTTGTTTTAAAATCCTCAATTTGCTTTGGCGTAATAAATCTATTCCACAGTCATGGAAAACACAGTGTGTTGTCCCAATACTTAAGCCCGAAAAATCTGCTGAGTTTGCTAGTTCTTATAGACCAATTTCCTTGTCATCCTGTCTTGGTAAAATATTCGAAAATATGGTGAAAGTCCGTCTTGATTGGTATGTTGAATCCAAGTGTTTAATTCCACATATACAATATGGCTTCCGCAGAGGGCGTAGTAGTGCAGACAGTTTCACCTCTTTAATCTCCGACCTGAAAAATGCAAAACATAGAAAATTTTTATATTTATTTATATTTAAGCTAGCTAGTTTCGAGTCATAGGCCGTAGTCACCACCATAAGATGAACTTTGTTCTGTTGCCGCTCCTAAAATTATTAGAGAAACAAGTTGACTTGTTTTACCTTTTTATTTTTTTTCAGAGGACATGTAGTAAACATTAGGACTTACTAGCTAGCATTTGTTGGGCGACTTCAACGCACACCCAGGTGAGTTGTTTGCAACCGAACTGACTAATTTCTGTATTGAACAGTCGTTGTCTTGTATCGACACGGAACTACTACCGGCCGACACGTACACGTTTGTGAGCGATGCGCACGGCTCGAGACGCTGGCTCGACCACTGTGTGCTGACGACCGCTGCAAAACTATCAGTGATAAATGTCTCTGTGCTTTATGATACGTATTGGTCTGACCATTATCCTTTACAAATAGAGTGTAACATGGCGTTGATAAAACGAACTTTAATATTTAGAAATGTAAGGGACAAAATAATATGGGGTGATAGAGAATTGTACCAAATAAATAATTACAGTGAATTTTGCAATAATAAATTAAAAAACATTGACTTTCCACTAGAATTATCGCAGTGTTCTGAAAAGATGTGTGTTAATTTATATCATAGATTAATATTGGATGGCATTTATGGAACCTTAATTGATACACTCTCTGAAGCCGCAACACTATCTTTTGTAGATAGAACAAGTAGAAAGAAGCATATACCGGGCTGGAATAATTACGTCAGAGAGTCTCATGGGAGGGCCAGGGATTGCTTTCAGGCTTGGGTATTGTGTGGAAGGCCTACTGAAGGCTGTATTTACTGGGACATGTATGAATCAAGACGAATTTTTAAATCGAAAATGAAATGGTGTCAAAAAAACATGCAAAAACTTAAAATGGATATTATTGCTAACCATCATCTTAATAAAGACTTTAAAAATTTCTGGAAACGCACAAACAGCCTGAATCCAAGACCTTGTCAACCCGTGAGCGTAGCTGGTGAAACTGATCCATCTAAAATAGCCAATGTGTTTAAAGAACATTTTAGAGTTGTTTCAACTTTGCGACCGCCACAGACGTCGGATTCGCAAACCACTGAACACGACCTCAGTTTAAAATTTTTGACCAAGGAGGTAGCGTCGGTAATAAGAAATATGGTTAGGGGTAAATCTCCTGGTCATGATAGTCTCAGCATTGAGCACTTGTTGTATGCCGGCATTCATTTTGCCCAGAGTCCTGTCTATGTTTTTTAATCTTTGCCTGAGTCACGCATATTTACCTGACGAACTAATGAAAACGGTAGTACTCCAATACCCAAAAATAGGACTGGAGACACTTCAGAATTGGTAAACTATAGGCCAATATCTTTGGGCACCATAGTAGGTAAAATACTGGATAGTCTGCTTAATCAACAACTAACCAAGCACATAAAATTACACGATGCTCAGTTTGGTTTTAGAGCCGGCCTATCGACAGAAAGCGCGATCTTCTCTCTTAAGTAGACTATTCAATATTATACTAAGAGAAAAACTCCGGTGTATGCATGTTTTCTAGACTTGTCTAAAGCATTTGATCTAGTATCTTATGATTCATTGTGGCACAAACTGAAATATGATACAAGTGTACAGGATGAAGTAATTTTAATTCTTAAGTATTGGTACAACAATCAGAAAAATTGTGTAAAATGGGGAGGCACTTATTCGGATTTGTATGGGTTGGAGTGCGGGGTGAGGCAGGGTGGCCTGACCTCACCTGTACTTTTCAGCCTGTATGTGGACTGATTGATTGATGAACTTAGCAGTACCAATATCGGATGCCATGTGGACGGTCTATGCATCAATAACATCAGCTATGCAGACGATATGGTGCTCCTGAGTCCATCGATTGGTGCTTTGAGAAGATTGGTACATATTTGTGAATCTTACGCGGAGGCCCATGGTCTTAGATATAATGCAACAAAAAGTGAACTTCTAGTGTTTAAAGCCGGTTCGAAAGGTTATACCTCAATACCACAGGTTACGCTAGCGGGTACCACATTAAGAAGAGTAAGCAAGTTCAAATACTTAGGGCACTGGGTTACTGAAAATCTTCAGGATGACACGGATATTGAGAGGGAGCGCAGGGCTCTGGCTGTCCGATGCAACATGTTGGCACGTAGGTTCGCGAGTAGTAGTAAGCCCGTAAAACTACGCTTTTAAAGCGTTCTGTCAGAACTTCTACACTTGCAGCCTGTGGGTCAGCTACACGCAAACGACATACAGCTCCTGCGTGTCCAGTATAACAACGCATTCAGGTTGTTGTTGGGACTGCCGCGCTTCTGCAGTGCCTCCGGTATGTTTGCTGAGGCACGGACTGATGGTTTCCCCGCTGTTATTCGTAAGCGTTGCTCCTCATTACTGCAACGTTTGCGAACCAGCTCAACAGCATCCTGAATGTGCTAACGGATCGGTGGGACTCCCAGATCCTTAGGCATTGGTTGCAGTTGCACATAGTAAACAATGTCTTGAGGGTCTGGGTATTAGAGAAACAAGTTGACTTGTTTTACCTTTTTATTTTTTTTCAGAGGACATGTAGTAAACATTAGGACTTACTAGCTAGCATTTGTTGGGCGACTTCAACGCACACCCAGGTGAGTTGTTTGCAACCGAACTGACTAATTTCTGTATTGAACAGTCGTTGTCTTGTATCGACACGGAACTACTACCGGCCGACACGTACACGTTTGTGAGCGATGCGCACGGCTCGAGACGCTGGCTCGACCACTGTGTGCTGACGACCGCTGCAAAACTATCAGTGATAAATGTCTCTGTGCTTTATGATACGTATTGGTCTGACCATTATCCTTTACAAATAGAGTGTAACATGGCGTTGATAAAACGAACTTTAATATTTAGAAATGTAAGGGACAAAATAATATGGGGTGATAGAGAATTGTACCAAATAAATAATTACAGTGAATTTTGCAATAATAAATTAAAATACTGGATAGTCTGCTTAATCAACAACTAACCAAGCACATAAAATTACACGATGCTCAGTTTGGTTTTAGAGCCGGCCTATCGACAGAAAGCGCGATCTTCTCTCTTAAGTAGACTATTCAATATTATACTAAGAGAAAAACTCCGGTGTATGCATGTTTTCTAGACTTGTCTAAAGCATTTGATCTAGTATCTTATGATTCATTGTGGCACAAACTGAAATATGATACAAGTGTACAGGATGAAGTAATTTTAATTCTTAAGTATTGGTACAACAATCAGAAAAATTGTGTAAAATGGGGAGGCACTTATTCGGATTTGTATGGGTTGGAGTGCGGGGTGAGGCAGGGTGGCCTGACCTCACCTGTACTTTTCAGCCTGTATGTGGACTGATTGATTGATGAACTTAGCAGTACCAATATCGGATGCCATGTGGACGGTCTATGCATCAATAACATCAGCTATGCAGACGATATGGTGCTCCTGAGTCCATCGATTGGTGCTTTGAGAAGATTGGTACATATTTGTGAATCTTACGCGGAGGCCCATGGTCTTAGATATAATGCAACAAAAAGTGAACTTCTAGTGTTTAAAGCCGGTTCGAAAGGTTATACCTCAATACCACAGGTTACGCTAGCGGGTACCACATTAAGAAGAGTAAGCAAGTTCAAATACTTAGGGCACTGGGTTACTGAAAATCTTCAGGATGACACGGATATTGAGAGGGAGCGCAGGGCTCTGGCTGTCCGATGCAACATGTTGGCACGTAGGTTCGCGAGTAGTAGTAAGCCCGTAAAACTACGCTTTTAAAGCGTTCTGTCAGAACTTCTACACTTGCAGCCTGTGGGTCAGCTACACGCAAACGACATACAGCTCCCTGCGTGTCCAGTATAACAACGCATTCAGGTTGTTGTTGGGACTGCCGCGCTTCTGCAGTGCCTCCGGTATGTTTGCTGAGGCACGGACTGATGGTTTCCCCGCTGTTATTCGTAAGCGTTGCTCCTCATTACTGCAACGTTTGCGAACCAGCTCCAACAGCATCCTGAATGTGCTAACGGATCGGTGGGACTCCCAGATCCTTAGGCATTGGTTGCAGTTGCACACATAGTAAACAATGTCTTGAGGGTCTGGGTATTAAGTATTAAGTTTAATTTTGAGTTGATTTATCTTTTTATTTTTCTTTTAGTTTTCTTTTTATGTTACTAACCGTAGTATGTAAGTAATATTGTTACTAACAAGATGGGCACAAGCCTGAAATAAATATATTATTATTATTAATGTTCGGAATGAGACTAATTCTAAGCGACTCTCTATCAGTATGGGTACCAACAAGTTCTGTGATATGCTGATAGTGCTGTTATTTGTATCTACCTCAGTTGGTGTGTACCGCGTTTTTATTTGTATTTTCTACCATCGATCTGAAACCAGAATCATCCAACCCATGTTCGCCAATGCTCTCGTATTATAACTTTCCTTTTCTTATGCTTCTTATTACATATAGTAGTAGAAATGAATGCAAGGTATAATTATAGAAATATTACTGTTGATTTTTTGACAGCCGACACTTGTATCTAGATGATGATGTGAGCAGCATGAGTGTTAGCTAGATCGGATCACGTCCTCACAATACTGCGGTGTTTCGTTCAGAGACTGTCCGAATGGAGAGGGCATCACTAAGGTAGCGAGGGCAGCGAAGCTGCAGTTTGGTTCAAGCTGCAGAATGAATGGGTCAGCTCAACCGGGGTAGGGCCACGCCCTCACAGAACCAGCATGAAATAGCAGCATAATGCTGCTATGTTTGGTCTGGTGATTGTAGGGAACCAGTGACCTGTTTTACTGGTGATAAGATTATGTGACTGCATTATGATTTCGTGTCAAAGATGAATGTAGATGTCATGGGCTGTAGGAGTCACTTACTATCAGGTGTCCTGTGTGCTCGTTTGTTACTCTCAATGTAATAAAAAAATATATATAAAAAAACGCGTTGAGACACAGCTACCACGGCTCTATCGCATGTCGGATTAAGGTATCGAATTAAATAAGGCGACGAAGCATATGCTTATGCAATTATACGATATCGTGCGTAATCGCTAACATCTGGTAATAACCGGAAGAGGTCAATTTAGTCGAAATTGATTAAGAGGACACAATAATGTTATTCCTGAAAACTATCTCTTCCATACCCATCAATTTAGGCATGCAACACTCAAGTAATAAACAAAATCGTACCTTATATAGATAGATCCCCAACAACAGCATCCTGAATGTGCTAACGGATCGGTGGGACTCCCAGATCCTTAGGCATTGGTTGCAGTTGCACACATAGTAAACAATGTCTTGAGGGTCTGGGTATTAAGTATTAAGTTTAATTTTGAGTTGATTTATCTTTTTATTTTTCTTTTAGTTTTCTTTTTATGTTACTAACCGTAGTATGTAAGTAATATTGTTACTAACAAGATGGGCACAAGCCTGAAATAAATATATTATTATTATTAATGTTCGGAATGAGACTAATTCTAAGCGACTCTCTATCAGTATGGGTACCAACAAGTTCTGTGATATGCTGATAGTGCTGTTATTTGTATCTACCTCAGTTGGTGTGTACCGCGTTTTTATTTGTATTTTCTACCATCGATCTGAAACCAGAATCATCCAACCCATGTTCGCCAATGCTCTCGTATTATAACTTTCCTTTTCTTATGCTTCTTATTACATATAGTAGTAGAAATGAATGCAAGGTATAATTATAGAAATATTACTGTTGATTTTTGACAGCCGACACTTGTATCTAGATGATGATGTGAGCAGCATGAGTGTTAGCTAGATCGGATCACGTCCTCACAATACTGCGGTGTTTCGTTCAGAGACTGTCCGAATGGAGAGGGCATCACTAAGGTAGCGAGGGCAGCGAAGCTGCAGTTTGGTTCAAGCTGCAGAATGAATGGGTCAGCTCAACCGGGGTAGGGCCACGCCCTCACAGAACCAGCATGAAATAGCAGCATAATGCTGCTATGTTTGGTCTGGTGATTGTAGGGAACCAGTGACCTGTTTTACTGGTGATAAGATTATGTGACTGCATTATGATTTCGTGTCAAAGATGAATGTAGATGTCATGGGCTGTAGGAGTCACTTACTATCAGGTGTCCTGTGTGCTCGTTTGTTACTCTCAATGTAATAAAAATAAATAAAAAACGCGTTGAGACACAGCTACCACGGCTCTATCGCATGTCGGATTAAGGTATCGAATTAAATAAGGCGACGAAGCATATGCTTATGCAATTATACGATATCGTGCGTAATCGCTAACATCTGGTAATAACCGGAAGAGGTCAATTTAGTCGAAATTGATTAAGAGGACACAATAATGTTATTCCTGAAAACTATCTCTCTTCCATACCCATCAATTTAGGCATGCAACACTCAAGTAATAAACAAAATCGTACCTTATATAGATAGATCCCCAACAACAGCACAAGGTCTACTATGCGGTATTCTCCAACACTGTCCGATATATATCTGGAAATAGACAATAGTTTATATAAAATTAGAAAACAGTATCCACGGCCATGTTACTCTTTCTGTATTTCACATCCAATTAATGTAGTTCAAATAAGTCTGTACGAGATGTAAATAAAGTTAAAATAGTCCATTCTAAAGAAAACCTAAAAACTCAAATAATTTCCAACAACGATGTACTTATGGCCCTAGTGCAGACGTTGGTAGAATTAGCCAATACTACTAAAGATGCATTATTAAAAAAACTTAACATAATGGATTGTGTAGGGCCTAGTCCTACACAATCCAAGCTGTAATGCCAAATAAAAAACCTTTATTAATCCATTGTTTTAACCAACAAAATATTGATATATTTGCTTTCTTGGTTTAAAGATAATAATTTTAAAATACCAGGATATAATATTTACAACAAAAATTCAAACAATGCACATAATGGAGTCGCAATACTGATTAAACCATACCCGTAAGTCTAACATATTAAATACCAGATTTTATGAAGACATTCAAACAGTTGCTGTGTCTGTATCAACTGGACATAGTAGTTTAACAATTCTCTGTATATACTGTCCACCTGCAAGTGGGCGAATACGAATTAATAGACTCCGTTCCATTATTAATGATCTGCCAAAGCCCATATTTATGAGTGGTGATTTTAATGCTCATCATATTGCATTCGGTTGTCAGTCAACCAAAGGTAGAGGTCAGGGTTATTTAATTTAATTGATCACTTAGATTTATGTATTTTAAATGATGGTAGACCTACAACTATAAATCGCCCTAGACAAACTCCTTCTGCCATTGATGTAAGCTTCATCAGTGGCAGCCTTGCACCACTATGTGAATGGTCTGTACATGATGACAGATCCAACAATAACAGAGATTTCATTACATATAGTAGTAGAAATGAATGCAAGGTATAATTATAGAAATATTACTGTTGATTTTTGACAGCCGACACTTGTATCTAGATGATGATGTGAGCAGCATGAGTGTTAGCTAGATCGGATCACGTCCTCACAATACTGCGGTGTTTCGTTCAGAGACTGTCCGAATGGAGAGGGCATCACTAAGGTAGCGAGGGCAGCGAAGCTGCAGTTTGGTTCAAGCTGCAGAATGAATGGGTCAGCTCAACCGGGGTAGGGCCACGCCCTCACAGAACCAGCATGAAATAGCAGCATAATGCTGCTATGTTTGGTCTGGTGATTGTAGGGAACCAGTGACCTGTTTTACTGGTGATAAGATTATGTGACTGCATTATGATTTCGTGTCAAAGATGAATGTAGATGTCATGGGCTGTAGGAGTCACTTACTATCAGGTGTCCTGTGTGCTCGTTTGTTACTCTCAATGTAATAAAAAAATAAATAAAAAAACGCGTTGAGACACAGCTACCACGGCTCTATCGCATGTCGGATTAAGGTATCGAATTAAATAAGGCGACGAAGCATATGCTTATGCAATTATACGATATCGTGCGTAATCGCTAACATCTGGTAATAACCGGAAGAGGTCAATTTAGTCGAAATTGATTAAGAGGACACAATAATGTTATTCCTGAAAACTATCTCTCTTCCATACCCATCAATTTAGGCATGCAACACTCAAGTAATAAACAAAATCGTACCTTATATAGATAGATCCCCAACAACAGCACAAGGTCTAGTATGCGGTATTCTCCAACACTGTCCGATATATATCTGGAAATAGACAATAGTTTATATAAAATTAGAAAACAGTATCCACGGCCATGTTACTCTTTCTGTATTTCACATCCAATTAATGTAGTTCAAATAAGTCTGTACGAGATGTAAATAAAGTTAAAATAGTCCATTCTAAAGAAAACCTAAAAACTCAAATAATTTCCAACAACGATGTACTTATGGCCCTAGTGCAGACGTTGGTAGAATTAGCCAATACTACTAAAGATGCATTATTAAAAAACTTAACATAATGGATTGTGTAGGGCCTAGTCCTACACAATCCAAGCTGTAATGCCAAATAAAAAACCTTTATTAATCCATTGTTTTAACCAACAAAATATTGATATATTTGCTTTCTTGGTTTAAAGATAATAATTTTAAAATACCAGGATATAATATTTACAACAAAAATTCAAACAATGCACATAATGGAGTCGCAATACTGATTAAACCATACCCGTAAGTCTAACATATTAAATACCAGATTTTATGAAGACATTCAAACAGTTGCTGTGTCTGTATCAACTGGACATAGTAGTTTAACAATTCTCTGTATATACTGTCCACCTGCAAGTGGGCGAATACGAATTAATAGACTCCGTTCCATTATTAATGATCTGCCAAAGCCCATATTTATGAGTGGTGATTTTAATGCTCATCATATTGCATTCGGTTGTCAGTCAACCAAAGGTAGAGGTCAGGGGTTATTTAATTTAATTGATGACTTAGATGTATGTATTTTAAATGATGGTAGACCTACAACTATAAATCGCCCTAGACAAACTCCTTCTGCCATTGATGTAAGCTTCATCAGTGGCAGCCTTGCACCACTATGTGAATGGTCTGTACATGATGACAGATCCAACAATAACAGAGATTTCATTACATATAGATAAATATCATCTCAATTCCCTGTAGATAGGTTCATATATAAAAAGCTGACTGGGCAACAGACCACCATCTCCTTGGTGGAATAGTATATGTGAACAAAGTGTTATTGCTCCATATAATGCACTAAAACTATATAATAAAGAGCCTTCTATTGAAAATTATATTAATTTCAAAAGAAAAGATGCTCAGAAAAAGAGAACAATTTCAGAACAGAAAAAAATTGGATGGAACAACTTGTGTAACACTTTTAATAGAAATACTCACATAAGTAAAATTTGGAATTTATTAAAATGTTCAAAGGCATAAATCATATACAGATGAGTTTATATCTCCACTCTTGGATAAATTATCAGATAATAACAATTTAATTGAAGTAGATCAATTGAACATTCTTTTGAAATTAACAATAATAACCCAAATTCTAAATGGGTCTTTACTGGATCCATTTTCATGGTCTGAATTTTCAATTTTTCTGAAGTTTGCAGTCTAGACGAAATACAACTCCTGGCTTAGATGATTATCCTTACATTATAATTAAAACTTAGATGTATCTGCCCAAAAGTTGTTTTAAAATCCTCAATTTGCTTTGGCGTAATAAATCTATTCCACAGTCATGGAAAACACAGTGTGTTGTCCCAATACTTAAGCCCGAAAAATCTGCTGAGTTTGCTAGTTCTTATAGACCAATTTCCTTGTCATCCTGTCTTGGTAAAATATTCGAAAATATGGTGAAAGTCCGTCTTGATTGGTATGTTGAATCCAAGTGTTTAATTCCACATATACAATATGGCTTCCGCAGAGGGCGTAGTAGTGCAGACAGTTTCACCTCTTTAATCTCTGACCTGAAAAATGCAATGCATAGAAAATTAAACACTGCTTGTGTCTTCCTAGACATTCAAAGTGCTTTTGACAGTGTTGATCCTGGCATACTAGTTCAAATCATGTCTAGGTTAGGTGTGCCCGGGCACTTATGTAAGTGGATTTATAACTTTTCGAACAACAGAACAACCTATGCTAGGCATAACAATATTTTATATGGACCCAAATGTGCCTCAAGAGGTACAATGTAGGGTGCCACATTATCTCCATTACTGTACAATATATACACAAGTGAGATTTGTAAATATGTAAACGATAGGAATATAAATATTTTACAATTTGCTGATGACTTTGTATTATACAGCAGTAATTACAACTTAGAGATTGCAATAGATAATATGAACAAATCCTTATTTCAACTATTACAATATTATAATGATCGTTTACATTTGAAAATTAACCCCTCTAAAAGTAGTGTTATGTTTTTTGGCAATGAAGCCTCAAATTCAAATATTATTTACAATAATGAAATTATAAATACAGTCAATTCAAAGAAATTTTTAGTAATAATACTGGACCAAAAACTAACTTTTGATGAACATATTAAATATATATCCAAAAATGCTCACACAGGACTAAATGTGCAGACCCTTTTATATATTTGTCAATATTGTATAAAAGTATTGTTAGAAGTCACTTAGATTATAGCTCACTCGCTTATATGAAAGATTTTGAGACAAATCATACTTGCTGAAAGATACTGTCTCAAATTAATAGCATTTAATAACACTCAAGTAATAAACAAAATTGTACCTTATATAGATAGATCCCCAACAACAGCATAAGGTCTACTATGCGGTATTCTCCAACACTGTCCAATATATATCTGGAAATAGACAATAGTTTATATAAAATTAGAAAACAATATCCACGGCCATGTTACTCTTTCTGTATTTCACATCCAATTAATGTAGTTCAACAGACAATTATAAATAATTCAGAAATGCTTAAATTTTTAGAGGAAAATACAAAGTACTATGTTATCTACACTGATGGGAGCATAGCAAGTGATTATGTACATGCTGCTCTATATGATCCACAAGCAAAATTTTCTTCAAGCTTTCAAGAGCGTTTTGTACATCCTTCTACACGAGCGGCCTGTGGCTGTTCTATACACGTCCAATACAACAATGTGTTCAGGTCGTTGTTGGGGCTGCCTCGGTTCTGTAGCGCGGCGGGGATGTTCGCCGAGGCACGAATCAATTGTTTCTATACGACCATGCGGAAACGGTGCACATCCCTGTATTTTCGGGTCCGGGTCAGCCCGAACAGCATCCTGAGGGTATTAGCAGACCGTTATGACTGTCAGTCCTTAACCATTGTGCCAAGGTTCACTTACTGACTAATAAATAAATAAATAATTAATAATAAGAACCTCATAGGTAAATAAATATAATGATATAAGTCGCAATTAATGCTTTAAGTTGACATTTTAACTATATTTGACATATAATAATTTTATAATCTTAGTGGAGCAGACCTAATAATTGCTCGACTCGGCATTATTGCGAATAAAACCTGTTCACATTGTAATTCAAGTGATGGAACTGTGGAGCACATTATCTTCGATTGTAAAAAATTTTTGATCGACAGACTAGTGTTGGACAGTGAACTTAGTGATGTTGAAAATAAGTGTGATTTATTATCCCGCCCGCCACTATTAAAACAATTGTTACAAGACGAACTTACTTACAAGCACATCTACAAATACATAAAGAATACAATTAAAACAATTTAATGGAATGTGCTCTTAGGCGTAATATTTCGTCTATGAATGTGCTGTGGAAAATAAGAGTGGACCTAAAGGTTGTAAATAGGTAATGTCACAAAATCCCAAAAAAAAAAATACGGATTCTGGCGGGAGCCTTGAAAAAGAAAAAAACTCAACCAACACAGACTTTAAAGTGTATGTGGAATCCACAAACGACGATAGATTGGGCAACAAGAGCCCTATTTACATAAAACGTGTGACGGGTATTCAGAGGGTGCGGTGGGTAATGCTAATAAAATAGCAGTAGCAGTTATTTTCAAGCAATATAGTACGGCCAATATCTTTATTAATAACACCACTTTCCTCACAAAATATGACATGAAGGCGTTCATACCGGCAGCGCAAATTGAAAAAACCGGCATCATTAGATTTGTTCCAGCGAATATATCTAACAAAGAACTTTACACAAGACTTTCTTCAACATATGAAATAGTGGCAATAAGAAGGTTTTCAAAGAAAGTAGGACAAGAGCGAATTCAATTGCAGACTGTAAGCATCACTTTCTTATCTAATGTACTGCCTAATAATGTACAATATGATCTATTCTCTATAGGTGTTTTAAATTTAATCATTCAGCAAAGACTTGTAATGGTAGACAAAGATGTAGTATTAGTGGAGGTGAGCACTTGTATAAGGAATGTGATAAACCAACAGAAATCAGCTGTATAAACTGCAGTGGGCCTCATCTCGCGATATCTAGATTATGTCCTATTAAAACAAAGAAGATTATAGAAAAGAAAAACAACATATCTTATGCAAGTGTCGCCTTAACAAAACAAGTCGCCATCAATGGAACAGATTTCCCTACACTCCCACCACCAAAACCGCAACCTGTAAATACTAAATCTGTAAATATCTCTGCAAATAAGTCTGTACGAGATGTAAATAAAGTTAAAATAGTCCATTCTAAAGAAAACCTTAAAACTCAAATAATTTCCAACAACGATGTACTTATGGCCCTAATGCAGACGTTGGTAGAATTAGCCAATAAAGGTACGCCCACTAATATTAAAACTATTAAAGATGCATTATTAAAAAACTTAACATAATGGATTGTGTAGGGCCTAGTCCTACACAATCCAAGCTATGTACAGTATAATATTCAAAGTGCAAATAGTAAAAAACCTTTATTAATCCATTGTTTTAAGCAACAAAATATTGATATATTTGCTTTCTTGGTTTAAAGATAATAATTTTAAAATACCAGGATATAATATTTACAACAAAAATTCAAACAATGCACATAATGGAGTTGCAATACTGATTAAACCATACCCATAAGTATAACATTTTTAATAACAGATTTTATGAAGACATTCAAACAGTTGCTGTGTCTGTATCAACTGGACATAGTAGTTTAACAATTCTCTGTATATACTGTCCACCTGCAAGTGGGCGAATACGAATTAATAGACTCCGTTCCATTATTAATGATCTGCCAAAGCCCATATTTATGAGTGGTGATTTTAATGCTCATCATATTGCATTCGGTTGTCAGTCAACCAAAGGTAGAGGTCAGGGGTTATTTAATTTAATTGATCACTTAGATTTATGTATTTTAAATGATGGTAGACCTACAACTATAAATCGCCCTAGACAAACTCCTTCTGCCATTGATGTAAGCTTCATCAGTGGCAGCCTTGCACCACTATGTGAATGGTCTGTACATGATGACAGATCCAACAATAACAGAGATTTCATTACATATAGATAAATATCATCTCAATTCCCTGTAGATAGGTTCATATATAAAAAGCTGACTGGGCAACAGACCACCATCTCCTTGGTGGAATAGTATATGTGAACAAAGTGTTATTGCTCCATATAATGCACTAAAACTATATAATAAAGAGCCTACTATTGAAAATTATATTAATTACAAAGAAAAGATGCTCAGAAAAAGAGAACAATTTCAGAACAGAAAAAATTGGATGGAACAACTTGTGTAACACTTTTAATAGAAATACTCACATAAGTAAAATTTGGAATTTATTAAAATGTTCAAAGGCATAAATCATATACAGATGAGTTTATATCTCCACTCTTGGATAAATTATCAGATAATAACAATTTAATTGAAGTAGATCAATTGAACATTCTTTTGAAATTAACAATAATAACCCAAATTCTAAATGGGTCTTTACTGGATCCATTTTCATGGTCTGAATTTTCAATTTTTCTGAAGTTTGCAGTCTAGACGAAATACAACTCCTGGCTTAGATGATTATCCTTACATTATAATTAAAAACTTAGATGTATCTGCCCAAAAGTTGTTTTAAAATCCTCAATTTGCTTTGGCGTAATAAATCTATTCCACAGTCATGGAAAACACAGTGTGTTGTCCCAATACTTAAGCCCGAAAAATCTGCTGAGTTTGCTAGTTCTTATAGACCAATTTCCTTGTCATCCTGTCTTGGTAAAATATTCGAAAATATGGTGAAAGTCCGTCTTGATTGGTATGTTGAATCCAAGTGTTTAATTCCACATATACAATATGGCTTCCGCAGAGGGCGTAGTAGTGCAGACAGTTTCACCTCTTTAATCTCTGACCTGAAAATGCAATGCATAGAAAATTAAACACTGCTTGTGTATTCCTAGACATTCAAAGTGCTTTTGACAGTGTTGATCCTGGCATACTAGTTCAAATCATGTCTAGGTTAGGTGTGCCCAAATTATGTATGGATTTATGTGTATTTTAAATGATGGTAGACCTACAACTATAAATCGCCCTAGACAAACTCCTTCTGCCATTGATGTAAGCTTCATCAGTGGCAGCCTTGCACCACTATGTGAATGGTCTGTACATGATGACAGATCCAACAATAACAGAGATTTCATTACATATAGATAAATATCATCTCAATTCCCTGTAGATAGGTTCATATATAAAAAGCTGACTGGGCCACAGACCACCATCTCCTTGGTGGAATAGTATATGTGAACAAAGTGTTATTGCTTCATATAATGCACTAAAACTATATAATAAAGAGCCTACTATTGAAAATTATATTAATTACAAAGAAAAGATGCTCAGAAAAAGAGAACAATTTCAGAACAGAAAAAATTGGATGGAACAACTTGTGTAACACTTTTAATAGAAATACTCACATAAGTAAAATTTGGAATTTATTAAAATGTTCAAAGGCATAAATCATATACAGATGAGTTTATATCTCCACTCTTGGATAAATTATCAGATAATAACAATTTAATTGAAGTAGATCAATTGAACATTCTTTTGAAATTAACAATAATAACCCAAATTCTAAATGGGTCTTTACTGGATCCATTTTCATGGTCTGAATTTTCAATTTTTCTGAAGTTTGCAGTCTAGACGAAATACAACTCCTGGCTTAGATGATTATCCTTACATTATAATTAAAAACTTAGATGTATCTGCCCAAAAGTTGTTTTAAAATCCTCAATTTGCTTTGGCGTAATAAATCTATTCCACAGTCATGGAAAACACAGTGTGTTGTCCCAATACTTAAGCCCGAAAAATCTGCTGAGTTTGCTAGTTCTTATAGACCAATTTCCTTGTCATCCTGTCTTGGTAAAATATTCGAAAATATGGTGAAAGTCCGTCTTGATTGGTATGTTGAATCAAGTGTTTAATTCCACATATACAATATGGCTTCCGCAGAGGGCGTAGTAGTGCAGACAGTTTCACCTCTTTAATCTCTGACCTGAAAAATGCAATGCATAGAAAATTAAACACTGCTTGTGTATTCCTAGACATTCAAAGTGCTTTTGACAGTGTTGATCCTGGCATACTAGTTCAAATCATGTCTAGGTTAGGTGTGCCCGGGCACTTATGTAAGTTGATTTATAACTTTTCGAACAACAGAACAACCTATGCTAGGCATAACAATATTTTATATGGACCCAAATGTGCCTCAAGAGGTACAATGTAGGGTGCCACATTATCTCCATTACTGTACAATATATACACAAGTGAGATTTGTAAATATGTAAATGATAGGAGTATAAATATTTTACAATTTGCTGATGACATTGTATTATACAGCAGTAATTACAACTTAGTGATTGCAATAGATAATATGAACAAATCCTTATTTCAACTATTACAATATTATAATGATCGTTTACATTTGAAAATTAACCCCTCTAAAAGTAGTGTTATGTTTTTTGGCAATGAAGCCTCAAATTCAAATATTATTTACAATAATGAAATTATAAATACAGTCAATTCAAAAAAATTTTTAGTAATAATACTGGACCAAAAACTAACTTTTGATGAACATATTAAATATATATCCAAAAATGCTCACACAGGACTAAATGTTATTAGATCACTTTGTGGTGTAACATAGGGTGCAGACCCTTTTATATATTTGTCAATATTGTATAAAAGTATTGTTAGAAGTCACTTAGATTATAGCTCACTCGCTTATATGAAAGATTTTGAGACAAATCTTACTCACTGAAAGATACTGTCTCAAATTAATAGCATTTAATAACACTCAAGTAATAAACAAAATTGTACCTTATATAGATAGATCCCCAACAACAGCACAAGGTCTACTATGCGGTAATTCTCCAACACTGTCCGATATATATCTGGAAATAAACAACAGTTTATATAAAATTAGAAAACAGTATCCATGGCCATGTTACTCTTTCTGTATTTCACATCCAATTAATGTAGTTCAACAGACAATAAAAATAAATAAATAAATAAATAAATAAATAAATAAATAAATAAATAAATAAATAAATAAATAAATAAATAAATAAATAAATAAATAAATAAATAAATAAATAAATAAATAAATAAATAAATAAATAAATAAATAATTAATAATAATAACCCAAATTCTAAATGGGTCTTTACTGGATCCATTTTCATGGTCTGAATTTTCAATTTTTCTGAAGTTTGCAGTCTAGACGAAATACAACTCCTGGCTTAGATGATTATCCTTACATTATAATTAAAAACTTAGATGTATCTGCCCAAAAGTTGTTTTAAAATCCTCAATTTGCTTTGGCGTAATAAATCTATTCCACAGTCATGGAAAACACAGTGTGTTGTCCCAATACTTAAGCCCGAAAAATCTGCTGAGTTTGCTAGTTCTTATAGACCAATTTCCTTGTCATCCTGTCTTGGTAAAATATTCGAAAATATGGTGAAAGTCCGTCTTGATTGGTATGTTGAATCCAAGTGTTTAATTCCACATATACAATATGGCTTCCGCAGAGGGCGTAGTAGTGCAGACAGTTTCACCTCTTTAATCTCTGACCTGAAAAATGCAATGCATAGAAAATTAAACACTGCTTGTGTATTCCTAGACATTCAAAGTGCTTTTGACAGTGTTGATCCTGGCATACTAGTTCAAATCATGTCTAGGTTAGGTGTGCCCGGGCACTTATGTAAGTTGATTTATAACTTTTCGAACAACAGAACAACCTATGCTAGGCATAACAATATTTTATATGGACCCAAATGTGCCTCAAGAGGTACAATGTAGGGTGCCACATTATCTCCATTACTGTACAATATATACACAAGTGAGATTTGTAAATATGTAAATGATAGGAGTATAAATATTTTACAATTTGCTGATGACATTGTATTATACAGCAGTAATTACAACTTAGTGATTGCAATAGATAATATGAACAAATCCTTATTTCAACTATTACAATATTATAATGATCGTTTACATTTGAAAATTAACCCCTCTAAAAGTAGTGTTATGTTTTTTGGCAATGAAGCCTCAAATTCAAATATTATTTACAATAATGAAATTATAAATACAGTCAATTCAAAAAAATTTTTAGTAATAATACTGGACCAAAAACTAACTTTTGATGAACATATTAAATATATATCCAAAAATGCTCACACAGGACTAAATGTTATTAGATCACTTTGTGGTGTAACATAGGGTGCAGACCCTTTTATATATTTGTCAATATTGTATAAAAGTATTGTTAGAAGTCACTTAGATTATAGCTCACTCGCTTATATGAAAGATTTTGAGACAAATCTTACTCACTGAAAGATACTGTCTCAAATTAATAGCATTTAATAACACTCAAGTAATAAACAAAATTGTACCTTATATAGATAGATACCCAACAACAGCACAAGGTCTACTATGCGGTAATTCTCCAACACTGTCCGATATATATCTGGAAATAAACAACAGTTTATATAAAATTAGAAAACAGTATCCATGGCCATGTTACTCTTTCTGTATTTCACATCCAATTAATGTAGTTCAACAGACAATAAAAATAAATCAGAAATGCTTAAATTTTTGGAGGAAAATACAAAGTACTATGTTATCTACACTGATGGGAGCATAGCAAGTGATTATGTACATGCTGCTCTATATGATCCACAAGCAAAATTTTCTTCAAGCTTTCAAGAGCGTTTTGTACATCCTTCTACACGAGCGGCCTGTGGCTGTTCTATACACGTCCAATACAACAATGTGTTCAGGTCGTTGTTGGGGCGGCCTCGGTTCTGTAGCGCGTCGGGGATGTTCGCCGAGGCACGAGTCAATTGTTTCTATACGACCATGCGGAAACGGTGCACATCCCTGTATTTTCGGGTCCGGGTCAGCCCGAACAGCATCCTGAGGGTATTAGCAGACCGTTATGACTGTCAGTCCTTAACCATTGTGCCAAGGTTCACTTACTGACTAATAAATAAATAAATAATTAATAATAATAACCTCATAGGTAAATAAATATAGTGATATAAGTCGCAATTAATGCTTTAAGTTGACATTTTAACTATATTTGACATTTAATAATTTTATAATCTTAGTGGAGCAGACCTAATAATTGCTCGACTCGGCATTATTGCGAATAAATCCTGTTCACATTGTAATTCAAGTGATGGAACTGTGGAGCACATTATCTTCGATTTTCAAAAATTTTTAATCGACAGACTAGTGTTGGACAGTGAACTTAGTGATGTTGAAAATAAGTGGTGTGAGTTATTATCCCGCACGCCACTATTAAAACAATTGTTATAAGACGAACTTACTTACAAGCACATCTACAAATACATAAAGAATACAATTCAAACAATTTAATGGAATGTGCTCTTAGGCGTAATATTTCGTCTATGAATGTGCTGTGGAAAATAAGAGTTGACCTAAAGGTTGTTAATACCAGGTCACAAAATCCCAAAAAAAATAATACGGATTCTGGCGGGAACCTTGAAAAAGCGCGGTTGACGTTGACTTTAAACTTTAATTTTAAATTTTTCCTATAAATAGTGATTTTTTTATAGTTAATGTGAATTTAAATATTGCTATTAGCTGCTGAAAAGCACAATAGCAATGGTACCTCCATACGAGGGGGGTGGGTCTCACTCGCCCGCCTCAATAAAACAACCACGGCTTACGGATAAAGGAGGAAGGAGGCGTAGGCTCTGAACGATCGGACTGCGGCGATGAGCGAGATGCGTCAGACCTTATCACAAACCGAATTATATAAGACTTTATCCGGAAAACTCAACCAACACAGACTTTAAAGTGTATGTGGAATCCACAAACGACGATAGATTGGGCAACAAGAGCCCTATTTACATAAAACGTGTGACGGGTATTCAGAGGGTGAATGCTAATAAAATAGCAGTAGCAGTTATTTTCCAAGCAATATAGTACGGCCAATAACTTTATTAATAACACCACTTTCCTCACAAAATATGACATGAAGGCGTTCACACCGGCAGCGCAAATTGAAAAAATCGGCATCATTAGATTTGTTCCAGCGAATATATCTAACAAAGAACTTTACACAAGACTTTCTTCAACATATGAAATAGTGGCAATAAGAAGGTTTTCAAAGAAAGTAGGACAAGAGCGAATTCAATTGCAGACTGTAAGCATCACTTTCTTATCTAATGTACTGCCTAATAATGTATTGAATTAAGTATATATTAAGTTTTAATTCTATTATATATGAATGCAAGATATTAAGAGAGTAGATTTCGGCAAACAGCCTTGACGAAGGATGTTAGGCGACTTGTTAGGGCACCGGCCAGAAGATTCCGCCGCGGTAGCAAACGACCAACAGCACCACAATACTATAACTCTCCACCAGTCCCACCTGCGCCTTATCCACGTCGCATTTCTCCAGCACACTGTCATCGGGTCCGTACAGCGTGCCCAGCCCCTTTTGCCGCTTCAGCTGGAACTCGCTGAGCTGCGCACTGAGCTCGTCCTTCGCCTTCTGTCGCGCCTTGCGGAACACGTTGCGCAGCAGCTCCTCTTTGTGGTACTCTGCGGACCAGTTCCAACGATTAGGGATCGCAAGTTACGTTCAGGAGGATTTTTAAGAGGTGACACCTACATGTGTTCTGGACACAGGTTCAAGGTGCAGATGCGTATTCAACTCCGAAGACAGGCGTAGATGACACGAACCACAGTTATCACTCGCCGTAACATGAATTGTTTGCTCGTTGTCCATGTCTAATATTGTTGAAAACAACCAGACGGAATGCCTCTTTACAAGCAATTGGGTCTCTGTCAACCAAAATCTAACCGCAACAATCGCAGAACCTTTAAGCTGGTTCTGTAAACTGGTATCCTAGTATTTGGTCTCATCATAATTGTGCAGACTTATTCATAGTGGTGAGAACCACTGCAGGTCACCCCAGTCATGGTTCACTAGTGAGCTAGCTAATATAACTTTGTTAATTAGTAATTAACAAAGTTATATTATTTGTCTTAGGTTAGTTGTGTGCCTTTTTGTCACTGATGGCATTTGACAATGGTTAGCACGATAGTACAATAAGTGACGCCATAAACAATTAATTCGTACAGATGATAACGTTGTATATATTGGAAATATTTCAATTGTTTCGTAGCAGATACTATTAGATAAAGTAATCAAATAACTTATTCATATCGATAACATAGAGAAAACATGTTATAATGGTGTAAATTTACGTTATTTTTTGTTTCGCAATGGAATTTTTATCAGCTTACGCTGCCAAAGACACAAATCAGATCAATTTTAAACACAGTTTTATTTTGTGTGCATCTCGAATCTTTGTTTATGACGGATGTAGATATCATTAAAATGTATACAGGAGCCATAAACTCCGAGACCAATGAATACTGACTACTATACATTTAAGTTCTTATTGGTATTAATATGGAGATCATCTTCTCTATTTGTCGAGTTGTATGTTTATCATTTCAAAATACTATTAATTATCACATGAACTGTGTATTTGTTTGTCATACTTTTTAAAATAATATATGTATGTATATGTTGTAGTTTTTGTACTTTAAATACTGTATTCAATTAAGCTATTTTTAATATATATATATATTTTTAATATATATATATATATATATATATATATATATATATATATTTTTAATATATATATATATATATATATATATTTTTAATATATATATATATATTTTTAATATATATATATATATATATATTTTTAATATATATATATATTTTTAATATATATATATATATATATATATATATTTTTAATATATATATATATATTTTTAATATATATATATATTTTTAATATATATATATATATATATTTTTAATATATATATATATTTTTAATATATATATATATTTTTAATATATATATATATTTTTAATATATATATATATATTTTTAATATATATATATATATATATTTTTAATATATATATATATATTTTTAATATATATATATATATATATATATATATATATATATATATATTTTTAATATATATATATATATATTTTTAATATATATATATATATATAGTTGCTGTGTCTGTATCAACTGGACATAGTAGTTTAACAATTCTCTGTATATACTGTCCACCTGCAAGTGGGCGAATACGAATTAATAGACTCCGTTCCATTATTAATGATCTGCCAAAGCCCATATTTATGAGTGGTGATTTTAATGCTCATCATATTGCATTCGGTTGTCAGTCAACCAAAGGTAGAGGTCAGGGTTATTTAATTTAATTGATCACTTAGATTTATGTATTTTAAATGATGGTAGACCTACAACTATAAATCGCCCTAGACAAACTCCTTCTGCCATTGATGTAAGCTTCATCAGTGGCAGCCTTGCACCACTATGTGAATGGTCTGTACATGATGACAGATCCAACAATAACAGAGATTTCATTACATATAGATAAATATCATCTCAATTCCCCTGTAGATAGGTTCATATATAAAAAAGCTGATCATAACAGACCACCGGCCTCTTGGTGGAATAGTATATGTGAACAAAGTGTTATTGCTCCATATAATGCACTAAAACTATATAATAAAGAGCCTACTATTGAAAATTATATTAATTACAAAAGAAAAGATGCTCAGAAAAGAGAACAATTTCAGAACAGAAAAAATTGATGGAACAACTTGTGTAACACTTTTAATAGAAATACTCACATAAGTAAAATTTGGAATTTATTAAAAATGTTCAAAGGCATAAATCATATACAGATGAGTTTATATCTCCACTCTTGGATAAATTATCAGATAATAACAATTTAATTGAAGTAGATCAATTGAACATTCTTTTTGAAATTAACAATAATAACCCAAATTCTAAATGGGTCTTTACTGGATCCATTTTCATGGTCTGAATTTTCAATTTTTCTGAAGTTTGCAGTCTAGACGAAATACAACTCCTGGCTTAGATGATTATCCTTACATTATAATTAAAAACTTAGATGTATCTGCCCAAAAGTTGTTTTTTAAAATCCTCAATTTGCTTTGGCGTAATAAATCTATTCCACAGTCATGGAAAACACAGTGTGTTGTCCCAATACTTAAGCCCGAAAAATCTGCTGAGTTTGCTAGTTCTTATAGACCAATTTCCTTGTCATCCTGTCTTGGTAAAATATTCGAAAATATGGTGAAAGTCCGTCTTGATTGGTATGTTGAATCCAAGTGTTTAATTCCACATATACAATATGGCTTCCGCAGAGGGCGTAGTAGTGCAGACAGTTTCACCTCTTTAATCTCTGACCTGAAAATGCAAAACATAGAAAATTTTTATATTTATTTATTTTATTAAAGTAAAGCCTCAATATCGGCATTTAGTTTTATTTAGTTTTTAAAACATAATTTACTGCTCCCGAAATTTGACTATATATATATATTTATATGACAGAAACTAAAATATATATATTTATATGACAGAAACTAAAATATATATATTTATATGACAGAAACTAAAATATATATATTTATATGACAGAAACTAAAATATATATATTTATATGACAGAAACTAAAATATATATATTTATATGACAGAAACTAAAATATATATATTTATATGACAGAAACTAAAATATATATATTTATATGACAGAAACTAAAATATATATATTTATATGACAGAAACTAAAATATATATATTTATATGACAGAAACTAAAATATATATATTTATATGACAGAAACTAAAATATATATATTTATATGACAGAAACTAAAATATATATATTTATATGACAGAAACTAAAATATATATATTTATATGACAGAAACTAAAATATATATATTTATATGACAGAAACTAAAATATATATATTTATATGACAGAAACTAAAATATATATATTTATATGACAGAAACTAAAATATATATATTTATATGACAGAAACTAAAATATATATATTTATATGACAGAAACTAAAATATATATATTTATATGACAGAAACTAAAATATATATATTTATATGACAGAAACTAAAATATATATATTTATATGACAGAAACTAAAATATATATATTTATATGACAGAAACTAAAATATATATATTTATATGACAGAAACTAAAATATATATATTTATATGACAGAAACTAAAATATATATATTTATATGACAGAAACTAAAATATATATATTTATATGACAGAAACTAAAATATATATATTTATATGACAGAAACTAAAATATATATATTTATATGACAGAAACTAAAATATATATATTTATATGACAGAAACTAAAATATATATATTTATATGACAGAAACTAAAATATATATATTTATATGACAGAAACTAAAATATATATATTTATATGACAGAAACTAAAATATATATATTTATATGACAGAAACTAAAATATATATATTTATATGACAGAAACTAAAATATATATATTTATATGACAGAAACTAAAATATATATATTTATATGACAGAAACTAAAATATATATATTTATATGACAGAAACTAAAATATATATATTTATATGACAGAAACTAAAATATATATATTTATATGACAGAAACTAAAATATATATATTTATATGACAGAAACTAAAATATATATATTTATATGACAGAAACTAAAATATATATATTTATATGACAGAAACTAAAATATATATATTTATATGACAGAAACTAAAATATATATATTTATATGACAGAAACTAAAATATATATATTTATATGACAGAAACTAAAATATATATATTTATATGACAGAAACTAAAATATATATATTTATATGACAGAAACTAAAATATATATATTTATATGACAGAAACTAAAATATATATATTTATATGACAGAAACTAAAATATATATATTTATATGACAGAAACTAAAATATATATATTTATATGACAGAAACTAAAATATATATATTTATATGACAGAAACTAAAATATATATATTTATATGACAGAAACTAAAATATATATATTTATATGACAGAAACTAAAATATATATATTTATATGACAGAAACTAAAATATATATATTTATATGACAGAAACTAAAATATATATATTTATATGACAGAAACTAAAATATATATATTTATATGACAGAAACTAAAATATATATATTTATATGACAGAAACTAAAATATATATATTTATATGACAGAAACTAAAATATATATATTTATATGACAGAAACTAAAATATATATATTTATATGACAGAAACTAAAATATATATATTTATATGACAGAAACTAAAATATATATATTTATATGACAGAAACTAAAATATATATATTTATATGACAGAAACTAAAATATATATATTTATATGACAGAAACTAAAATATATATATTTATATGACAGAAACTAAAATATATATATTTATATGACAGAAACTAAAATATATATATTTATATGACAGAAACTAAAATATATATATTTATATGACAGAAACTAAAATATATATATTTATATGACAGAAACTAAAATATATATATTTATATGACAGAAACTAAAATATATATATTTATATGACAGAAACTAAAATATATATATTTATATGACAGAAACTAAAATATATATATTTATATGACAGAAACTAAAATATATATATTTATATGACAGAAACTAAAATATATATATTTATATGACAGAAACTAAAATATATATATTTATATGACAGAAACTAAAATATATATATTTATATGACAGAAACTAAAATATATATATTTATATGACAGAAACTAAAATATATATATTTATATGACAGAAACTAAAATATATATATTTATATGACAGAAACTAAAATATATATATTTATATGACAGAAACTAAAATATATATATTTATATG
>JAGSMU010000723.1:0-34821 GCA_029286865.1 Teinopalpus imperialis
ATTATGATTCCTTATCAAGGATGAATGTAGATTTTATGGGCCGCGGCAATCACTTGGCATCAGGTGAACTGTATGCTCGTTTGTTACTCTCAATTTAAAAAAAAAGTAGTACAGACTTTTCAATAATTCTTTTTTGCACTAAACTTGTTAAGATTTTGACTTTCATTTCTTTATCTGAATCATTAAGGTATCTAGGCGATGTATGGAAACCAACATTCATTATCATGATTGTCGTCGTCATATGAGCTTGACTGACGCTAGTGTAACAAAACGTTATAGAAGATTAAAAAACCACTACACAAAATTTTCTTTACTTAATCGCTATTTGCTAATTTCGTACCCGTATCTTTTATTTCTGTAGTCACAAGTCTCTACTGTTTCGGACCTTATTTTCATTTCATGTTCGCTATCCAAACTGTGGGATCAACTTAAAGTGCTCCAGGTAGTTGATAGGACAAACTTTTGTTCAAAGCTAATATGCAGGTGAAAGCTTAAATTATATAATAAATACTCGTACGATGTTTTCTTTCACCGCCGAGCGCGTGATTAATCAGCACTTGAAATTGCAATTAACAATTCCAGTGGTTTCGCCATCGAAGATTGAATATGTTCCGTGAATTAAAAGCGAGCGCTTAGATTTTAAGCTTTCGCGGCTCTAAGAGAATATAATATTGAAGTCTAGAAACAAGAATACGACACTTAACTAAATATATAATTTTTATTTAATATGGTGTAAACGATGATGTCCATATTGATATCAATCATGAAGATATCTTTCTAGTTATCAACAGATGACATTTACTGCGCGGTACAAATTATAGTGCCTTTTGGTAGAATAACCGTTAGAAACACGTTTAAAGGAAAGAGTTAGTATTGGTTAGCTGAAGGTTGTTGTTGTAATGTTATTCGTAAATATACGCTAGTATAATAATAATACGCTAGTATTCTGTGGGGGCATAGTCCTACCACGGTAGATTTGACCCATTCATTCTGCTGGTAGAACCAAACTGCAGTGTAGATCTACCATAAATTGCCACAAAGCACGATACTGAGCCACCTGCTTTGATCGTCTTCCCATGAACTTGCATATGTCGCTCCATCCATTGGCGGTCATCCTATACTGCAACTGCATGTCCGAGGTTGCCACTTATTAGCTTTACTGCCCCATAGGTAGACCACATTGCCTTTAAAGCTTACTGACCTTTTGAGCTATGTCAGTTCTCCCGTTCTACTACGGATATCTACGTTGTCTCTACGTATTCTATCATGTAGAGAAACACCCCCATCGTGGCCTACGCTATAGCTAACAGGAACTGAAGGACTGTCTCGGTACCTGAGTCATGGTTTATTTGAAATGATTTCTGAATTTTAAAGCCATGGAATATTAAAACATTTGTAAAGAAGTTTCAAATATTTTATTCAAAAATTAAACAAAAAACTAACGGAGCCAGTCCATATTGCAAATTACTTTTCATATAAATTGTCATACTTACAGTTTCTGGATTTTGATAAAGTGAAACAACGTAACCTATTTATCATATTTACTAATTTTAAACGCATTCATTCTAACAGTTTATTTCAGTCCTCTTCAATAATCTTCGAATCCAATCACTACCGCATCCAGGCTCGTGTACCCACAACCCTTTTCACACGGTCTTTTCACCCTGTCAATGAAAGTAAAACCGAGTTAGATACCAGTTAAAAAATAGCATCAAAGTGTAAAAGCGCAAAAAGCGCCCCTACATAATGGCAACTCGAAATAGCATAACGCTGCTATGTATGGTTGGTAGTGTAGGGATCCTATTTTTCATGGGGATATGCCTAAGTAAACCTCTCGGGGGCAAGGATGGGTTATATTGACTCTCACCAACTAATACCCCATGGTGTTACTCCTTCGCCGCGTATGGCGGGGCACGGGAACGCTTTCACGCACATCCGCGATCCTGCCTGCACTGGTCACCCAGGAAGCCACTCCTCCGGGGGGAGGACAATCCCCCTCTACACCCTTCCAGGCAGACGCGGTGGTAACATCTACATCAGTTCACAGGGATGTCTGCGTATGTACATCTTTACTTTTTGTTGGAGACAGATGAAGATGTTATGGGTCACAGTTATCATTTTCCATCATGAACCCATAATATTATATAAATACCGGCTAAGAATAGCTAATATATAATATACCGATCCGACTTATCCTTATCCTAATCCTAATCCTAATCCTAATCCTAATCCTAATCCTAATCCTAATCCTAATCCTAATCCTAATCCTAATCCTAATCCTAATCCTAATCCTAATCCTAATCCTAATCCTAATCCTAATCCTAATCCTAATCCTAATCCTAATCCTAATCCTAATCCTAATCCTAATCCTAATCCTAATCCTAATCCTAATCCTAATCCTAATCCTAATCCTAATCCTAATCCTAATCCTAATCCTAATCCTAATCCTAATCCTAATCCTAATCCTAATCCTAATCCTAATCCTAATCCTAATCCTAATCCTAATCCTAATCCTAATCCTAATCCTAATCCTAATCCTAATCCTAATCCTAATCCTAATCCTAATCCTAATCCTTCTCCTTCTCCTTCTCCTTCTCCTTCTCCTTCTCCTTCTCCTTCTCCTTCTCCTTCTCCTTCTCCTTCTCCTTCTCCTTCTCCTTCTCTCCTTCTCCTTCTCTTCTCCTTCTCCTTCTCCTTCTCCTTCTCTCCTTCTCCTTCTCCTTCTCCTTCTCCTTCTCCTTCTCCTTCTCCTTCTCCTTCTCCTTCTCCTTCTCCTTCTCCTTCTCCTTCTCCTTCTCCTTCTCCTTCTCCTTCTCCTTCTCCTTCTCCTTCTCCTCTCCTTCTCCTTCTCCTTCTCCTCCTTCTCCTTCTCCTTCTCCTTCTCCTTCTCCTTCTCCTTCTCCTTCTCCTTCTCCTTCTCCTTCTCCTTCTCCTTCTCCTTCTCCTTCTCCTTCTCCTTCTCCTTCTCCTTCTCCTTCTCCTTCTCCTTCAATAGAAAACAGTCTTCAGAAGTGGCCACGCATTTTGAATCTTTGTCCAGGTCGTTACCGACCCCACCGTTATCACCAGTAGGTGAATTGTGTACGTATTTGTTACCCTTATTTTATATACATTAAAAAAATACGTTAGTTAGTACGCCTCCATACAAATTACGATATAGTTACGCGGTGACCCTTTTAACATTATTGAGAACTTATTTCGACTGGACATATCAATTAGTTGGAAGTAGAGGCTTCGGGTGTCACATACATACAATACTATACCTTAAATGTATAGAGTATAGGTTTATTTGCTGCGTTATATATAAGATCGATAGGTTTCATTAAAAGATAAATTTACTTTGAAATTGAGATAGTTTAATAAATAAATATTTACAACTGTCATCTCGTCATTGTATGAAACGAAATCCCCGTCGTATCTGTTAGTTTATGAACAATCGGAAACTACGATACTTTTTTTTGTGAGTATTGCTGTTGGTCCAGAGACCTTTACAGCTTTATCTAATCAGAGTCCCGAGCAGGAGGCCCGCTGAGTAGGTAGACAACGACGATGCTGCGAAGCTGGCGCGGAGACTGCTGCTACACCAACGCTGCACTCCGACCCCTGTGGACGAAGACCGTCGACAACAGAAGGGGCGATAATACGTTCCGAGCGCCCCACATAAGGAGGTACGAGACCTCGACTATATTATATTCGATTCGATATTTAGAAGCGGCCTAGAATACGATTAAATCGCGTGTAAGGCGCTGTGCGAGGAAGACGACGTCGCGCTCCCCGGCGAATGCGGTGTGGTGTGTCATTCAAATTTAACATAAGCAAACTTCAGGTGGCCGACAGTACGAAGAAGTGCTACCTGCTTTACGTAATGAAATAAGCCTCTGAAAATTTTAATATAAAAAATATTTTAAGATAAATTAATATATTTAGCTGTAATATTAATGTATCAGCTCACTGCTGTGTTTTGTATGGTCAAGTCACCCGAGACCCAAGTTCATTGTACTTGTGTTGGACCTATTTATATTATTTTTAAGATTACTAAGGTACAATATTGCTTTAATATGTAATATTTAAACACAGTATCATATATAGAAAAGAAGTTTTGTTGCCGTTTCAAATGCAGTTTAGGACAATCCACCATTAGATTAAAACCTTTGGAAGTTGATAGATGCAGTTGGCTCGCAGTGGTACATTGATACAATATGTGGTAAGTTTTGTGTTCAGCGGTAGATGGACAGATGAATGAGATAATTATTAGTAGACTAAAAAATGAAATATGAATTATAATGAAAATATTATAATATATAAATGAAATTAAACACACAAATAGTTTATAACCTGGATTACAACTTGGGCCCCTTTTTATCTAGGTAAATGAGACAACTGTCAGGAATTTGTATTAAAACTAGTATCTGCCTGTGACTTCAGAATAGTCAAGAGAGAAATGAAAAATGTTTGAGTGGCTTTAGCTTTATGTTCCTCAAGAGTATTCGGTGCCCAAAACTTACATGTACAGACAGAAAATATTAATTCATATAATGTTTTCTATATATTTTTCTATAAATATTGTTTTTATTAGTCACAAAATTTTTATTTGTTTGGATTCAATTCTGAAGTTAACGTAGACAAATTTGCAGACGGAGAAATTTTATTAAGTTAGTGCATGCGTTCCGGTATTTACAATACTTGATTTTTGTGATTTCATCGTTTGATCATTTTAAGTAGTCTATTAAGTTTGTTTCTATTACGTATTGATTTGAGAACTCCTGGTGTTATCCGTGATTTCAGACTTTTTTTTCAGTTCGGGATTTTGATAATTTTTGTATTTATATTAATAATGTTCTGTAGTTTTGATTCTAAATGATTTGATATTTCATCAACTTCCGAAAGACTATAGTATTCGTTTCAGTTTTCTTCAGCAAGAACTTTTTACTACCTAAATATATTAGATATATTTTTATCACTATGCCACACCACACATCGGCACGAGGACGCGCTAGCCTCCCGCTTCGCCGGGCCCCGGCAGCTCAGTGTCGGAGGGTCACTTTTAATTTAGGGGAACGCTTGCGCGCCGAGTTCGAGTCCGCTGAAGCTATCCTGCAGCTCCTATCGTGTGTAAGGTACTTGTAGTTTCCTACGTATACATATATTGTGCATTACATATTATTATTATATGTACACATAAGAGAACGTGGATGTGAAATTGAATAAGTTGTTATCGGTTAATTACGCGTACACATTATTATATAAATGTCTAAGTATGTAAACAAAAAGAACAAGGGAACGTATCGTGTAAACTCCATTTATAACAAGGGATTTCTCAATTTTGAAGCTAAATTTGAATTTATGGAACGTCGTAGGCGGTGTATGTTTATGACGGCTTTGTTCGCGGCTGCCTCGCACTACGCAGGACTTGCGCAGAGACCAGCACGTGCGAGACCAAACGAAACGAGCACGTTATTAATTTATAGAAGCTATCAAGTTAAGCAATAATACCTTAGGTCACGCTTTCCTACCGTACGAGCTTCTAATGAGTTTCATTTTTAAATACAAAATATAATAACAAAAAGTCAGAGTTAATGTTTATAGAAGCGCATGAGAGCAAACGTGAAACTTTATTGGAAAATGAAAACCAAATAATAAAATTAGTACTAAAAATTAATAAAATCCTTACACAGCATCTGACTTTACACATTCCTTCGATCTTCTTGCACATAAATTACACCGATTCCGGTAAACGGATGACGAATGAGTATCTATTTGCGCTAACGTTTACAGTCCTATAAATCCTGCCAGATCGATGTCCTTTGGTAGCAATCGGAAGATATTTCCGTTACCAAAATTGAATGGTTGGACACCATGAACATTTCTTAACATTTTAACCAGCCGTAATGTATAGTAGATATAAATTATATAGCTAAAAGAACGTATTTTTGCACTCAAAACCATGGCATGTAATTAAATTTTAATGAAAATAGGTATGTGTCCGTTAATTTATTGTCCCTTCATCATTTATTCAAGGATTTTTAATATCCCATGAAGCATAATCTCTCTTCCGTTAACTCAAATACATGAAATGAACTATGCTATTTCTTTTACTACACGCTAAATAAAATGAACAATTTAAATGGTGTACTCGTACTCGTAGAAAGGTGCTCCAATTATTTCGTGCTTAATTAGTGTGGCGTTTATTTAGTATTTTCGTTGACAACGTCTATATTATACCAGTAACCTGCAAAATTCTGTATTGTTTTTTTTTTACTACCAGTAGCTTTCTCAAGGATTTTATTTAACATTGTGTATGAATGATGCTAACAATCCTTTATGAAATAAAATTTAAACTACAGATAATTGAAACAGTATTCTATAAACTATAGAAAAACACTAAGCTCTTAATTTGTTTCTCCTAGTGAATGAAGATATGAACTAACTACTAACTAATGCATGGAAGCTTTTAAGGGTTTTGTGTGCTATTATGGGGTAACAAAAGAGCACTCAATCCTTCTAGTGAGTAGTTTCTGTAGCTCATAACACGAACAATTTGCGTGTAACGAATATTGTTCCTCCACCGAATTATTGACCCAGTACTCGTGACTTGAAGCTGCGTATTCTGAGCCCGCGCTCGTTACTCGCAAGTATGCTAAGGTTTTACATGCAGATATACTATAATTAAAATCTGCCCTCAATCATCAATCAATTCTTTGTCTCCTTGACGGTATCTCTTAGTCGGCTGCCGAAAGCCGCATAAAGATACGGAAGGGTTATTTTTCCAAGGTGACTGTTTGCTTTCTATTTGGATTTGCCTCCCCCTGAACCCATTCAACGGCTGGAGAATTCCGGGAGGGAATTTCAGCTTCGGAGACGAGGAACAAAAGTGACCCACCTTTTCTATACGAATGACTTCAAGTTATTCACCCCGAATGGCTCTTGTTTGATGGAATCACTAAAAACCACAAGTGTTTTTGTTATCAGAATGGGGTTCGGGACGAATAAGTGTGCAGTCCTTTATGCTGAGAAGGTTGCATTTTTGTCGGGAGTAAATAAAGCACGCACGTATAACGGTTGGGTCATCCCTACCCTCATATACACCTTTGGCATACTCAAGTAGACTCGAACCGAACTAGAAGCCGTGGAAAAGTGCGCACTTCTATGATATCTCACTGTATGCGTTATCCTAGATCATCGGTAATGGAACTGCTAACGGATACCGCGAAGGCATGGAGATTTAGGCCTATTAAGTGCTGTAATCATGCGCAATCGCGAAGTGTGCAGATTCTTTCTGACAAGATCGAGTGGTGCCTTCTATACGGATGATATAGTATGTGACAAAAGGCTTACCCTTTGTCCTTAGAAAAAGAGCAATGGCAGGATCCGGTTGTACACAGCGTCTCCGACCGAGGGGCCCTAAAACGAACAAGCTCCACAAGGTACCAAGAGGCTTTTCACGAAGACTCAGTTGCCTCCCTATAGTGGCTACACTTCAGAAATTTATATGAGCACGATATTCGCAGATATGAAAATTCCAAGGTATCTTCTATATTTGCCATTTTGCTACAGTATTAATAAAAGGGTTATTCAATCACGTTGTAGCTGGTTACTACCAGCACGTTTAAATACATGTTTATTGTCAAATATTTATTTTATTTTAAAAATAATGATTATATTATATTTTATAGTCCCTCCTGGTTTCGTAGCTTAGTGGTTTGTAATTATCTCTACAAATCCCAAAGTGGTGGAAACGCCTCTATAATTCGTTATAAAAAGTCGCCTGCTTATGTTTGAAAAAAATTTTATGTTGTAAATTTAATTATACTATAATAATTATTTAATTACATAACAATTTTCGCTACGACAGGCTAAGAGTTGTTTTCATTACATCATCATCATAATCACTTCAGCTTATCACAAGTGTACCGCAGAACAGATTACTACAAAGATCGGTCCCGAGTCACCTGTACCCAGCGACTTCCAGTTGTTTATAAGCAAATAAATAAATAAGCAGTTTCTAAGCGTCTAAGAACTAAATTAAGAAAAAAAAAAAGATGGGCACATATATATATTTTCTTGGATCACCTTCCTAACCTAACCTTGTTAAGAGTTGGTCCAATTGCATAATGTTTTTAATTAATTTAAATTTATAATAAGGCATTTAATCGTTTGATGTTATGTAATATATAAAAATACATAATTGAGTCATAGACGTTCAAAAGTCATTGGCTCCTATCATCAAGTATTACGTAATTTACGTAAACGGAATATCAACTGCCTAGATTAACCACATTTCCTTTCTAAAAGACGCCTTTATGAGTTTATGGCATCATGGATTACCCAGATTATAAAACGTCTGGAAAAACAATTTGTCTTTGAACAAATATTATATGTAGGCACGGGTGGATCCCAGATGAGGGCAGAGCGATTTCAAAAACTCTACTAGTCGTCCACATCCGTGTCTACCGCCCAAGTCTTGGTTGTTGGGGAATTATAAGATAAAAGTCTCCTATCTTACGTTCCAGCTACCATCTAAAACATTTTCTTCTATTTAAAACTAAGCTTATTCTATGCAGACTCTATGCTGGAGTTTATTACACAGACATAAAAGACTTTTCAAATCATCTAGAACGCCTTCTTGGTACAGTATTCAATACATTTTTGGTCTTAGAAAGTATACCCATATTTCCTTATCATCGTATTCGCTTAAATAAATAGATAGCTAAAATGGCTAACCAAACGGTTGCGACTACTAATATTTTGAATACAGAATGCGAGCAAAAAGAGTTCTATCCCGCACTGCCTGCACTAATGAAAATGTTAATTGCTGATTTACCACATGCTCAGCGGTAAAAGAATAACATCGTGAGGAAACTATCTATGAAATAAATATACAAATTATCTTTCTAGACCACTTATCCACAGTGAACTATGCTCCAATATCTTTTCTTGCGGGATGTTTCAATGTGTGATATATACGTACATATAAGACATTGTTTTTACCTTTGTATATTTATATATAACACTACATGTAAATATATAAATTATATATATATATATATATATATATATATATATATATATATATATATATATATATATATATATTATTAATGGTTAGTGTTTATTGTAGCTTGTTAAATATTTCTTGTTATGAATATTATTGTTCTAGTATTTTCAACCGATTTTCTATTAATACCGCCCTTTGGTAAGATAACTTTAAGGCGAATACATATAAATCAATTAGATGAAATAAATAATTAAACTCTTCTTTGACGCTCCTCTGTCTACGGATCAGGAGAACAGACAAATTTTCTCTCCCTCTCTCCCTCTACGCAGCCTCCAGCGACGAAACAAGTACATAATGTGTGTTAGCTTATTTAAAGTATTTAAATAAATAATAATGGCTCTATTATTATTATTATTTAGTTGCTGGCGGCGACTGAATGTAAATGCAGTGATGGGTGCTATAAAGAAATATCAACAAGTTTCTAAACATGGCACTCGCCAGTATCGCACGGATATACTTTATATAATTATTCCTTTGATAGCGTAGCACTTCTGCTCTCGAGTGTTTATAAATTTTAAGAAGCGCTGACATAGTTCTGAATCGCCAACCGGCAACGGACCGCTATAATTGTGTCGATACATACATTTATCATAGCGAAGCTACCACAGATCGTTGACTATCTACAAATGAATTCCGCGAAGTAAATATTTCACATTGTTTCACCTAACCGTCCAATGCACCCACGGCGGGCCGGTTAGCGGATGATCCACTCCATCGCTTTCACATGCCAATAAACGCTAATCACTCGCTATTATTCTGCTGCGCGTTATTGTGTACGTGATACTCGCCATAGCGTTGCAACTATCATTTTCCGAAGCTTACACTTAATTGCATAATTGTTATTTCCTTGTTACCTTACGTGAATGGGTCAGATCGACCGAGGTAGGGTCACGCCGTCACAGAATACCGGCGTGAAATGGCAGCGTTATGCTGCTGTGTTTCGTCTGGTGAGTGTAGGGATCCGGAGACCTTTATTACTGTTGACTCGGCATTCCATCTTAGTCCTCAAGGGTGACAACGCATCTACATTTTGATTCCTTGTCAAGGATGAATGTATGTAGATGTCATGGGCCGCAGGAATCACTTAACATCAGGTGAAATGTGTGCTCGTTTGTAACTGTCAATGTATTGAAAAAACTCTCACATACAATTGTATATTCCAGTAACGGATAACGAAAATAAACTTTATTATATTGATTTTCCGGGATCCGTTGAGGAAGGATCTCGGCTCCCCCGTGAAGATAGGGTCGTCGACGTGACGAGGTCTACGGCTCCTAACGTCGGTACCGGCTCGTAGGTTGCGGCGTTCACCACTAGCATACTAGGAGATGGTTCACGACAATAGTCTAATGGTGGATTCGAACCTACGACCATAAGTTTCGCAGACCGTACCCTAAACCAACTACTTAGTCTTCCCGCAGATAAATGGGCGTTCCGCTGAAGCCTTGAGTCAAGGGTTTATCCTACGAAAACTGTCGACTAGACAAAAACTCGATCCGTTAATTATTTAATACTATCGAGACAAACTGTACAAGGCAGCAAAGTTTTTTTTATTACTTTAGTATGACAAACGAGCACACAGATCACGTGATCCTCTATCCTCAATGGAGATTTCGATTCGTTGTCACACCTGAGGACTTCTTCACACAACAACTTTTGTGTATATAAACGAAACACGTAATTTAGGCCGTTATTCCACGCTGATATTCTATGAGGGCGTGGTCCTTCTCTGGTCGAGCTGACCCATTCATGTTGCTGCCGGATCCGAAATTGAAATCGGAGGTGTAATATCAATCGGAAGTTCCGAGCTTTCGGAATCGGAATCGAACCTCCGTAACATCCCTAATATATACACATAGAATATACAAATTTTTATTGTTTCGAGCAATTTTGTGAATCCCATTGTTTTTTTTGTTACTCTATTGGTTTTAACATAACAGGTGACATACTAAATTACTGAGAATATTACAAAAAAATAGAGCTTCAGTTAGTCTCTATCTAGCATCAACCCCTAACAGAACACCGGGGTAAAAAACATGTCTCTATAAAAAAAAATTAGAAGCATGAAGTTGATGGAGAAGGTAGGGCCTAGATGTTGTGGGAATTGGTGGTGATCACACACTTACACGTGGGTTTCGCCAACAGAAATATTACGAATGTCATATTTCTTTAAAAACTATAAAATAAATTAAAACTCTAAAAATTATTTAATTTATTACTTATTATATCAGATATCTTTTCAATATATTAACTTTGAACCTTACGTGGAATACTGTCCTCATATCTGCACACCACTACCAGCTTCTTCCATTTGACCGCATTCAACGAAGAGCGACTTCATGATCAGGTATTATCCGATCGGCTTGTCTGGTGTTGCGAAGAGATTGCATTTAAGTGCATTCTGCAGTGTTCTGAGAAGTTGTTCGGATTAATTACAGTTTAAACATTGTACATCACGACAGAATTTAAAATTGTATCCTCGTCATCTCGATGGTTGGCAATTCAACCAACTATCGACAGGTCAGGTTGATTTAGAAGCGGCCTAGAATACAAGTAAACCGCGTGTAAGCCGCTGTGCGAGGAAGACGACGTCGCGCTCGTCAGCCAGCGCGGTGTGATTTTTTATATTAGTAATAAATAATAAAGCGAAAAGGTGTATAATTTGCCATCGTCAAACAAATGAGTAAATATCTGTAGCGGTTAATAAAATCATAACTAACCATTGTCAAGAGTGGCGTGAGTGTTTGTGAGTTTTGTACGAGTGGAATATGAGTGGTAAGTGTAATTAATCAGGATCAAACCAAACTTATTTATTTCCCATTTCACGTATTAACTCTATCGTTAGAACTAGAACTGGTACTAGTATTATAAAATAATGCACAGAGGAAACCGCCTCCATTTCCGATAGATGTCGCTTTTGCAATTAATAACTGTTATACCGACTCTACTCAATAATAGATTATTTAACTTTTAAATGTGCCATTTGTTAATAATATAATACGGGAAACCATGAGACGTAATAGATAATTAATTATTGATCACCACAAGGACACGGTACAACAATGCGTTGCATTTTATGCTTTTTACTACCGTCCTCCTTGAAGATGTATTTCAAGTTAAGCTAATTTTAATTGGTTTCTCGAAACAAATGGTTATTTATTGACAAATTGTTTTATTTGCAGATTAATTGATTGTAGACACTTACTATGGTAGCACATCTACTTGCACTATTGAACATGGATTCTCATTTAAAGAGCACGTTGAAAACACATTTTTTTAATTATTGTAACTATTATATTGTCCCATTTTTTACAAGTGAGCATTCTGTTTTGTTGTGTGTATTGATGTTGGTCTAGAGACTTTTATAGGCCTTTTAGAGACCTTTACAGCTTTACCTAATTAGACCCGCGAGCGGGAGGCCAGCTGAGTAGGGAGACAACAAAGATGCTGCGAAGCTGGCACGAAGAATGCTGCTGCACCAGCGCTGCACTCCCACCCATGTGGACGAAGAACGTCGACGACAACAGAAGGGGGCGATAATACAATCCGAGATGCCCCGCATAAGGAGGTACGAAACCTCGACTCGGATCGCAATCTAAAGGGAGAACAAAAGTGAGTATTCATTTTGATATATTTATTAGCTGTTAATTGAATGTATAATTTCTGTTTCGCTTAAAAATAATAAAATATACTATTGTTATTATCCAGGTCGATCCCGACCACGTTGTTATTTTTACGACGTTAAGTTAGTACACAGTGCAAATAAAACTCAGAAAATCAATTGAAGATCTACTGTCGTAGATACATAACGTAAGAATAACATTATGTATAATGACGACTATTATGAGCAAGCTGTAACAGAAGTCTATAATCCTTATGAACACCTAAACATCTGCTATCCGCTTCGCATCTCTTTTTTCGCTTAAGGCATTCGTAGGGCTTTCCGGGAAATGAAGCAGACCCAGCTTATCTTTACGGATGCCTTGTACAATCAAGATTGTTTTAAATTAGGATCAATACGAACCAGTCTGTCCCTATTTATTGACAAATTGTTTTATTTGCAGATTAATTGATTGTAGACACTTACTATGGTAGCACATCTACTTGCACTATTGAACATGGATTCTCATTTAAAGAGCACGTTGAAAACACATTTTTTTAATTATTGTAACTATTATATTGTCCCATTTTTTACATGTGAGCATTCTGTTTTGTTGTGTGTATTGATGTTGGTCTAGAGACTTTTATAGGCCTTTTAGAGACCTTTACAGCTTTACCTAATTAGACCCGCGAGCGGGAGGCCAGCTGAGTAGGGAGACAACGAAGATGCTGCGAAGCTGGCACGAAGAATGCTGCTGCACCAGCGCTGCACTCCCACCCATGTGGACGAAGAACGTCGACGACAACAGAAGGGGGCGATAATACAATCCGAGATGCCCCGCATAAGGAGGTACGAAACCTCGACTCGGATCGCAATCTAAAGGGAGAACAAAAGTGAGCATTCATTTTGATATATTTATTTGCTGTTAATCGAATGTATAATTTCTGTTTCGCTTAAAAATAATAAAATATACTATTGTTATTATCCAGGTCGATCCCGACCACGTTGTTATTTTTACGACGTTAAGTTAGTACACAGTGCAAATAAAACTCAGAAAATCAATTGAAGATCTACTGTCGTAGATACATAACGTAAGAATAACATTATGTATAATGACGACTATTATGAGCAAGCTGTAACAGAAGCCTATAATCCTTATGATTACCTAAACATCTGCTATCCGCTTCGCATCTCTTTTTTCGCTTAAGGCATTCGTAGGGCTTTCCGGGAAATGAAGCAGACCCAGCTTATCTTTACGGATGCCTTGTACAATCAAGATTGTTTTTAAATTAGGATCAATACGAACCAGTCTGTCCCTATTTATTGACAAATTGTTTTATTTGCAGATTAATTGGTTGTAGACACTTATTACGGTAGCACATCTACTTGCACTATTGAACTTGGATTTTCATTTAAAGAGCATGTTGAAAACACATTTTTTTAATTATTGTAACTATTATATTGTCCCATTTTTTACATGTGAGCATTCTGTTTTGTTGTGTGTATTGATGTTGGTCTAGAGACTTTTATAGGCCTTTTAGAGACCTTTACAGCTTTACCTAATTAGACCCGCGAGCGGGAGGCCAGCTGAGTAGGGAGACAACGAAGATGCTGCGAAGCTGGCACGAAGAATGCTGCTGCACCAGCGCTGCACTCCCACCCATGTGGACGAAGAACGTCGACGACAACAGAAGGGGGCGATAATACAATCCGAGATGCCCCGCATAAGGAGGTACGAAACCTCGACTCGGATCGCAATCTAAAGGGAGAACAAAAGTGAGCATTCATTTTGATATATTTATTTGCTGTTAATCGAATGTATAATTTCTGTTTCGCTTAAAAATAATAAAATATACTATTGTTATTATCCAGGTCGATCCCGACCACGTTGTTATTTTTACGACGTTAAGTTAGTACACAGTGCAAATAAAACTCAGAAAATCAATTGAAGATCTACTGTCGTAGATACATAACGTAAGAATAACATTATGTATAATGACGACTATTATGAGCAAGCTGTAACAGAAGCCTATAATCCTTATGATTACCTAAACATCTGCTATCCGCTTCGCATCTCTTTTTTCGCTTAAGGCATTCGTAGGGCTTTCCGGGAAATGAAGCAGACCCAGCTTATCTTTACGGATGCCTTGTACAATCAAGATTGTTTTTAAATTAGGATCAATACGAACCAGTCTGTCCCTATTTATTGACAAATTGTTTTATTTGCAGATTAATTGATTGTAGACACTTATTACGGTAGCACATCTACTTGCACTATTGAACATGGATTCTCATTTAAAGAGCACGTTGAAAACACATTTTGAGATTACACACTAATGAAATATGTATGTCACATTAGGTAACTAAAGAGTTCTATAATCGAAATTTAAAGGAAGTTTTCATTGTCAATGTTTCTAACCATCCGGTTCTAAGAACTATTAGTCTGTCTTATAAAGGCCGTCGCGTCGTGTGCCGTTTGGGCAACGGACGATCGTGCAATGCAAAACTTATATCAATCGTACTGCGTCAAGTCGGCGGCGCAGCCGGACAAAGGCGCGAAGGAAGGCTCTGAAACACCAAAGTTCCACATGGATAGCTGCATTCTGCAAACGGAATAGGCAGAATTCGTCTTCAAAATCGTCTAAAGTCCCATCACACCATGAATAAATGATGTTAAACTATAAAAAAGGCAGTAAAAAATCTAAGGAGACTTCACAAATCTATGCAAGACCGAAAGTATGCAGATTGTCGGCATAGATGTTCTAAGATACTCGGAATGGCAGCGCCATATTGTCGCATAATACAAGAGTTAGTTGTAACTTAGGGTTGCTGTGTTTCATCTGGTCAGTGAAAGAGACTGTGTCAAAGGATACAAGGCGTTCTCTTTATATCCTCTACCTTGATAATGCAATCACATTACAATTCATTAACATAGGAATATGTTCAACAGTAGACTAGTGAGGGGCCTATGTTTCCTTCTCATAACTTTCCTTACTTTATCCACTCCTCCTTCTTTGTTCAATCCGTTCATCTGTTTACTGCCGCCCTCACTTCTGAAATTCTCATCCTCCCGAAGTTAGGGCGGCTAAAAATCTTTACACGTTTAAGGTGAAATTTCGGGAGCTATTTCTCAAAAGATTGGTAGAATCATCTCAATTTTTGATAATTACGTATTTATATTTATTTATATATATAAATATGAATACTTGTATTAATTATATATGTATTTTATAATTACGCATATGTTGTTTATATACATATAATTAATATAATAGTATTTTAATCCCGACAAAGTATTTAAGCATACCTCATTTCTTCACTGCATTACCATAAGGTTGATAGGTAAATAATTCCTAAGGCAGTTTTTATATACAACTGTATATAAAACTTAAATAAATAAATTAAATTGTATTAAATAAAATACCTTGTTCCAGGTTAGGTTATCCTTCATTGAATGTTTAAAGAACCAGTGCGTTTTTCAAAAAGTATCTATATGAACAAGGTAGTCGCCACAACCGCGCTTCCATAGTTATTAAATGGCTAATACATCTTCACAAATAAACCCAATCCGACGAAGTGTAATCAAACAAACTGTCACCATTTTTTAAAACCTACGAATACCAAATAATTGAGGACAAGGCAAGAATCATTAGCATATCTGCCATTTTTTTTGACCGGTGTCTACCGAACATTACCAATAATTACACAGAGAAAGTTTAGTGTAGTTAAATAAGGCAATACACATTACGACTGTTCGTATTACCGAATTGGAGCCCCCATGAGGAATCTCTCACCGCGTGCTCTCAGGGATATGCATGCCTAATGAGTAGGATACGTCTTCTTTACTAGTAATTACTTAACTCGTCCGTCTGTGCATCCGGGATTGATTTAACACCTGAGGGGATTTAGTTGTGCCTTACCTTTATGGTTATTTGAGGTAAGAATTTGATCTCTTGTATAATTGGCCATAGGGATTTCATCACTCTTAATAATTATTGCCTTTAGTATGGTAATGTTATTAAATAATATTAACTTACTTTTATTAAGGTCTATAATTTATTTTCACCAGTAATGAGAACAGTATGTTATTAAACAATAAATATGAGCTGTTGGATGATGACGTCCTGTTCCTCGGCCACTACGACATCTTTTGCTTCTTTACCAGACAACATCAAATGCTCGTGTCTCATAGTCCAATGTATGTGTAATAAGACTTGAAATTGCCACCAATTCACAAAACTAATGACAACTGATAATAATAATAATAATAATAATAATAATAATAATAATTTATTTCACACCTTTCACATTTTGAGATTACACACTAATGAAATATGTATGTCACATTAGGTAACTAAAGAGTTCTATAATCGAAATTTAAAGGAAGTTTTCATTGTCAATGTTTCTAACCATCCGGTTCTAAGAACTATTAGTCTGTCTTATAAAGGCCGTCGCGTCGTGTGCCGTTTGGGCAACGGACGATCGTGCAATGCAAAACTTATATCAATCGTACTGCGTCAAGTCGGCGGCGCAGCCGGACAAAGGCGCGAAGGAAGGCTCTGAAACACCAAAGTTCCACATGGATAGCTGCATTCTGCAAACGGAATAGGCAGAATTCGTCTTCAAAATCGTCTAAAGTCCCATCACACCATGAATAAATGATGTTAAACTATAAAAAAGGCAGTAAAAAATCTAAGGAGACTTCACAAATCTATGCAAGACCGAAAGTATGCAGATTGTCGGCATAGATGTTCTAAGATACTCGGAATGGCAGCGCCATATTGTCGCATAATACAAGAGTTAGTTGTAACTTAGGGTTGCTGTGTTTCATCTGGTCAGTGAAAGAGACTGTGTCAAAGGATACAAGGCGTTCTCTTTATATCCTCTACCTTGATAATGCAATCACATTACAATTCATTAACATAGGAATATGTTCAACAGTAGACTAGTGAGGGGCCTATGTTTCCTTCTCATAACTTTCCTTACTTTATCCACTCCTCCTTCTTTGTTCAATCCGTTCATCTGTTTACTGCCGCCCTCACTTCTGAAATTCTCATCCTCCCGAAGTTAGGGCGGCTAAAAATCTTTACACGTTTAAGGTGAAATTTCGGGAGCTATTTCTCAAAAGATTGGTAGAATCATCTCAATTTTTGATAATTACGTATTTATATTTATTTATTTATATAAATATGAATACTTGTATTAATTATATATGTATTTTATAATTACGCATATGTTGTTTATATACGTAATATAATTAATATAATAGTATTTTAATCCCGACAAAGTATTTAAGCATACCTCATTTCTTCACTGCATTACCATAAGGTGTATAGGTAAATAATTCCTAAGGCAGTTTTTATATACAACTGTATATAAAACTTAAATAAATAAATTAAATTGTATTAAATAAAATACCTTGTTCCAGGTTAGGTTATCCTTCATTGAATGTTTAAAGAACCAGTGCGTTTTCAAAAGTATCTATATGAACAAGGTAGTCGCCACAACCGCGCTTCCATAGTTATTAAATGGCTAATACATCTTCACAAATAAACCCAATCCGACGAAGTGTAATCAAACAAACTGTCACCATTTTTAAAACCTACGAATACCAAATAATTGAGGACAAGGCAAGAATCATTAGCATATCTGCCATTTTTTTGACCGGTGTCTACCGAACATTACCAATAATTACACAGAGAAAGTTTAGTGTAGTTAAATAAGGCAATACACATTACGACTGTTCGTATTACCGAATTGGAGCCCCATGAGGAATCTCTCACCGCGTGCTCTCAGGGATATGCATGCCTAATGAGTAGGATACGTCTTCTTTACTAGTAATTACTTAACTCGTCCGTCTGTGCATCCGGGATTGATTTAACACCTGAGGGGATTTAGTTGTGCCTTACCTTTATGGTTATTTGAGGTAAGAATTTGATCTCTTGTATAATTGGCCATAGGGATTTCATCACTCTTAATAATTATTGCCTTTAGTATGGTAATGTTATTAAATAATATTAACTTACTTTTATTAAGGTCTATAATTTATTTTCACCAGTAATGAGAACAGTATGTTATTAAACAATAAATATGAGCTGTTGGATGATGACGTCCTGTTCCTCGGCCACTACGACATCTTTTGCTTCTTTACCAGACAACATCAAATGCTCGTGTCTCATAGTCCAATGTATGTGTAATAAGAGCGTTCAAATGCTCAGATGTAATATCAGAGAAATGGGAATACCTCCGGATCCGTAACCTGGCAACTGTTCTTTAACAAGATATTTATTGATGAAAATCCGGTCGATAAACGAGAACACACTTCAATTCAATGGTAAGTAATTATTAATACATATGTCCTGAGCGTTTAGAGCTATTGGGATGATGAACAATCTAGTTGGTTATAACACAATACATAATTACGTGATAAATAACCATATTTTTATATAGGTAATTGCGTTATAAAGGTTCCATTTTAAAAAACGTTTTAAAAATGTGAATATATTTAAGTTTGTTTTTATTTTAAATGTTCGGAATACATTTTTTAATTTTCTTTAGTACTCTTAACTATGTATATCATTATAATTATTATTTTTCTTTTATAATAAATATATGTATTAAAAAACACCTATACCGGAAAAATAGATAGATTTCATAGATTTTTTTATATTTTTTTCATGTTTATGAATGTATGTATGACAAAATGTATGTTAGTTCTCATAAAAGCGATTGCCAGAATAAGTTAATAAATATAATATATAATTAACTTAATAACTTAATTTCTATTTAAGTACACTATCATCAATAATTTATTTTTTAAATAGGAGTATCTAAAATGTAATGTAATAATATTTTGTTTAAGAAGATTGTCTTAAATATAAACTAATCATAAAGAAATAACTATGCAACACGACATCATTATTAAAAATGTGCTGATGATTTATCTTGTCTATAAAATTGTAATAAGAAGTAACAAGTCTTGTAGCAGCTCATTTTCAATACTTATAACATATTACAGATGTAACGAACGATCCAATTGTAAACTGAGGTGAGATTTCACTTATGTCAAGATCTTGATACAAAACTACGAGCTCTTATTTCATTGATAATCTAATTGGATATAAGACTAGATATATAGACACATATAATAGGACTTTATATTTACTATACCATACATAAAGTAAATTACAAAAGTATTGAACACTGCATTCGCCACTGCGTTTTGTATGTCCTTTATAGAGTCAGCTGTTTTATATTATAGAGAATTTATTCATTAGCTAACGATGTGGAGGGGGGGAGTGAATTGTGTGTTATTTTGTCACTCCAAATATTAAAAATAATAATTCTTTCAAAAGTTTACTCAATCTATCAACGCCACACGTACATCTTAATAAGAAGGCGAAAACGATTGAATTTTGCGCAAATTTATATAATTTATTATTTATAATTATTTTTATTTATATTTTACAATCTATACTTGGAAGACATTATCATATTTTTTATGATTTATTAGACTTACGTTCATGAATTAAAAATATTCTTAAAAATTCTATAATTTGAATACTTTTATAAATGCCCAACACATTACCCGGATAATTTAAAAGAACAATGATTTTGTACAAACATTATACTATTAGTCGTATTTCATTTCGAAATACACAATACGCGAGCACCGTCTTGTCATTCAACCACTTAACAAACAGAGGCTGAACGCAGCAGCTAACAGTCTGGCATGGAGCACTCACACTGCAAGATCCTTTCCTTTCCTTTGTGCAGAGATGGAAGAGAAGGCTGCCAGAAATTCCCTTGGACAGCTTTGGCGAGAGACCAAAGTGCACGGCACAAGTCGACAAATGATAACATAAACATAAACTAATATTACGAGGAAACATTTTTAAGTTCGCGGAATGAGGGACAAAGAGTGAAAATAAAATCCCAAAATAACTTTTACTTCACCTGAAAGACTATTATATTTTTCAGTTCTTTTAATTAGGTCGTACACTTTTATAAACGAATGTTTTGTCCATGTTTGAAAAATAAGCCGAAATTGCGTCCTTAATTTCTTCATAGGAAATATCTTCCCATTTTTCCTTCCTTTTTATAAATTTTGGGAACAGGTAATAATCGCTGGGAGCCAATTGTTGACTATAAAGTAAGTAATTCAAAATATCAAAACCCACTTTATGCAGGGCAGCCCAGTGCAACACGTCTCTTGCAGACGGGAGCAAATTCGTGAAAAAGATCTTTCGTTACTTTTTCTTTTCTTTTTACTTAAATGGCTTCTTGTAATTCCTCCATAATTTATGCGTTCTCTAGTTATAGAAACACTAAATGTTTGTAGTCCAGCAATAAGTTTCTTTCTGAGTCCCAAAAGACAGTTATCATAAATTTTCCGGCCGATAATGCAACAAACAAAGCAAAAACACCTATTTCTCTCTCACAACAGGCTGGAGGTGCACTTTTTTAATGCCACTACTGCATAGTCATGCTTGGATTCAGGTTCGTATGACACAATTATGATAAAACTTCATATTTATACTAATTATGAGTCACATTATGACCTATATGAGATATCTCATCCCCCTCCAACCCCACTATTCCATGAACTTAAATCGCACCCACGCAAAATAATTTCCCTGCAGCTTGGAAAGTCACCAAATTCATCACAATAATATGGCTCTAATATATTTTATTAAAATAATTTAATTATATTTTATTTATCATAATTATAATTTACTTATCTGATCGTTCCTACTTTGTATACCTTGATTGTACCTACCTTGACACTTCTAAGCCTCCTAATATACCGCATAACTCAAGGTTGGATTTTTAGACAGCAAACTCAATAAGACATTGAACACAATAGAATTTTACCGGAAAGAAATAAAGGCAATGATTGCGGTAAGCTATATTAAACAAAAAAAGCAATTTAAGCCCGTAAACAAAACTTCGTGTTTATATCTAGTCTAAAAGATCAATAGCCACTAGGCACAAAACGTAATAGAAGTGAGAGCATACGGAGTATGAGCCCTAATTTCTACTAAAATCATTGCAGTTCCAGAAGCTAGCGAAGAAATTACAAAATTGGTAACGGAGAGTTTTAAACGGACTAAATTTAACTACGAACTATCTCGTTTACTTCAAACTTGTATTCCTGTTGAAACTTAAAAAGAACTACTGTGCACGCAATTAGTCTTATTACAAAGTTATTATAATTATTATTTAATTAATATAAATATATATATATATATATATATATATAAATATATATATATATTTAATTAATTTATTACAAATGTAAAAAATACTTTTGTTATAATTTAACCAACAATAGTAATTTACACAATACCGTTTTACTGTGAAGAGCAAAAATTAATAGTTTTTTCATGATTCTTCATGCTTTAGGTTATAAATAGTGCTTTAATTATCACCCATTATCATGTATCATTTATGAAAACTTTAGAGCAAAACTTAGTGCACGCGACTGTACCCGATGTACGTCAAATAAAATAAAGGAATTAACGAAGCATCTGAAAGTGGTGAAGTCCTGTTTTATAGGAATTCACCGATATCTTTGTGTATTAGAATCTCAAGCAGTCCAAATTTGTTTTTATTGTAGCATTCGTTTAACCTTATAGTTAGATACTCATCTTGCGCCGCATTTCGGCCATTTCTAGTTCTAATCTGTTATTTTTAGTTTTATAATTACGTAATTTTATTGCCACTAAAAATTTATTTCTTCGTTTTCGTGCTGGTTTTGCTCTGGATGGGTCAGTCCCGGTCCACAACCGTTGAATCAGGCGAAACCTGGAAAGAAAAGACTGAGAATTAGGAAAAATCGACTTTTCTTTGAAACCGTGGTATAGTGGTACAGCCCTGTTTTATAGGAATTCACCGATATCTTTGTGTATTAGAGTTTCATGCAGTCCAAATTTGTTTTTATTGTAGCATTCGTTTAACCTTATAGTTAGATACTCATCTTGCGCCGCATTTCGGCCATTTCTAGTTCTAATCTGTTATTTTTAGTTTTATAATTACGTAATTTTATTGCCACTAAAAATTTATTTCTTCGTTTTCGTGCTGGTTTTGCTCTGGATGGGTCAGTCCCGGTCCACAACCGTTGAATCAGGCGAAACCTGGAAAGAAAAGACTGAGAATTAGGAAAAATCGACTTTTCTTTGAAACCGAGGTGTAGTGGTGATGTCCTGTTTTATAGGAATTCACCGATATCTTTGTGTATTAGAATCTCAAGCAGTCCAAATTTGTTTTTATTGTAGCATTCGTTTAACCTTATCGTTAGATACTCATCTTGCGCCGCATTTCGGCCATTTCTAGTTCTAATCTGTTATTTTTAGTTTTATAATTACGTAATTTTAATAGAATTCTAAAATTTTTGTTTCTTCCTTTTTCGTGCTGTTTTGCTCTCGGCCGGTCAGTCCCAGTCCACAAGCATCGAATCAGGTACAACCTGTAAGAAAAACACACAGAATTAGGAAAAATCGACTTTTCTTTGAAACCGAGGTGTAGTGGTGATGTCCTGTTTTATAGAATTCACCGATATCTTTGTGTATTAGAATCTCAAGCAGTCCAAATTTGTTTTTATTGTAGCATTCGTTTAACCTTATCGTTAGATACTCATCTTGCGCCGCATTTCGGCCATTTCTAGTTCTAATCTGTTATTTTTAGTTTTATAATTACGTAATTTTATTGCACTTGTAAAAATTTTATTTCTTCGTTTTCGTGCTGGTTTTGCTCTGGATCGGTCAGTCCCGGTCCACAACCGTTGAATCAGGCAAAACCTGGAAAGAAAAGACTGAGAATTAGGAAAAATCGACTTTTCTTTGAAACCGTGGTATAGTGGTACAGCCCTGTTTTATAGGAATTCACCGATATCTTTGTGTATTAGAGTTTCATGCAGTCCAAATTTGTTTTTATTGTAGCATTCGTTTAACCTTATCGTTAGATACTCATCTTGCGCCGCATTTCGGCCATTTCTAGTTCTAATTTGTTATTTTTAGTTTTATAATTACGTAATTTTAATAGAATTCTAAAATTTTTGTTTCTTCCTTTTTCGTGCTGTTTTGCTCTCGGCCGGTCAGTCCCAGTCCACAAGCATCGAATCAGGTACAACCTGTAAGAAAAACACACAGAATTAGGAAAAATCGACTTTTCTTTGAAACCGTGGTATAGTGGTACAGCCCTGTTTTATAGGAAATCACCTATATCCTCGCGTTATTAAGTCCATAGTATCTCCAAACAGTTTTTCTTGTAGTATTTGTGTAGTCTAATTATTAGACACCGTTCTCGTGCCGCATTCAGGCCATTTCTAGATATAATCGCTTACCTTCAGTTTTATACTTACGTAATTTTATTGCACTTGTAAAAATTTTATTTCTTCGTTTTCGTGCTGGTTTTGCTCTGGATCGGTCAGTCCCGGTCCACAACCGTTGAATCAGGCAAAACCTGGAAAGAAAAGACTGAGAATTAGGAAAAATCGACTTTTCTTTGAAACCGTGGTATAGTGGTACAGCCCTGTTTTATAGGAAATCACCTATATCCTCGCGTTATTAAGTCCATAGTATCTCCAAACAGTTTTTCTTGTAGTATTTGTGTAGTCTAATTATTAGACACCGTTCTCGTGCCGCATTCAGGCCATTTCTAGATATAATCGCTTACCTTCAGTTTTATACTTACGTAATTTTATTGCACTTGTAAAAATTTTATTTCTTCGTTTTCGTGCTGGTTTTGCTCTGGATCGGTCAGTCCCGGTCCACAACCGTTGAATCAGGCAAAACCTGGAAAGAAAAGACTGAGAATTAGGAAAAATCGACTTTTCTTTGAAACCGTGGTATAGTGGTACAGCCCTGTTTTATAGGAAATCACCTATATCCTCGCGTTATTAAGTCCATAGTATCTCCAAACAGTTTTTCTTGTAGTATTTGTGTAGTCTAATTATTAGACACCGTTCTCGTGCCGCATTCAGGCCATTTCTAGATATAATCGCTTACCTTCAGTTTTATACTTACGTAATTTTATTGCACTTGTAATAATTTTTATTTCTTCGTTTTTCGTGCTGGTTTTGCTCTGGATCGGTCAGTCCCGGTCCACAACCGTTGAATCAGGCAAAACCTGGAAAGAAAAGACTGAGAATTAGGAAAAATCGACTTTTCTTTGAAACCGTGGTATAGTGGTACAGCCCTGTTTTATAGGAATTCACCGATATCTTTGTGTATTAGAATCTCAAACAGTCCAAATTTGTTTTTATTGTAGCATTCGTTTAACCTTATCGTTAGATACTCATCTTGCGCCGCATTTCGGCCATTTCTAGTTCTAATCTGTTATTTTTAGTTTTATAATTACGTAATTTTAATAGAATTCTAAAATTTTTGTTTCTTCCTTTTTCGTGCTGTTTTTGCTCTCGGCCAGTCAGTCCTAGTCCACAAGCATCGAATCAGGTACAACCTGTAAGAAAAACACACAGAATTAGGAAAAAATCGACTTTTTCTTTGAAACCGAGGTGTAGTGGTGATGTCCTGTTTTATAGGAATTCACCGATATCTTTGTGTATTAGAATCTCAAACAGTCCAAATTTGTTTTTTATTGTAGCATTCGTTTAACCTTATCGTTAGATACTCATCTTGCGCCGCATTTCGGCCATTTCTAGTTCTAATTTGTTATTTTTAGTTTTATAATTACGTAATTTTATTGCACTTGTAAAAATTTTATTTCTTCGTTTTTCGTGCTGGTTTTGCTCTGGATGGGTCAGTCCCGGTCCACAACCGTTGAATCAGGTAAAACCTGGAAAGAAAAGACTGAGAATTAGGAAAAAATCGACTTTTTCTTTGAAACCGTGGTATAGTGGTACAGCCCTGTTTTATAGGAATTCACCGATATCTTTGTGTATTAGAATCTCAAGCAGTCCAAATTTGTTTTTTATTGTATCATTCGTTTAACCTTATCGTTAGATACTCATCTTGCGCCGCATTTCGGCCATTTCTAGTTCTAATCTGTTATTTTTAGTTTTATAATTACGTAATTTTATTGCACTTGTAATAATTTTTATTTCTTCGTTTTTCGTGCTGGTTTTGCTCTGGATCGGTCAGTCCCGGTCCACAACCGTTGAATCAGGCGAAACCTGGAAAGAAAAGACTGAGAATTAGGAAAAATCGACTTTTCTTTGAAACCGTGGTATAGTGGTACAGCCCTGTTTTATAGGAATTCACCGATATCTTTGTGTATTAGAATCTCAAGCAGTCCAAATTTGTTTTTATTGTAGCATTCGTTTAACCTTATCGTTAGATACTCATCTTGCGCCGCATTTCGGCCATTTCTAGTTCTAATCTGTTATTTTTAATTTTATAATTACGTAATTTTATTGCACTTGTAATAATTTTTATTTCTTCGTTTTTCGTGCTGGTTTTGCTCTGGATCGGTCAGTCCCGGTCCACAACCGTTGAATCAGGCAAAACCTGGAAAGAAAAGACTGAGAATTAGGAAAAATCGACTTTTCTTTGAAACCGAGGTGTAGTGGTGATGTCCTGTTTTATAGGAATTCACCGATATCTTTGTGTATTAGAATCTCAAGCAGTCCAAATTTGTTTTTTATTGTATCATTCGTTTAACCTTATCGTTAGATACTCATCTTGCGCCGCATTTCGGCCATTTCTAGTTCTAATCTGTTATTTTTAGTTTTATAATTACGTAAGTTTATTGCACTTGTAAAAAAAATTATTTCTTCGTTATTCGTGCTGGTTTTGCTCCGGATCGGTCAGTCCCGGTCCACAACCGTTGAATCAGGTGAAACCTTGAAAGAAAAGACTGAGAATTAGGAAAAAATCGACTTTTTCTTTGAAACCGTGGTATAGTGGTACAGCCCTGTTTTATAGGAAATCACCTATATCCTCGCGTTATTAAGTCCATAGTATCTCCAAACAGTTTTTTCTTGTAGTATTTGTGTAGTCTAATTATTAGACACCGTTCTCGTACCGCATTCAGGCCATTTCTAGATATAATCGCTTACCTTCAGTTTTATACTTACGTAATTTTATTGCACTTGTAATAATTTTTATTTCTTCGTTTTTCGTGCTGGTTTTGCTCTGGATCGGTCAGTCCCGGTCCACAACCGTTGAATCAGGCAAAACCTGGAAAGAAAAGACTGAGAATTAGGAAAAATCGACTTTTCTTTGAAACCGAGGTGTAGTGGTGATGTCCTGTTTTATAGGAATTCACCGATATCTTTGTGTATTAGAATCTCAAACAGTCCAAATTTGTTTTTATTGTAGCATTCGTTTAACCTTATCGTTAGATACTCATCTTGCGCCGCATTTCGGCCATTTCTAGTTCTAATTTGTTATTTTTAGTTTTATAATTACGTAATTTTATTGCACTTGTAATAATTTTTATTTTTAAAATAAAATTCTTTTTATTTCACCCACAATACGAAACAGCAGCATTATGCTGTTTTATACTCGTATTCAATGTATGCATGATACAAGTAATATTTTTAAGTTAAACTAGTGTTTGACTAGAATGCCACTAGTTGTTGACACTCGTAAAAATATTTTATATAGGTATATAAAATGTATATTTATGCATGTTTGTACATAAATATAGTTCTTTATTCGTTTTTATTCTATTATTTTCTTTATTTCTTTTTGTATTTTTTTTATTTTTATGAGTACACTGTTTTTATTCCTGATAAATATCCAAGCAGGCCTGCTGGAAGAGATTTTATTATTAATTAGGACTCGCCTTTGTACATACATTTACTATATTACTTCCCTTATATAAATACTTTATGTACATAAAAGTTAAATAATAATATAAATATTATTGTGTCGGAGTCCTGAGTTCGATTCCTTCCCAAGGAATAGTATTTGTGTATCACGATTTGCCAGTTGACACCCGTGGGTGTTATGTTTATACGTACCATGTCTTTAACATGCATCGGATCGTGGATCAACGCCGCAGCATGTACGAAATATAATGGGTCAGCACGACCACGGAAGGACCGCGTCCTCACGGAATATCAGCGTGAAATACCAACATTAAGTGTGCGGGATCCGGACACCCAATAAAAGATCCTACACGGCACGTGCTGCCGCACTCATCACTTTGTCATCATTATTTCGGCCCATCACTAGCCCACTGCTGGACATAGGCGATCCTGAGCCACCTGCATCCTTTGACTTCCCGCAGACTGGCACAGGTCGTCACTCCATCAGACAGACGTCAGAAGCAACAGTCCAACTGTATCTTGAATCTTTGTTGATTACGAAGAGTCGCAGTACTCATTTATTATCAAGAGAACACAGATGGCGACTTACGAAGTCGCCATCTGTGTAAAAACATCTTATGTTGGTGCGCAAGTTAAAAAAGATATATTTCGGTCTATAGATATAGATCCGATTGTTCCCCTTAGTTGTTTTTAATAAAAAAAGTAGTGCAAACTATTGCGCATACGCATCCTCATAACGTTTCGGAGTGTTATATAATGTTTTTTTCCCTGGGAGGCAGGGCGTCTTTTCAAGACTTAACCCCTGATACCAAAACAGGCCTCATTTCTATAGAAGATATAGAAGCAAATGTTGTTCAAAAGATTTCGGCGTTTCGGCGCATTTGCGAATTTCATATTATCATCGTCACTTTTTTATTTATTTTTAGTTTTATAATTACGTAATTTTATTGCACTTGTAATAATTTTTATTTCTTCGTTTTTCGTGCTGGTTTTGCTCTGGATCGGTCAGTCCCGGTCCACAACCGTTGAATCAGGCGAAACCTGGAAAGAAAAGACAGAGAAATACGAAAAAATCGACTTTTTCAGTGAAACCCAGGTGTAGTGGAGAGCAAGATACCAGCGTCAATATGACGACTGGGGAAGGGCTAAGCCCTCACAGAATGCCAGGCCAAAATAACAGCATAACGCTGCTGTTTGGTGAATATAGGGATTTGATTTAATTCAACGAACAGCGGATCGAATCCATGATCTAGTACTTTCCGATCGGAGTGATGCACAGGCATTGAGATGTTGCATGCATATGAATTTTTTTATCGAAATTACCAAGGTCAGTGTTCTGAATAGATGTTGGATTAATTCCAGCCGCTGAGTTTAAACGTCTTACATCGCGTTAAAATTTAAATTTAAATCCTCATCATCGTGATGGCTGGGAATCCACCACTGTGCGCTTTACGCCAAATTTTCTGCCACGCAAAACTAATCTATGGAATCAGCTGTCACCAGCGGTATTTCCGAACAGATATTCGACTTCAAATAAGAAGCCTACACCTTTCTAAAGGCCGACAGCGCACCTGATGAGGCGGATGTGCATGAGTGGCGGTGATCACTTGCTACCAGGTGGGCTGCTTGCTCAGTTACTATCCATTCCATAAAAAAATCGAAGACTCAGTAGGGGCGGCATTCCATCGCCTTCTTCATTGATGTTGAGTACTTAAGGGTCTCAATCATCACTACATAAAACAATCTGATAATTTCACCTGTCGGTGATTCATGGCATCCATTATCCTTGATATGGGATCCTGAAGATGATGCCTTGACACACCCGAGGTATAAATGGAATACTTCATTACGAGTAACAAAAAAAATGTCTGCGGTTTCTTTCAGTCACCAGACGCAACAACGAAGGGCGAGGTGACGTCCGAACTGGACACTGCCTCTACCACGTGCCACAAGCTCCCCGTGAGGACAAGGGGCAGAACACATTGCCTCTGGTTCCGATATTTACTCACTTATTTGCAATCAGTGGAAGGTCACTATCCGATCTACAAGATCTCACAGTTCGCCTGATGGTAAGTGATTACTGCGGTATTTGATATTAATAAAGGTTCAAAGTGCCGCCCCTTCATGTTCCAGATAGAAACTAGCTACAGAATAATTCTACCAGGAAAGAAATAACTGTTTATTACTATATTAAAATAAAATGAACATTGAACATTTTGAAAAGAATGATCGCTGAGCTTGAACCTTTTGTTTTCAACATTTCTATTATATATAGAACCAGTGGTAAAAACGCCAAAGCTGTAAGATGACAGCTTCGTCTAACGGAGGAAGGTATCTGCACGAATTGTTAAACTTTCAAGTCAGTTGTAAAAAAAACATTGAAGTCCTGAAACTTCTAGTAATAATAGTTGTACAGGGGCCTTTTAATTCGACCTGTAGATTACCTGGAAGAGATTTTATTATTAATTAGGACTCGCCTTTGTACATACATTTACTATATTACTTCCCTTATATAAATACTTTATGTACATAAAAGTTAAATAATAATATAAATATTATTGTGTCGGAGTCCTGAGTTCGATTCCTTCCCAAGGAATAGTATTTGTGTATCACGATTTGCCAGTTGACACCCGTGGGTGTTATGTTTATACGTACCATGTCTTTAACATGCATCGGATCGTGGATCAACGCCGCAGCATGTACGAAATAGAATGGGTCAGCACGACCACGGAAGGACCGCGTCCTCACGGAATATCAGCGTGAAATACCAACATTAAGTGTGCGGGATCCGGACACCCAATAAAAGATCCTACACGGCACGTGCTGCCGCACTCATCACTTTGTCATCATTATTTCGGCCCATCACTAGCCCACTGCTGGACATAGGCGATCCTGAGCCACCTGCATCCTTTGACTTCCCGCAGACTGGCACAGGTCGTCACTCCATCAGACAGACGTCAGAAGCAACAGTCCAACTGTATCTTGAATCTTTGTTGATTACGAAGAGTCGCAGTACTCATTTATTATCAAGAGAACACAGATGGCGACTTACGAAGTCACCATCTGTGTAAAAACATCTTATGTTGGTGCGCAAGTTAAAAAAGATATATTTCGGTCTATAGATATAGATCCGATTGTCCCCCTTAGTTTTTTTTAATAAAAAAGTAGTGCAAACTATTGCGCATACGCATCCTCATAACGTTTCGGAGTGTTATATAATGTTTTTTCCCTGGGAGGCAGGGCGTCTTTTCAAGACTTAACCCCTGATACCAAAACAGGCCTCATTTCTATAGAAGATATAGAAGCAAATGTTGTTCAAAAGATTTCGGCGTTTCGGCGCATTTGCGAATTTCATATTATCATCGTCACTTTTTTATTTATTTTTGAGTACGGCTTGACAATGATAGAGCTACGCTGCAGTTTGATTATGATTCCTCATCAAGGATGAATGTAGATTTTATGGGCCGCGGCAATCACTTGGCATCAGGTGAACTGTATGCTCGTTTGTTACTCTCAATTTAAAAAAAAAGTAGTACAGACTTTTCAATAATTCTTTTTTGCACTAAACTTGTTAAGATTTTGACTTTCATTTCTTTATCTGAATCATTAAGGTATCTAGGCGATGTATGGAAACCAACATTCATTATCATGATTGTCGTCGTCATATGAGCTTGACTGACGCTAGTGTAACAAAACGTTATAGAAGATTAAAAAACCACTACACAAAATTTTCTTTACTTAATCGCTATTTGCTAATTTCGTACCCGTATCTTTTATTTCTGTAGTCACAAGTCTCTACTGTTTCGGACCTTATTTTCATTTCATGTTCGCTATCCAAACTGTGGGATCAACTTAAAGTGCTCCAGGTAGTTGATAGGACAAACTTTTGTTCAAAGCTAATATGCAGGTGAAATTTTAAAAGCGAGCGCTTAGATTTTAAGCTTTCGCGGCTCTAAGAGAATATAATATTGAAGTCTAGAAACAAGAATACGACACTTAACTAAATATATAATTTTTATTTTTAAAATAAAATTCTTTTTATTTCACCCACAATACGAAACAGCAGCATTATGCTGTTTTATTCCTGATAAATATCCAAGCAGGCCTGCTGGAAGAGATTTTATTATTAATTAGGACTCGCCTTTGTACATACATTTACTATATTACTTCCCTTATATAAATACTTTATGTACATAAAAGTTAAATAATAATATAAATATTATTGTGTCGGAGTCCTGAGTTCGATTCCTTCCCAAGGAATAGTATTTGTGTATCACGATTTGCCAGTTGACACCCGTGGGTGTTATGTTTATACGTACCATGTCTTTAACATGCATCGGATCGTGGATCAACGCCGCAGCATGTACGAAATAGAATGGGTCAGCACGACCACGGAAGGACCGCGTCCTCACGGAATATCAGCGTGAAATACCAACATTAAGTGTGCGGGATCCGGACACCCAATAAAAGATCCTACACGGCACGTGCTGCCGCACTCATCACTTTGTCATCATTATTTCGGCCCATCACTAGCCCACTGCTGGACATAGGCGATCCTGAGCCACCTGCATCCTTTGACTTCCCGCAGACTGGCACAGGTCGTCACTCCATCAGACAGACGTCAGAAGCAACAGTCCAACTGTATCTTGAATCTTTGTTGATTACGAAGAGTCGCAGTACTCATTTATTATCAAGAGAACACAGATGGCGACTTACGAAGTCACCATCTGTGTAAAAACATCTTATGTTGGTGCGCAAGTTAAAAAAGATATATTTCGGTCTATAGATATAGATCCGATTGTTCCCCTTAGTTGTTTTTAATAAAAAAAGTAGTGCAAACTATTGCGCATACGCATCCTCATAACGTTTCGGAGTGTTATATAATGTTTTTTTCCCTGGGAGGCAGGGCGTCTTTTCAAGACTTAACCCCTGATACCAAAACAGGCCTCATTTCTATAGAAGATATAGAAGCAAATGTTGTTCAAAAGATTTCGGCGTTTCGGCGCATTTGCGAATTTCATATTATCATCGTCACTTTTTTATTTATTTTTGAGTACAGCTCGACAATGATAGAGCTACGCTGCAGTTTGATTATGATTCCTCATCAAGGATGAATGTAGATTTTATGGGCCGCGGCAATCACTTGGCATCAGGTGAACTGTATGCTCGTTTGTTACTCTCAATTTAAAAAAAAAGTAGTACAGACTTTTCAATAATTCTTTTTTGCACTAAACTTGTTAAGATTTTGACTTTCATTTCTTTATCTGAATCATTAAGGTATCTAGGCGATGTATGGAAACCAACATTCATTATCATGATTGTCGTCGTCATATGAGCTTGACTGACGCTAGTGTAACAAAACGTTATAGAAGATTAAAAAAACCACTACACAAAATTTTCTTTACTTAATCGCTATTTGCTAATTTCGTACCCGTATCTTTTATTTCTGTAGTCACAAGTCTCTACTGTTTCGGACCTTATTTTCATTTCATGTTCGCTATCCAAACTGTGGGATCAACTTAAAGTGCTCCAGGTAGTTGATAGGACAAACTTTTGTTCAAAGCTAATATGCAGGTGAAATTTTAAAAGCGAGCGCTTAGATTTTAAGCTTTCGCGGCTCTAAGAGAATATAATATTGAAGTCTAGAAACAAGAATACGACACTTAACTAAATATATAATTTTTATTTAATATGGTGTAAACGATGATGTCCATATTGATATCAATCATGAAGATATCTTTCTAGTTATCAACAGATGACATTTACTGCGCGGTACAAATTATAGTGCCTTTTGGTAGAATAACCGTTAGAAACACGTTTAAAGGAAAGAGTTAGTATTGGTTAGCTGAAGGTTGTTGTTGTAATGTTATTCGTAAATATACGCTAGTATAATAATAATACGCTAGTATAATAATAATACGCTAGTATTCTGTGGGGGCATAGTCCTACCACGGTAGATTTGACCCATTCATTCTGCAGGTAGAACCAAACTGCAGTGTAGATCTACCATAAATTGCCACAAAGCACGATACTGAGCCACCTGCATCCTTTGACTTCCCGCAGACTGGCACAGGTCGTCACTCCATCAGACAGACGTCAGAAGCAACAGTCCAACTGTATCTTGAATCTTTGTTGATTACGAAGAGTCGCAGTACTCATTTATTATCAAGAGAACACAGATGGCGACTTACGAAGTCACCATCTGTGTAAAACATCTTATGTTGGTGCGCAAGTTAAAAGATATATTTCGGTCTATAGATATAGATCCGATTGTTCCCCTTAGTTGTTTTAATAAAAAGTAGTGCAAACTATTGCGCATACGCATCCTCATAACGTTTCGGAGTGTTATATAATGTTTTTTCCCTGGGAGGCAGGGCGTCTTTTCAAGACTTAACCCCTGATACCAAAACAGGCCTCATTTCTATAGAAGATATAGAAGCAAATGTTGTTCAAAAGATTTCGGCGTTTCGGCGCATTTGCGAATTTCATATTATCATCGTCACTTTTTTATTTATTTTTGAGTACAGCTCGACAATGATAGAGCTACGCTGCAGTTTGATTATGATTCCTCATCAAGGATGAATGTAGATTTTATGGGCCGCGGCAATCACTTGGCATCAGGTGAACTGTATGCTCGTTTGTTACTCTCAATTTAAAAAAAAAGTAGTACAGACTTTTCAATAATTCTTTTTTGCACTAAACTTGTTAAGATTTTGACTTTCATTTCTTTATCTGAATCATTAAGGTATCTAGGCGATGTATGGAAACCAACATTCATTATCATGATTGTCGTCGTCATATGAGCTTGACTGACGCTAGTGTAACAAAACGTTATAGAAGATTAAAAAACCACTACACAAAATTTTCTTTACTTAATCGCTATTTGCTAATTTCGTACCCGTATCTTTTATTTCTGTAGTCACAAGTCTCTACTGTTTCGGACCTTATTTTCATTTCATGTTCGCTATCCAAACTGTGGGATCAACTTAAAGTGCTCCAGGTAGTTGATAGGACAAACTTTTGTTCAAAGCTAATATGCAGGTGAAATTTTAAAAGCGAGCGCTTAGATTTTAAGCTTTCGCGGCTCTAAGAGAATATAATATTGAAGTCTAGAAACAAGAATACGACACTTAACTAAATATATAATTTTTATTTAATATGGTGTAAACGATGATGTCCATATTGATATCAATCATGAAGATATCTTTCTAGTTATCAACAGATGACATTTACTGCGCGGTACAAATTATAGTGCCTTTTGGTAGAATAACCGTTAGAAACACGTTTAAAGGAAAGAGTTAGTATTGGTTAGCTGAAGGTTGTTGTTGTAATGTTATTCGTAAATATACGCTAGTATAATAATAATACGCTAGTATTCTGTGGGGGCATAGTCCTACCACGGTAGATTTGACCCATTCATTCTGCAGG
>JAGSMU010000724.1:0-16390 GCA_029286865.1 Teinopalpus imperialis
GCACAGGTCGTCCTCCAATCAGACAGACGTCAGAAGCAACAGTCCAACTGCATCTTGAATTTTGTTGATTACGAAGAGTCACAGTAATCATTTATTATCAAGTGAACACAGATGGCGACTAACGAAGTCGCCATCGGTGTCACTATACATTCGGCCATTTCTAGATCTAATCTGTTATATTTAGTTTTATAATTACGTAATTTTATTGCACTTGTAAAAAATTTGTTTCTTCGTTTTTCGTGCTGGTTTTGCTCTGGATCGGTCAGTCCCGGTCCACAATCGTTGAAACAGGCGAAACTTGGAAAGAAAAGACTGAGAATTAGGAAAAAATCGACTTTTTCTTTGAAACCGAGGTGTAGTGGTGAAGTCCTGTTTTATAGGAATTCACCAATATCTTTGTGTATTAGAGTCTCAAGCAGTCCAAATTTGTTTTTTATTGTAGCATTCGTTTAACCTTATCGTTAGATACTCATCTTGATCCGTATTTCGGCCATTTCTAGTTCTAATCTGTTATTTTTAGTTTTATAATTACGTAATTTTATTGCACTTGTAAAAATTATTATTTCTTTGTTTTTCGTGCTGGTTTTGCTCTGGATCGGTCAGTCCCGGTCCACAATCGTTGAAACAGGCGAAACTTGGAAAGAAAAGACTGAGAATTAGGAAAAAATCGACTTTTTCTTTGAAACCGAGGTGTAGTGGTGAAGTCCTGTTTTATAGGAATTCACCAATATCTTTGTGTATTAGAGTCTCAAGCAGTCCAAATTTGTTTTTTATTGTAGCATTCGTTTAACCTTATCGTTAGATACTCATCTTGATCCGTATTTCGGCCATTTCTAGTTCTAATCTGTTATTTTTAGTTTTATAATTACGTAATTTTATTGCACTTGTAAAAATTATTATTTCTTCGTTTTTCGTGTTGGTTTTGCTCTGGATCGGTCAGTCCCGGTCCACAACCGTTGAATCAGGCGAAACCTGGAAAGAAAAGACTGAGAATTAGGAAAAAATCGACTTTTCTTTGAAACCGAGGTGTAGTGGTGAAGTCCTGTTTTATAGGAAATCACCTATATCCTCGCGTTATTAAGTCCATAGTATCTCCAAACAGTTTTTCTTGTAGTTTTGTGTAGTCTAATCATTAGACACCGTTCTCGTGCCGCATTCAGGCCATTTCTAGTTATAATCGCTTACCTTCAGTTTTATACTTACGTAATTTTAATGGAATTCTAAACATTTTGTTTCTTCCTTTTTCGTGCTGTTTTTGCTCTCGGCCGATCAGTCCTGGTCCACAAGCATCGAATCAGGTAAAACCTGTAAGAAAAACACACAGAATTAGAAAACAATCGACTTTTTCTTTGAAACCGAGGTGTAGTAGTGATGTCCTGTTTTATAGGAATTCACCTATATCTTTGTGTATTAGAATCTCAAGCAGTCCAAATTTGTTTTTTATTGTAGCATTCGTTTAACCTTATCGTTAGATACTCATCTTGCGCCGCATTTCGGCCATTTCTAGTTCTAATCTGTTATTTTTAGTTTTATAATTACATAATTTTATTGCACTTGTAAAAAAATTTATTTCTTCGTATTTCGTGCTGGTTTTGCTCTGGGTAGGTCGGTCGGTCACAACCGTTGAATCAAGCGAAACCTGGAAGAAAAAAGACTGAGAATTAGGAAAAAATCGACTTTTCTTTGGAAACCGAGTTTTAGTGGTAAAACCCTGTTTTATAGGAAATCACCTATATCCTCTCGTTATTAAGTCCATAGTATCTCAAACAGTTTTTCTTGTAGTATTTGTATAGTCTAATCATGAGACACCGTTCTCGTGCCGCATTCAGGCCATTTCTAGTTATAATCGCTTACCTACAGTTTTATACTTACGTAATTTTAATGGAATTCTAAACATTTTGTTTCTTCCTTTTCGTGCTGTTTTGCTCTCGGCCGGTCAGTCCCAGTTCACAAGCATCGAATCAGGTAAAACCTGTAAGAAAAACACACAGAATTAGAAAAAATCGACTTTTCTTTGAAACCGTTGTCTATACCACTATTAGTAAAGCCCTGTTTTATAGGAAATCACCTATATCCTCGTTATTAAGTCCATAGTATCTCAAACAGTTTTTCTTGTAGTATTTGTGTAGTCTAATCATTAGACACCGTTCTCGTGCCGCATTCAGTTCATTTCTAGTTATAATCGCTTACCTTCAGTTTTATATTTACGTAATTTTATTGCACTTATAAAAATTTATTTCCTCGTTTTCGTGCTGGTTTTGCTCTGGGTAGGTCAGTCCCGGTCCACAACCGTTGATTCAAGCGAAACCTGGAAGAAAAGACTGAGAATTAGGAAAAAATCGACTTTTCTTTTGAAACCGAGTTTTAGTGGTAAAGCCCTGTTTTAGCATTCGTTTAACCTTATCGTTAGATACTCATCTTGCGCCGCATTTCGGCCATTTCTAGTTCTAATCTGTTGTTTTAGTTTTATAATTACGTAATTTTATTGCACTTGTAAAAATTTGTTTCTTCGTTTTTCGTGCTGGTTTTGCTCTGGATCGGTCAGTCCCGGTCCACAATCGTTGAAACAGGCGAAACTTGGAAAGAAAAGACTGAGAATTAGAAAAATCGACTTTTCTTTGAAACCGAGGTGTAGTGGTGAAGTCCTGTTTTATAGGAATTCACCAATATCTTTGTGTATTAGAGTCTCAAGCAGTCAAATTTGTTTTTATTGTAGCATTCGTTTCACCTTATCGTTAGATACTCATCTTGATCCGTATTTCGGCCATTTCTAGTTCTAATCTGTTATTTTTAGTTTTATAATTACGTAATTTTATTGCACTTGTAAAAATTTTATTTCTTCGTATTTCGTGCTGGTTTTGCTCTGGATCGGTCAGTCCCGGTCCACAACCGTTGAATCAAGCGAAACCTGGAAAGAAAAGACTGAGAATTAGGAAAAAATCGACTTTTTCTTTGAAACCGAGGTGTAGTGGTGATGTCTGTTTTATAGAATTCACCGATATCTCTGTGTATTAGAATCTCAAACAGTCAAATTTGTTTTTTATTCTTGCATTCGTTTAATCTTATCGTAAGATACTCATCTTACGCCGCATTTCGGCCATTTCTAGTTCTAATCTGTTATTTTTAGTTTTATAATTGCGTAATTTTATTGCACTTGTAAAAAATTTATTACCTCGTTTTTCGTGCTGGTTTTGCTCTGGGTAGGTCAGTCCTGGTCCACAACCGTTGAATCAAGCGAAACCTGGAAAGAAAAGACTGAGAATTAAGGAAAAAATCGACTTTTCTTTGAAACCGCGTTATAGTGGTACAGCCCTGTTTTATAGGAAATCACCTATATCCTCTCGTTATTAAGTCCATAGTATCTCCAAACAGTTTTTCTTGTAGTATTTGTGTAGTCTAATTATTAGACACCGTTCTCGTGCCGCATTCAGGCCATTTCTAGTTATAATCAGCTTACCTTCAGTTTTATGCTTACGTAATTTTAATGGAATTCTAAACATTTTGTTTCTTCCTTTTCGTGCTGTTTTGCTCTCGGCCGGTCAGTCCCAGTTCACAAGCATCGAATAAGGTAAAACCTGTAAGAAAAACACACAGAATTAGGAAAAAATCGACTTTTCTTTGAAACCGTGGTCCATACCACTATTGGTAAAAACCCTGTTTTATAGGAAATCACCTATATCCTCTCGTTATTAAGTCCATAGTATCTCAAACAGTTTTTTCTTGTAGTATTTGTGTAGTCTAATCATTAGACACCGTTCTCGTGCCGCATTCAGTTCATTTCTAGTTATAATCGCTTACCTTCAGTTTTATATTTACGTAATTTTATTGCACTTATAAAAAAATTTATTTCCTCGTTTTTCGTGCTGGTTTTACTCTGGGTAGGTCAGTCCCGGTCCACAACCGTTGATTCAAGCGAAACCTGGAAAGAAAAGACTGAGAATTAGGAAAAAATCGACTTTTTCTTTGAAACCGAGTTTTAGTGGTAAAGCCCTGTTTTAGCATTCGTTTAACCTTATCGTTAGATACTCATCTTGCGCCGCATTTCGGCCATTTCTGGATTCTAATCTGTTGTTTTAGTTTTATAATTACGTAATTTTATTGCACTTGTAAAAATTTGTTTCTTCGTTTTTCGTGCTGGTTTTGCTCTGGATCGGTCAGTCCCGGTCCACAATCGTTGAAACAGGCGAAACTTGGAAAGAAAAGACTGAAATTAGGAAAAAATCGACTTTTCTTTGAAACCGAGTTTTAGTGGTAAAGCCCTGTTTTATAGGAATTCACCGATATCTTGTGTATTAGAGTCTCAAGCAGTCAAATTTGTTTTTATTGTAGCATTCGTTTAACCTTATCGTTAGATACTCATCTTGATCCGTATTTCGGCCATTTCTAGTTCTAATCTGTTATTTTTAGTTTTATAATTACGTAATTTTATTGCACTTGTAAAATTATTATTTCTTCCTTTTCGTGCTGTTTTGCTCTCGGCCGGTCAGTCCAGTTCACAAGCATCGAATAAGGTAAAACCTGTAAGAAAAACACACAGAATTAGGAAAAAATCGACTTTTCTTTGAAACCGAGGTGTAGTGGTGATGTCCTGTTTTATAGGAATTCACCGATATCTTGTGTATTAGAATCTCAAACAGTCCAAATTTGTTTTTTATTCTTGCATTCGTTTAATCTTATCGTAAGATACTCATCTTACGCCGCATTTCGGCCATTTCTAGTTCTAATCTGTTATTTTTAGTTTTATAATTACGTAATTTTATTGCACTTGTAAAAAAATTTATTACCTCGTTTTCGTGCTGGTTTTGCTCTGGGTAGGTCAGTCCTGGTCCACAACCGTTGAATCAAGCGAAACCTGGAAAGAAAAGACTGAAATTAGGAAAAAATCGACTTTTCTTTGGAAACCGCGTTATAGTGGTACAGCCCTGTTTTATAGGAAATCACCTATATCCTCTCGTTATTAAGTCCATAGTATCTCCAAACAGTTTTTCTTGTAGTATTTGTGTAGTCTAATTATTAGACACCGTTCTCGTGCCGCATTCAGGCCATTTCTAGTTATAATCGCTTACCTTCAGTTTTATACTTACGTAATTTTAATGGAATTCTAAACATTTTGTTTCTTCCTTTTCGTGCTGTTTTGCTCTCGGCCGGTCAGTCCCAGTTCACAAGCATCGAATAAGGTAAAACCTGTAAGAAAAACACACAGAATTAGGAAAAAATCGACTTTTTCTTTGAAACCGTGGTCCATACCACTATTGGTAAAAACCCTGTTTTATAGGAAATCACCTATATCCTCTCGTTATTAAGTCCATAGTATCTCCAAACAGTTTTTCTTGTAGTATTTGTGTAGTCTAATCATTAGACACCGTTCTCGTGCCGCATTCAGTTCATTTCTAGTTATAATCGCTTACCTTCAGTTTTATGCTTACGTAATTTTATTGCACTTGTAAAAAATTTATTTCCTCGTTTTTCGTGCTGGTTTTGCTCTGGGTAGGTCAGTCCGGTCCACAACCTTTGAATCAGGCGAAATGTGGAAAGAAAAGACTGAGAATTAGAAAAATCGACTTTTTCTTTGAAACCGAGGTGTAGTGGTGATGTCCTGTTTTATAGAATTCACCGATATCTTTGTGTATTAGAATCTCAAGCAGTCAAATTTGTTTTTATTGTAGCATTCGTTTCACCTTATCGTTAGATACTCATCTTGCGCCGCATTACGGCCATTTCTAGTTCTAATCTGTTGTTTTAGTTTTATAATTACGTAATTTTATTGCACTTGTAAAAATTTTATTTCTTCGTTTTTCGTGCTGGTTTTGCTCTGGATGGGTCAGTCCCGGTCCACAACCTTTGAATCAGGCGAAATGTGGAAAGAAAAGACTGAGAATTAGAAAAATCGACTTTTCTTTGAAACCGAGGTGTAGTGGTGATGTCCTGTTTTATAGGAATTCACCGATATCTTTGTGTATTAGAATCTCAAGCAGTCAAATTTGTTTTTATTGTAGCATTCGTTTAACCTTGTCGTTAGATACTCATCTTGCGCCGCATTACGGCCATTTCTAGTTCTAATCTGTTATTTTTAGTTTTATAATTACGTAATTTTATTGCACTGGTAAAATTTTATTTCTTCGTATTTCGTGCTGGTTTGGCTCTGGGTAGGTCAGTCCTGGTCCACAACCGTTGAATCAAGCGAAACCTGGAAAAGACTGAAATTAGGAAAAATCGACTTTTTCTTTGAAACCGCGTTATAGTGGTACAGCCCTGTTTTATAGGAAATCACCTATATCCTCTCGTTATTAAGTCCATAGTATCTCCAAACAGTTTTTCTTGTAGTATTTGTGTAGTCTAATTATTAGACACCGTTCTCGTGCCGCATTCAGGCCATTTCTAGTTATAATCGCTTACCTTCAGTTTTATACTTACGTAATTTTAATGGAATTCTAAACATTTTGTTTCTTCCTTTTTCGTGCTGTTTTTGCTCTCGGCCGGTCAGTCCCAGTTCACAAGCATCGAATCAGGTAAAACCTGTAAGAAAAACACACAGAATTAGAAAAATCGACTTTTCTTTGAAACCGAGGTGTAGTGGTGATGTCCTGTTTTATAGGAATTCACCGATATCTTTATTAATATTAGAATCTCAAGCAGTCCAAATTTGTTTTTATTGTAGCATTCGTTTAACCTTATCGTTAAGATACTCATCTTGCGCCGCATTTCGGCCATTTCTGGATTCTAATCTGTTATTTTTAGTTTTATAATTACGTAATTTTATTGCACTTGTAAAAATTTTATTTCTTCGTATTTCGTGCTGGTTTAGCTCTGGGTAGGTCAGTCCGGTCCACAACCGTTGAATTAAGCGAAACCTGGAAAGAAAAGACTGAGAATTAGAAAAATCGACTTTTTCTTTGAAACCGCGTTATAGTGGTACAGCCCTGTTTTATAGGAAATCACCTATATCCTCTCGTTATTAAGTCCATAGTATCTCCAAACAGTTTTTCTTGTAGTATTTGTGTAGTCTAATTATTAGACACCGTTCTCGTGCCGCATTCAGGCCATTTCTAGTTATAATCGCTTACCTTCAGTTTTATACTTACGTAATTTTAATGGAATTCTAAACATTTTGTTTCTTCCTTTTTCGTGCTGTTTTTGCTCTCGGCCGGTCAGTCCCAGTTCACAAGCATCGAATCAGGTAAAACCTGTAAGAAAACACACAGAATTAGAAAAATCGACTTTTCTTTGAAACCGAGGTGTAGTGGTGATGTCCTGTTTTATAGGAATTCACCGATATCTTTGTGTATTAGAATCTCAAGCAGTCAAATTTGTTTTTATTGTAGCATTCGTTTAACCTTATCGTTAGATACTCATCTTGCGCCGCATTTCGGCCATTTCTGGATTCTAATCTGTTATTTTTAGTTTTATAATTACGTAATTTTATTGCACTTGTAAAAATTTTATTTCTTCGTATTTCGTGCTGGTTTAGCTCTGGGTAGGTCAGTCCGGTCCACAACCGTTGAATCAAGCGAAACCTGGAAAGAAAAGACTGAAATTAGGAAAAATCGACTTTTCTTTGAAACCGAGGTGTAGTGGTGATGTCCTGTTTTATAGAATTCACCGATATCTTTGTGTATTAGAATCTCAAGCAGTCAAATTTGTTTTTATTGTAGCATTCGTTTAACCTTATCGTTAGATACTCATCTTGCGCCGCATTTCGGCCATTTCTAGTTCTAATCTGTTATTTTTAGTTTTATAATTACGTAATTTTATTGCACTTGTAAAAATTTTATTTCTTCGTATTTCGTGCTGGTTTAGCTCTGGGTAGGTCAGTCCCGGTCCACAACCGTTGAATCAAGCGAAACCTGGAAGAAAAGACTGAGAATTAGGAAAAATCGACTTTTTCTTTGAAACCGAGTTTTAGTGGTAAAGCCCTGTTTTAGCATTCGTTTAACCTTATCGTTAGATACTCATCTTGCGCCGCATTTCGGCCATTTCTGGATTCTAATCTGTTATTTTTAGTTTTATAATTACGTAATTTTATTGCACTTGTAAAAATTTTATTTCTTCGTATTTCGTGCTGGTTTAGCTCTGGGTAGGTCAGTCCCGGTCCACAACCGTTGAATCAAGCGAAACCTGGAAAGAAAAGACTGAGAATTAGGAAAAATCTCCAAACAGTTTTTCTTGTAGTATTTGTGTAGTCTAATTATTAGACACCGTTCTCGTGCCGCATTCAGGCCATTTCTAGTTATAATCGCTTACCTTCAGTTTTATACTTACGTAATTTTAATGGAATTCTAAACATTTTGTTTCTTCCTTTTTCGTGCTGTTTTTGCTCTCGGCCGGTCAGTCCCAGTTCACAAGCATCGAATCAGGTAAAACCTGTAAGAAAACACACAGAATTAGAAAAATCGACTTTTTCTTTGAAACCGAGGTGTAGTGGTGATGTCCTGTTTTATAGGAATTCACCGATATCTTTGTGTATTAGAATCTCAAGCAGTCCAAATTTGTTTTTATTGTAGCATCTGTTTAACCTTATCGTTAGATACTCATCTTGCGCCGCATTTCGGCCATTTCTAGTTCTAATCTGTTATTTTTAGTTTTATAATTACGTAATTTTATTGCACTTGTAAAAAATTTTATTTCTTCGTATTTCGTGCTGGTTTAGCTCTGGGTAGGTCAGTCCCGGTCCACAACCGTTGAATCAAGCGAAACCTGGAAAGAAAAGACTGAGAATTAGGAAAAAATCGACTTTTTCTTTGAAACCGCGTTATAGTGGTACAGCCCTGTTTTATAGGAAATCACCTATATCCTCTCGTTATTAAGTCCATAGTATCTCCAAACAGTTTTTCTTGTAGTATTTGTGTAGTCTAATTATTAGACACCGTTCTCGTGCCGCATTCAGGCCATTTCTAGTTATTCTTCTATATTCTGTTGATGTTAATGCTGTTAGCCTATGCGGCTCTTACAGCTTCATCGGACACAGGGCTCACGGAACTGAGGGGTCCGTGAGCTGGTTTTTTTCAACCGTGTTTTGCCTACTGTGATTCTCTTACTTACACAAAGCGCTCATAAACTGAGCGTGTCGCTCTACTCTTTGGTCTCACACCTATCTGATGATGCCACCCAAGTTGCCAGTTCCTAGCTATATTGTGATTCTCCCGAGTGGAGAATGGATGGTGATGTCTAAAGACCGTCCGAGGTTTCGGTATGCGAACCTAGCCTCTGACGGACGCCACCTGTTATCATATCAATCGGAAGCTGTGGGCGGTGAGAACCGCCCTGACACGCGGGTGTAGCGAGTGTATGCGGTGTCGCGAAGATTGCGTCGCGCTCGGAGGCGAGGGCGACGCGACGAGGTGTAGGTATTGTGTGTGGGTCCGGGGTCCGTTGAGGACGGACTGGCGTAGGGTTCCCCCATGAAGTGGGGGTCGTCGAGGACGTGACGGGGTCTACGGTTCGTAGTTACCGGATTCGGATCCGGATCGTAGGTTGCGGCGTTTACCACTAGCGGGTTAGAATGCGAAAGCGCTTTCTCGAAGAAGCGCTGCGAGAGAGATTTGAGGTATTCCGGTATGGCGACGAGGTGTAAGTCACTGTGCAGATCGATGTTGCGTTGATACGGTTCTGCTCCGGTTGCGATTCTGGTGAAACGGTTTTGAACCGTTTGGAGTTGTTTAATTTTGATTTCGGCTACGTGGGCGAAGACGACGCTGGCGTAGGTCATAATAGGCCTTACGCAGGTCTTATATAGAAGGAGTTTATGTCTTAAGGACATTTTGCTTTTAGCGCAGATGAGCGGGTGAAGCCGGCTCATGACAAACGCGACCTTATTCCTCGCATTTTAATATGCGGATGGAAGTTGAGTTTATGGTCAAAGGTGACCCCTAGGTATTTGACCGTTTCTACCCAGGGAATGGGACGGTCGAAGATCGTGATACGTCCTAGCTTTCTACGGTTAGGTACTGATGCAGTGCAGAATGGATCGGATGAGCCTCTCCAGAAGAAGACTGCTGCACTTTTATCCGGGTTAATTTCGATTCTCCATAACCGAAACCACTCGGCGAGGCGGTTGGCTGCGGCTTGGAGTCGGATGGTGATACGGCCCTTGTGTAAGTTTGAATAGTATAGGGCGGTATCGTCTGCGAAAAGCGCAAGACTGACCTGCGGATCTTTCGGGACATCACTTGTGTAAAGTGAGAATAAGAGGGGGGAAAGAACGGAGCCCTGAGGGACACCTGCTAGGAGTGGCCGGCTTGAGGAGCGCGTGCCGTCGACTCGATATCGAAAAGTGCGATTCGACAAGAAGGCTCGTATGATATGCACGAGCCTGTCTGGTATGTTGATGGAGTGAAGTTTATAAATTAAACCGTTATGCCAGACTTTGTCGAATGCCTTTGCGACATCGAAGAATAGTGCACCAGTACCGATGGGGTTTTCAGGGTTAACCCTGCGAGAATGTGTTCCGTTAAGCGGAAGGCCTGTTGAACGCAGGAGTGCGTATTCCTAAACCCGAACTGTTCGTCGGGAAGTAATCTATTAGCTAGGACGTGTTCTTTAAGTCGCCTAAGAATAATCCTTTCGTATACCTTGCCCACGGAGTTCAGGAGACTGATTGGGCGATAGCTGGTGGGGAGGTTCCGCGGTTTGTGCGGTTTGGGTATCCCGATGACGTCCGCTTCCTTCCAGGCATCCGGGAAGGAGCAGCTGGAGAGGAGCGTATTGAATATTGCCACAAGGAGGCAGATGATATTAGCGGGAAGCGCTTTAATTATTTTATTGTTAATCCCGTCGGGACCGGGAGCTGACCTCTTTTGAGGTTTTATAATGTTGGTGACCTCGTCGGTGGTCACGGGTTCTAACAGTTCGCCCGCTGGTGGTAACGACGCCCTAAGCGCCACGTCGGCGTTCACCTTTCGGAGGTGGTCTTGATCCGCGGGGGAGTTCGACGGGGAGCATTGGCTCTTTAGACTGTCCGCGAGATATTCGGCTTTCTCCGTATCATCGAATGCGAGAGTAGCGTTATCCGGTAAAATTAGAGAGGGCATTTGCGAGATGGTGTCTGCTTTGAGACCCTGCGCCACACGCCAGTAGGCGGTATTCGAAGGCTCGAGGTCTGCTAGCAGGTCGCCCCATTTTTTGATTATTATATGATTTTATGCGCTCTTTGACCTCCCTTTGGAGGTGGCGCAGTCTAACGCGATTAACATCCGTCGGGTATCTATCGTGAAGCTTAGCCGCGCGATTTTTTGATCTTATCAGTCGACGGAGGCTCGAGGGGAAGGACCCCGAATTGATCGGTCGACGCGGGGACCGTCCTTTTCGAGTCTTCGACGGCCGAACTAAGGTGCGAAGTTAAAGAGTCGATCGCCCGAAACGCCTTGTCGGGTGAGTCGATCTCGTTAATTGAGACGTCTAGCTGCTGGGTGGTCGTGGCTCTGAGTTTACCTTCGAGAGCACGCCAGTTGACTATAGTTTTGGTCTGAGGGACCTCGCCTGTCGATTGGCCCAGCTTGAGGAGCACCGGCCTATGATCTGATGATAATTCGTGTAGCGGTTCGATGGAGTCGACCGCTAGGGTGATATTTTTAATTAGCGCAATATCTAAAACGTCAGGTGTTTGACGTGTAAAGTATAGAGCGTAGCGTGTCGGGGAGTCGGGGGCTATAACATCGAAGTTATGAGAGCCCATGAGGGCGTGAAGCGCCTTGCCGTTTTTGTTCTCCCTTTTTGAATGCCAGGAGGCATGTTTACTGTTTAGGTCGCCTGCTAAGACGACCGACGGCCCTAGGTTGATTAGGGTCCTGATGTCCGATTCTAGAACTGTTTTCGTCGGTGATAGATAAACCGAGGCGATAACTATCGGGCTATGACCGGTCATAGCCACCCTACACGCGGTGGCTTCTATGTTTGTTAATCGCGGAACCTCGAGCGGTACGCAGTGCAAGCACCTTTGTAGTAGATCAGGGTGCCGCCTTTGGGGCGGACAACCTGTCACTACGGATGACTCTGTAATTTGCGATCTTGGGATCGCTGTGGCTAGGATTTTAAGAAGGTTTCTTGCACTAGCATAACGTCGACGTTGTGTTTCTTTAAATGGATCGCTACTTCGTCTTTTGAGACCTGAGTCCGTCCGCGTTGAAATACGAGACAGTCAGAGAGCGGGGATTGACTCGACCTAATGGTGTGTTAGCCATTGGAGACAGAACTAGGGGGTTGCCCTACTGGGCATGGGATCATTCTGGAGAGCCCAGAAGGAGCGTATGGTGCCCATGTGTTCTGCAGTGATCTGCAGCATTTCGAAGGGCGTTTTGGCCTGCTGGAGGCGGATCCCCATGTTGGTGAGGTCCTCCAGGGCGTTAAAATCTAGCGAACTGATGAAGTTCAGCGAATATGTTATTGGGTTTTGCATACCCAGAGGTTGAGGTGTGGCCTGCGCTGAGGTGGCAGGCTGCACGGGGGAGGGGTTTGGCCTAGTGATAGGCGCGACTTGTTTGCGCGCCATAGCAGGAGGCATTGCCCAGGCTGGCTTTGCAGGGGCCTTAGGGGCTTGCAAGGGGGCAGCGGGTTTGGGGGCTGGAGCTGGAGCTGCAGCTGGAGTGGGGGCGGGCCTGGGAGCAGGCGCGGCCCTTAAGGGGATGGCTGGGGTTGGTGTCGCTTTTTTTGATTTGGCTTTTTTGCCATTTTGAGCAGTCCCGCCGCGTTGCCTCTGCGGCGCTTTGGGACACCTGCGATAACTCTCTGGGTGGCCCTCTGCCTCGCATAGGCAGCACGCTGGGGGCTCTGTCGCTCCGGAGGGGCGCGAACAGTCAGGGTGCCATGGTCCCTGATGCATTTGACGCATCTGGGCCTGGCGAAACAGTTTCTGGCCGAGTGGCCGTAAAATTGACAGCGATGACACTGTCCTACGAGTCCGCGTTTGAGGGGGGCCTCCACAGATATGCCGGAGAGGCCGCAAAGGGTTTTGAGATTGAAAATGGCCTTGCCTTCTGGAGTCAGGTCCAGGGTGGCCAGAATTAGGGGCATTGGTTTTAGTGCGCGGATCTGTCATCCTGCGCGCATCTACAATCAGGAGGTCTTGATCCTTAAGGGATCGGATCACTTCCTCCAGTTCTGTCTCAAATGGGAGACCGCGAATAACGACCCGGAGTTTCCGTTCTTCCGGGAGGGCATAGGTGTGGAAACCTATGTTTTCTCGCGCAGCAGTTTCGTGGCCGCGCGGAAGTCACCTACTGTCTGTAGGTTTAAGCGTATGCCTTGTGGCGTGTTTTGGGCCTTAGGGCACGATATTTTTAGAGTGGCGAACCACCTGGAGACGTCAGTCCATTTGGACTTTTCCTGTAGGATCACAGGGGCGGGGCTTGGTTTTGCGCTCCGCAGGGGCGCTTGGCGAGCCTGAGGGCTGCCTTTTTGCCGGTGTGGCGGTCGGCGAGACTGAACCCGGCCTGGAAAACGTGGCCGTATTGATGACGGCCGGCTGAGCAGGGCGTTTCCTTTTGTTTGTGACGAGGGTGAAGCCCTCGTCCGGTTGACTAGGCCCTACCTCCATATCCGATACGGAGGACTCCGAGTCTGAGTCGGAGGTCGACCGTGATCGGGGAGAGGCGGAGGTGGCAGGGCGCGCGGAAGGCGCTACGGTTGCGGTTTCGTTTGGTGATGGGTCCGGTGATTGCGGGCTGTCGCTGAAGGCGACCCGCGGAGCTTCTAAATGGCGCATGAAGGAAGCCCATAGTTCGGGGCTGGCCGCCTGAAAGAATGCCTGCATCGTGCTGGCGTCCATCGCTATTTCGCTTTGGGGCTTAAGGCCCGTCCGCGATAAAAACCGATTTTATTGTCCCCGCCTTGCGGCGGGGGTGTAAATCCTAAAAACTATACAATAAAATCCTAGCGTCTTGGGTACGCTTAGGGTGAGTACCTGTCGGTCGCCTAATGCGACAGAACAAAGAAAAACAATAGCCGCCTCTGAGGCGAGCGGGTGTGGCAACTTACGGGGTCGCTGGATCCGGTGGGCGCGCAGGTAGGCGCGCGCAGGTGTCCTTGCAGGTGCGCGGTGACGCACTCACTTCACAGGGCGGTAATCCGCCCGCACTTGGTCACAACACACATGCACTGTCGGTTTCTTCTGGCACTTTTGGTACTACTACTACTACCGATGATGATACAGATACTAAATAACACACTGTAAGTATTAGTTGTATCTTCGTCTGGCTGGAGGCGCATGGAGAGCACTTCCGGGACGACTGCTCCACTCGAGGGAGTAAAAAAAGATTTCTAGTTATAATCGCTTACCTTCAGTTTTATAATTACGTAATTTTAATGGAATTCTAAACATTTTGTTTCTTCCTTTTCGTGCTGTTTTGCTCTCGGCCGGTCAGTCCCAGTTCACAAGCATCGAATCAGTTAAAACCTGTAAGAAAAACACACAGAATTAGGAAAAATCGACTTTTCTTTGAAACCGTGGTCTATACCACTATTGGTAAAGCCCTGGTTTATAGGAAATCACCTATATCCTCTCGTTATTAAGTCCATAGTATCTCAAACAGTTTTTTCTTGTAGTATTTGTGTAGTCTAATCATAAGACACCGTTCTCGTGCCGCATTCAGGCCATTTCTAGTTATAATCGCTTACCTTCAGTTTTATATTTACGTAATTTTATTGCACTTGTAAAAATTTTATTTCTTCGTTTTCGTGCTGGTTTTGCTCTGGATCGGTCAGTCCCGGTCCAAAACCGTTGAATCAGGCGAAACCTGGAAAGAAAAGACTGAGAATTAGGAAAAAATCGACTTTTTCTTTGAAACCGAGGTGTAGTGGTGATGTCCTGTTTTATAGGAATTCACCGATATCTCTGTGTATTAGAATCTCAAACAGTCCAAATTTGTTTTTTATTCTTGAATTCGTTTAATCTTATCGTAAGATACTCATCTTACGCCGCATTTCGGCCATTTCTAGTTCTAATCTGTTATTTTTAGTTTTATAATTACGTAATTTTATTGCACTTGTAAAAATTTTATTTCTTCGTTTTCGTGCTGGTTTTGCTCTGGATGGGTCAGTCCCGGTCCACAACCGTTGAATAAGGCGAAATGTGGAAAGAAAAGACTGAGAATTAGGAAAAATCGACTTTTCTTTGAAACCGAGTTTTAGTGGTAAAGCCCTGTTTTATAGGAAATCACCTATATCCTCGCGTTATTAAGTCCATAGTATCTCCAAACAGTTTTTCTTGTAGTTTTGTGTAGTCTAATCATTAGACACCGTTCTCGTGCCGCATTCAGGCCATTTCTAGTTATAATCGCTTACCTTCAGTTTTATACTTACGTAATTTTAATAGAATTCTAAAATTTTTGTTTCTTCCTTTTCGTGCTGTTTTTGCTCTCGGCCGATCAGTCCCGGTCCACAAGCATCGAATAAGGTAAAACCTGTAAGAAAAACATACAGAATTAGAAAAAAATCGACTTTTTCTTTGAAACCGAGGTGTAGTGGTGATGTCCTGTTTTATAGGAATTCACCGATATCTTTGTGTATTAGAATCTCAAGCAGTCCAAATTTGTTTTTTATTGTAGCATTCGTTTAACCTTATCGTTAGATACTCATCTTGCGCCGCATTTCGGCCATTTCTAGTTCTAATCTGTTATTTTTAGTTTTATAATTACGTAATTTTATTGCACTTGTAAAAATTTTTATTTCTTCGTATTTCGTGCTGGTTTAGCTCTGGGTAGGTCAGTCCCGGTCCACAACCGTTGAATCAAGCGAAACCTGGAAAGAAAAGACTGAGAATTAGGAAAAAATCGACTTTTTCTTTGAAACCGAGTTTTAGTGGTAAAGCCCTGTTTTATAGGAAATCACCTATATCCTCGCGTTATTAAGTCCATAGTATCTCCAAACAGTTTTTTCTTGTAGTATTTGTGTAGTCTAATCATGAGACACCGTTCTCGTGCCGCATTCAGGCCATTTCTAGTTATAATCGCTTACCTTCAGTTTTATATTTACGTAATTTTATTGCACTTGTAAAAATTATTTCCTCGTTTTCGTGCTGGTTTTGCTCTGGATCGGTCAGTCCCGGTCCAAAACCGTTGAATCAGGCGAAACCTGGAAAGAAAAGACTGAGAATTAGGAAAAATCGACTTTTCTTTTGAAACCGAGGTGTAGTGGTGATGTCCTGTTTTATAGGAATTCACCGATATCTTTGTGTATTAGAATCTCAAGCAGTCCAAATTTGTTTTTTATTGTAGCATTCGTTTAACCTTATCGTTAGATACTCATCTTGCGCCGCATTTCGGCCATTTCTAGTTCTAATCTGTTATTTTTAGTTTTATAATTACGTAATTTTATTGCACTTGTAAAAAATTTTATTTCTTCGTATTTCGTGCTGGTTTAGCTCTGGGTAGGTCAGTCCCGGTCCACAACCGTTGAATAA
>JAGSMU010000725.1:0-13989 GCA_029286865.1 Teinopalpus imperialis
TAGAATCTCAAGCAGTCAAATTTGTTTTTATTGTAGCATTCGTTTAACCTTATCGTTAGATACTCATCTTGCGCCGCATTACGTATTCTGGTTCTAATCTGTTATTTTTTGGTTTTATAATTACGTAATTTTATTGCACTTGTAAAAATTATGTCTTCGTATTCGTGTTAGTTTTGGCTCTGGGTAGGTCAGTCCCGAAGTCCACAACCGTTGAATCAATGAAACCTTACAAGAAAGAAAGACTGAAATTAGGAAAAATCGACTTTTCTTTGAAACGCGTTATGGGGTACAGCCCTGTTTTATGGAAATCACCTATATCCTCTCGTTATTAAGTCCATAGTATCTCCAAACAGTTTTTTTTCTTGTAGTATTTGTGTAGTCTAATTGTAGACACCGTTCTCGTGCCGCATTCAGGCCATTTCTAGTTATAATCGCTTACCTTCAGTTTTATATTTACGTAATTTTGTGGCTGCTTGTAAAAAAATTATTTCCTCGTTTTCGTGCTGGTTTTGCTCTGAATCGAGGGTCAGTCCCGGCCCAAAACAGTTGAATCAGGCGAAACCTGGAAGGAAGAAAGACTGAGAATTAGGAAAAATCGACTTTTTCTTTGGAAACCGAGGTGTAGTGGTGATGTCCTGTTTTATAGGAATTCCACCGATATCTTTGTGTATTAGAATCTCAAGCAGTCCAAATTTGTTTTTATTGTAGCATTCGAACGCTTTATCGTTAGATACTCATCTTGCGCCGCATTACGGCGAACCTAGTTCTAATCTGTTATTTTTAGTTTATAATTACGTAATTTTATTGCACTTGTAAAATTTTTATGTCTTCGTATTTCGTGCTGGTTTAGCTCTGGGTAGGTCAGTCCCAGTTCACAAGCATCGAATCAGGAAAAACCTGTAAGAAAAACACACAGAATTAGGAAAAATCGACTTTTCTTTAGAGCAAATGGTCTATGCCACTATTGGTAAAACCTGTTTTATAGGAAATCACCTATATCCTCGTTATTAAGTCCATAGTATCTCAAACAGTTTTTTCTTGTAGTATTTGTGTAGTCTAATCATTAGACACCGTTCTCGTGCCGCATCAGGCCATTTCTAGTTATAATCGCTTACCTTCAGTTTTATATTTACGTAATTTTATTGCGCGTAAAAAAATTTATTTCCTCGTTTTCGTGCTGGTTTTGCTCTGAATCGGTCAGTCCCGGTCCAAAACCGTTGAATCAGAGCGAAACCTGGAAAGAAAGGGCCGAAATTAGGAAAAATCGACTTTTTTTCTTTGAAACCGAGAGGTGTAGTGGTGATGTCCTGTTTTATGAGGAATTCACCGATATCTTTAATAATATTAGAATCTCAAGCAGTCAAATTTGTTTTTATTGTAGCATTCGTTGTATACGTTGAATGCTGTCTTGCGCCGCATTTCGGCCATTTCTAGTTCTAATCTGTTATTTTTGGTTTTATAATTACGTAATTTTATTGCACTTGTAAAAATTTTATTTCTTCGTATTTCGTGCTGGTTTGGCTCTGGGTAGGTCAGTCCCGGTCACAACCGTTGAATCAAGCGAAACCTGGAAAGAAAAGGCGAAATTAGGAAAAATCGACTTTTCTTTGAAACCGAGTTTTAGTGGTAAAGCCCTGTATTAGCATTCGTTTAACCTTATCGTTGGGTATAATACTTGCGCATTTTCATGCATTTCTAGTTCTAATCTGTTGTTTTTAGTTTTATAATTACGTAATAATTTTTATTGCACTTGTAAAAATTTTATTTCTTCGTTTTCGTGCTGGTTTTGCTCTGGATGGGTCAGTCCCGGTCCACAACCGTTGAATCAAGCCTTGAAACCTGGAGAGAAAAAGACTGAAATTAGGAAAAATCGACTTTTCTTTGAAACCGTGTTATAGTGGTACAGCCCTGTTTTATAGGAAATCCCACGTATATCCTCTCGTTATTAAGTCCATGGTATCTCCAAACAGTTTTTTCTTGTAGTATTTGTGGTCAATTATTAGACACCGTTCTCGTGCGCATTCAGGCCATTTCTAGTTATAATCGCTACCTTCAGTTTATACTTACGTAATTTTAATGGAATTCTAAACATTTTTGTTTCTTCCTTTTCGTGCTGTTTTGCTCTCAGCCGGTCAGTCAGTTCACAAACATCAGATCCAGGTAAAACCTGTAAGAAAAATACACAAATTAGAAAAAATCGACTTTTCTTTGAAACCGAGGTGTAGTGGTGATGTCCTGTTTATAGAATTCACCGATATCTTTGTCTATTAGAATCTCAAACAGTCCAAATTTGTTTTATTGTAGCATTCGTTTAACCTTATCGTTAGATACTCATCTTGCCGCATTACGGCCATTTCTAGTTCTAATCTGTTATTTTTTAGTTTTATAATTACGTAATTTTATTGCACTTGTAAAAAATTATGTCTTCGTATTTCGTGCTGGTTTGAAAAGCTCTGGGTAGTCGGTCAGTCCACAACCGTTGAATCAAGCGAAACCTGGGGAAAGAAAAAGACTGAAAGTGGAAAAATCGACTTTCTTTGAAGCGTTATAGTGGTACAGCCCTGTTTTATAGGAAATCACCTATATCCTCGTTATTAAATCCATAGTATCTCCAAACAGTTTTTCTTGTAGTATTTGTGGCAGTCTAATTATTAGACACCGTTCTCGATGCCGCATTCAGGCCATTTCTAGTTATAATCAGCACCTTCGGTTTTATATTTACGTAATTTTATTGTACTTGTAAAAATTTGTTCCTCGTTTTCATTGCTGGTTTTGCTCTGAATCGGTCAGTCCCGGCCAAAACGGATCAGGCGAAACCTGGAAAGAAAGACTGAGTGGAAAAATCGACTTTTTCTTTGAAACCGAGATTGAGTGGTGATGTCCTGTTTTTGTAGAATTCTACGATATCTTTATTAGAATCTCAAACAGTCCAAATTTGTTTTATTGTAGCATTCGTTTCGCTTTATCGTTAGTGCTCATCTTGCGCCGCATTACGGCCATTTCTAGTTCTAATCCTGTTATTTTTAGTTTTATAATTACGTAATTTACTTGTAAAATTTTTATGTCTTCGTATTTCGTGCTGGTTTAGCTCTGGGTGGGTCAGTCCCGGTCCATAGCGTTGAATGGCAAACCTGGAAAGAAAGACCGAATTAAGGAAAAAATCGACTTTTCGCTGAAACGCGTTATAGTGGTACAGCCCTGTTTTATGAAATCACTATATCCTCTCGTTATTAAAGTCCATAGTATCTCCAAACAGTTTTTTCTTGTAGTATTTGTGTAGTCTAATTGTGGAGCACCGTTCTCGTGCCGCATTCAGGCCATTTCTGAATTATAATCATACCTTCAGTTTTATACTTACGTAATTTTAATGGAATTCCTAAACATTTTGTTTCTTCCTTTTCGTGCTGTTTTTGCTCTCGGCCGGTCGGTCCCCAGTTCACAACATCGAATCAGGTAAAACCTGTAAAGAAAAACACAGAGTGGGAAAAATCGACTTTTCATAAACCGTGGTCTATACCACTATTGGTAAAGCCTGTTTATGGAAATCACCTATAATCACCTCTCGTTATTAAGTCCATAGTATCTCAAACAGTTTTTCTTGTAGTATTTGTGTAGTCTAATCATTGAACTGCCGTTCTCGTGCCACATTCAGGCCATTTCGAGTTGCATCGCTTACCTTCAGTTTTATATTTACGTGAATTTTATTGCCTTGTAAAAAATTTCCTCGTTTTTTCGTGCTGGTTTTGCTCTGAATCGGTCAGTCCGGTCCAAAACCGTTGAATCAGGCAAAGAAACCTGGAAAGAAAGACGAGAATTAAGGAAAAAATCGACTTTTTCTTTGAAACCAGTGTAGTGGTGATGTCCTGTTTTATAGGAGTCACCGATATCTTTGATAATATTAGAATCTCAAACAGTCAAATTTGTTTTATTGTAGCATTCGTTTAACCTTATCGTTAGATACTCATCTTGCGCCACATTTCGGCCATTTCTAGTTCTAATCTGTTATTTTTGGTTTATAATTACGTAATTTTATTGCGCTTGTAAAAATTTTATTTCTTCATTTCGTGCTGGTTTAGCTCTGGAACAGGTCGGTCCAGGTCCACAACCGTTAGATCAAGCGAAACCTGGAAGAAAGAAAAGACGAGGTGAGGAAAAAATCGACTTTTCTTTGAAACCGGTTTTGAGTGGTAAAGCCCTGTTTAGCATTCGTTTAACCTTATCGTTGAATGCTCATCTTGCCGCCGCATTTCGGCCATTTCCTGGTTCTAATCTGTTGTTTTAGTTTATAATTACGTAATTTTTTATTGCACTTGTAAAATTTTATTTCTTCGTTTTCGTGCTGGTTTTGCTCTGGATGGTTCAGTCCCGGTCAACCTTTGAATCAGGCGAAATGTGGAAAGAAAGACTGAGAATTAGAAAAAATCGACTTTTCTTTGAAACCGGTGTAGTGGTGATGTCCTGTTTATAGGAATTCACCGATATCTTTAATGATAGAATCTCAAACAGTCCAAATTTGTTTTTATTGTAGCATTCGTTTAACCCTTATCGATAGATACTCATCTGCGCCGCATTACGACCATTCTAGTTCTAATCTGTTATTTTAGTTTTATAATTACGTAATTTTTATTGCCTTGTAAAATTTTATTTCTTCGTATTTCGTGGTTTAGCTCTGGGTAGGTCTGTCCCGGTCCACAACCGTTGAATCAAGCGACCTGGAAAAAGACGAGAATTAGGAAAAAATCGACTTTCTTTGAAACGCGTTATAGTGGTGCAGCCCTGTTTTATAGGAAATCACCTATATCCTCTCGTTATTAAGTCCATGGTAATCTCCAAACCAGTTTTTCTTGTAATTATTTGTGTAGTCTAATTGTAGACACCGTTCTCGTGCCGCATTCAGGCCATTTCCGGTTAATCGCTTACCTTCAGTTTTATGCGTAATTTTAATGGGATTCTAAACATTTTTGTTTCTTCCTTTTCGTGCTGTTTTGCTCTCATTGGTCGGTCCCAGTTCTGAAGCATCGAATCAGGTAAAACCTGTAAGAAAAACACACAGAGTCAGAAAAAACTGACTTTTTCTTTGAAACCAGGTTTTAGTGGTAGAGGCCTGTTTTTATTCGTTTAACCTTATCGTTGAATACTCATCTTGCGCCGCATTTCCGGCCATTTCTAGTTCTAATCTGTTGTTTTTAGTTTTGTAATTACGTAATTTTATTGCACTTGTAAAATTTTATTTCTTCGTTTTTCGTGCTGGTTTTACTCTGGATGGTTCAGTCCCGGTCCACAACCTTTGAATCAGGCGAAATGTGGAAAGAAAAAGACTGAGTGAAAAAACGGCTTTTCTTTGAAACTCGAGGTGTAGTGGTGATGTCCTGTTTTATAGGGAATTCCTGCCGATATCTTTGTAATATTAGAATCAAGCAGTCAAATTTGTTTTTATTGTAGCATTCGTTTAACCTTATCGTTAGATACTCATCTTGCGCCGCATTACGGCCATTTCTGGATTCTTATCTGTTATTTTAGTTTTATAATTACGTAATTTTATTGCACTTGTAAAATTTTTATGTCTTCGTATTTCGGTGGTTTAGCTCTGGGTAGGTCAGTCCAGTCCTATTACGTTGAATCAAGCAAAACCTGGAAAGAAAAAGACTGAAATTGGAAAAAATCGACTTTTCTTTGGGAAGCGTTATAGTGGTACAGCCCTGTTTTATAGAAATCCTATATCCTCGTTATTAAGTCCTGAAAGGTATCTGGAAACAGTTTTTCTTGTGGTATTTGTGTAGTCTAATTGTGGAGCCACCGTTCTCGATGCCGCATTCCGGGCCATTTCTAGTTATAATCGCTTACCTGGTTTATGCGTTATTTTAATGGAATTCTAAACATTTTTGTTTCTTCCTTTTCGTGCTGTTTTGCTCTCGGCCGGTCGGTCCCAGTTCACTGGCATCGAATCGGGTAAAACCTGTAGAAAAAACGCAAATTAGAAAAAACGACTTTTCTTTGAAACCGGGTTTTAGTGGTAAAATACACTGTTTTTAGCATTCGTTTAACCTTATCGTTAGATACTCATCTTGCGCCGCATTTCGGCCATTCTAGTTCTAATCTGTTGTTTTAGTTTTACTTGAATTGCGTAATTTTATTGCGCGTAAAATTTTATTTCTTCGTTTTCGTGCTGGTTTGCTCACTGGATGGTTCAGTCCCATTCACAATAACTGAATCAGGCGAATGTGGAAAGAAAGACTGAAGAATTAGAAAAAATCGACTTTTTCTTTGAAACCGAGAGGTGGTGGTGATGTCTGTTTTATAGGAATTCACCATTATCTTTGTGTATTAGAATCTCAAGCAGTCCAAATTTGTTTTTATTGTAGCATTCGTTTTAACCTAATCGTTGGAAGTACTCATCTTGCGCCATTACGGCCATTTCTAGTTCTAATCTGTTATTTTTAGTTTATAATTACGTAATTTTATTGCACTTGTAAAAATTTTGTTCTTCGTATTTCGTGCTGGTTTAGCTCTGGGTAAGGTCGGTCGGTCCACAACCGTTGAATCAGGAAACCTGGAAAGAAAGACTGAAATTAGGAAAAATCGACTTTTTCTTTGAAACCGCGTTATAGAGTGGTACAGCCCTGTTTTATAGAATCACCTATATCCTCTCGTTATTAAGTCATAGTATCTCCAAACAGTTTTTCTTGTAGTATTTGTGTAGTCTAATTATTAGAAACAGTTCTCGTGCCGCATTCAGGCCATTTCTAGTTATAATCGCTTACCTTCAGTTTATACTTACGTAATTTTAATGGAATTCTAAACATTTTGTTTCTTCCTTTCGATGCTGTTTTGCTCTCGAGCGGTCAGTCGTTAAGTTGCAAGCATCGAATCAGGTAAAACCTGTAAGAAAAACGCACAAATTAGAAAAAATCGGCCTGCTGAAACCGAGGTGTAGTGGTGATGTCCTGTTTTATAGGAATTCCGCAAATATCTTTAATGTATTAGATCTCAAGCAGTCAATTTGTTTTTTATTGTAGCATTCGGTTTTAACCTTATCGTTGGATATAAATGTGCGCGCATTACGGCCATTCTAGTTCTAATCTGTTATTTTGGGTTTATAATTACGTAATTTTTATTGCCTTGCTTAAAAGTTTTTATGTCTTCGTATTTCGTGCTGGTTTAGCTCTGGGTAGGTCAGTCCCGGTCCTGACCGTTGAATCAAGCGAAACCTGGAAAAGACTGAGTAGGAAAAATCGACTTTTTTCTTTGAAACGCGTTATAGTGGTACAGCCCTGTTTTATAAAATCACCTATATCCTCGTTAGTAAGTCCATAGTATCTCAAACAGTTTTTTTTCTTGTAGTATTTGTGTAGTCAATTATTAGACACCGTTCTCCATTGCCGCATTCAGGCCATTTCTGATTATAATCAACACCTTCAGTTTTATACTTACGTAATTTTAATGGAATTCTAAACGATTTTGTTCTTCCTTTTCGTGCTGTTTTTGCTCTCGGCGGTCAGTCCCAGTTCACAAGCATCGAAGAATCAGGTAAAACCATGAAAGCCACCTGGAGTGGAAAAATCGACTTTCTTGAAACCAGGGTGGTGGTGATGTCCTGTTTATGGAATTCGCATTATCTTTGATATTAGAATCTCAAGCAGTCCAAATTTGTTTTTAGTGTAGCATTCGTTTTAACCTTATCGTTAGATACTCATCTTGCGCGCATTTCGGCCATTTCTGATTCTAATCGTTATTTTTAGTTTTATAATTGCGTAATTTTATTGCACTTATAAAAGAATTTATTTCTTCGTATTTCGTGCTGGTTTAGCTCTGGGTAGGTCGGTCCGGGTGCACAACCGTTGAATCAAGTGAAAACTGGAAGAAAGACTGAAAATTAGGAAAAATCATTTTCTTTGAAACCGCGTTATGAGTGGTACAGCCTGTTTTATGATCACCTATATCCTCTCGTTATTAAGTCCATGGTATCTCCAAACAGTTTTTCTTGTAGTATTTGTGTAGTCTAATTATTGGAGACACCGTTCTCGTGCCGCATTCAGGCATTTCTAGTTATAATCGCTTACCTTCGATTTTATGCTTACGTAATTTTAGTAGATTCTAAACATTTTTGTTTCTTCCTTTTTCGTGCTGTTTTATCTCGGCAGTCAGTCCCAGTTCTGAAGCATCAATCAGGTAAAACCTGTGAAAAACACACAAATTGGGAAAAATCGACTTTCTTTGAATCGAGGTGTAGTGGTGATGTCCTGTTTTATAGGAATTGCCGATATCTTTGATATTATTAGAATCTCAAACAGTCCAAATTTGTTTTATTGTAGCATTCGTTTTAACCTCATCGTTAGATACTCATCTTGCGCCGCATTACGGGCCATTTCTAGTTCAATCTGTTATTTTTAGTTTTATAATTACGTAATTTTATTGCACTTGTAAAATTATGTCTTCGTATTCGTGCTGGTTTGGCTCTGGTAGGTCAGGTCGCGATCAACCGTTAAGATCAAGCGAAACCTGGAAAGAAGGGCGAAATTAGAAAAATCGACTTTTCTTTGAAACGCGTTATAGTGAATTTTAGCCCTGTTTTATAGAATCACCTATATCCTCCTCGTTATTAAGTCCATGGTATCTCCAAACAGTTTTTCTTGTAGTATTTGTGTAGTCTAATTATTGAACACCGTTCTCGATGCCATTGGAAGCCGACTCACAGTTATAATCGCTTACCTTCAGTTTTATACTTACGTAATTTTAATGGAATTAAACATTTTGTTTCTTCCTTTTTCGTGCTGTTTTGCTCTCGGCCGGTCAGTCCAGTTCTGAAGCATCGAATCGGAATTAAAATATGTAAGAAAAACACACAGAATTAAGGAAAAAATCGGCTTTTCTTTGAAATTAAATGGTCTACGCATATTGGTAAAACCTATTTTATAGGAAATCACCTATATCCTCATTATTAAGTCCATAGTATCTCAAACAGTTTTTCTTGTAGTATTTGTGTAGTCTAATCGGTAGACACCGTTCTCGTGCCTTATTCAGGCCATTTCTGGATTATAATCCTAAACACCTTCAGTTTATATTTACGTAATTTTATTGCACTTGTAAAAATTTATTTCCTCGTTTTCGTGCTGGTTTTGCTCCTGAATCGGGTCGGTCGGTCCAAAACCGTTGAATCAGACGAAACCTGGAATGAAAAGACTGAGAATTAGGAAAAGAATGACTTTTCTTTGAAACCGGTGTAGTGGTGATGTCCTGTTTATAGAATTCACCGATATCTTTGTGTATTAGAATCTCAAACAGTCCAAATTTGTTTTTATTGTGGCATTCGTTTAACCTTATCGTTAGATACTCATCTTGCGCCGCATTTCGGCCATTTCTAGTTCTAATCTGTTATTTTTAGTTTTACATAATTACGTAATTTTATTGCTCTTGTAGAATTTTATTTCTTCGTTTTTTCGTGCTGGTTTTTGCTCTGGATGGGTCAGTCCCGGATCCCACAACAACTGAATCAGGCGAAATGTGGAAAGACTGAGAATTAGAAAAATTGACTTTTCTTTGAAACCGAGGTGTAGTGGTGATGTCCTGTTTTATAGGAATTCACCGATATCTTTGTGTGATATTGAATCTCAAACGGTCAAATTTGTTTTTTATTGCCAGCATTCGTTTAACCTTATCGTTACATACTCATCTTGCGCCGCATTACGGCCATTTCGTTCTAATCTGTTATTTTTAGTTTATAATTACGTAATTTTATTTACTTGTAAAAATTTTTATTTTCGTATTTCGTGCTGGTTTAGCTCTGGAGTGCAGGTCAGTCCCGGTCACAGCCGTTGAATCAGCGAAACCTGGAAAGAAAGACTGAGAATTAGAAAAATCGACTTTTTCTTTGAAACCGTGTTATAGTGGTACAGCCCTGTTTTATGGAAATCACCTATATCCTCTCGTTATTAAGTCCATAGTATCTCCAAACAGTTTTTTCCTTGTAGTATTTGTGTAGTCTAATTATTAGACACCGTTCTCGATATACCCATTCAGGCCATTTCAGATTATAATCCTTACCTTCGGTTTTATACTTACGTAATTTTAAATGGGATTCTAAACATTTTGTTTCTTCCTTTCGTGCTGTTTTTGCTCTCGACCACGGTCAGTCCCAGTTCTGGCATCAAAATCAATTAAAACCTGTAAGAAAAACACACAGAATTAGAAAAAACGACTTTTTCTTTGAAACCGAGGAGTTAGTGGTGATGTCCTGTTTTATGAATTCACCGATATCTTTGATATTATTAGAGATCTCAAAGCAGTCCAAATTTGTTGTTTTTTATTGTAGCATTCGTTAACCTTATCGTTAGATACTCATCTTGCTTCGCATTACGGCCATTTCAGTTCTAATCTATTTGACTTGGTTTATAATTACGTAATTTTATTGCACTTGTAAAATTTTATGTCTTCGTATTTCGTGCTGGTTTAGCTCTGGGTAGGTCAGTCAGGTCACAACCGTTGAATCAAATGAACCTGAAGAAAGGGCGAAATTAGGAAAAAATCGACTTTTTCTTTGAAGCAACGTTATAGTGGTACATCCCTGTTTTATAGGAAATCACCTATATCCTCGCGTTATTAAGTCCATAGTATCTCAAACGGTTTTTCTTGTAGCATTTGTGTGGTCTAATCATTAGACACCGTTCTCGATGCCGCATTCCAGGCCATTTCTAGTTATAATCGCTTACCTTCAGTTTTATATTTACGTAATTTTATTGCACTTGGCAAAAATTTATTTCCTCGTTTTTCGATGCTGGTTTATCTGAATCGGTCAGTCCGGTCCAAAACCGTTGAATCAGTGAAACCTGGAATGAAAAGACTGAAATTAGGAAAAGAAATCGACTTTTTCTTTGAAACCGAGGTGTAGTGGTGATGTCCTGTTTTATAGAATTCACCGATATCAACTGTGTATTTGAATCTCAAGCAGTCAAATTTGTTTTATTGTAGCATTCGTTTAACCTTATGTTAGATGCTCATCTTGCGCCGCATTACATGCATTTCTAGTTCTAATCTGTTATTTTTAGTTTAGTACGTAATTTTATTGCACTTGTAAAAATTTTGTGTCTTCGTATTTCGTGCTGGTTCCAGCTCTGGGTGGAATGGTCGGTCCACAACCGTTGAATCAAGCGAAACCTGGAAGAGAAAAGACTGAAATTAGGAAAGATAGAGCTTTCTTTGAGCGCGTTATAGTGGTACAGCCCTGTTTTAGCATTCGTTTAACCTTATCGTTAGATACTCATCTTGCGCCACTTTTATTTCAGCCATTCTGGATTCTAATCTGTTGTTTTAGTTTTATAATTACGTAATTTTATTGCTCTTGTAAAATTTTATTTCTTCGTTTTTCGTGCTGGTTTTGCTCTGGGTAGGTCGGTCGGTCACAACCGTTGAATCAAACGAAACCTGGAAAAGACTGAAATTAGGAAAAAATCGACTTTTTCTTTGGAAACAACGTTATAGTGGTACAACCCTGTTTATGAAATCACCTATATCCTCTCGTTATTAAGTCCATAGTATCTCCAAACAGTTTTCTTGTAGTGTTGCGTAGTCTAATTATTAGACTTACCGTTTCTCGTGCCGCATTCAGGCCATTTCTGGATTATAATCCTTTCCTTCAGTTTATACTTACGTAATTTTATTGCACTTGTAAAAATTTTATTTCTTCGTATTTCGTGCTGGTTTAGCTCTGGGTGAGTCAGTCCCGGTCCTATTCGTTGAATCAAGCGAAACCTGGAAAGAAAGACTGAGTGGAAAAAATCGGCTTTTCTTTGAAACCGCGTTATAGTGGTACAGCCCTGTTTTATAAGGAAATCACCTGTATCCTCTCGTTATTAAGTCCATGAGTAATCTCCCAAACAGTTTTCTTGTAGTATTTGGTAGTACAATTAGCTAGACACCGTTCTCGTGCCACACTGAGCCATTTCTAGTTATAATCGCTTACCTTCAGTTTTATACTTACGTAATTTTAATGGAATTCTAAACATTTTTGTTTCTTCCTTTTTCGATGCTGTTTTGCTCTCTGGCCAGTCGGTCCAGTTCACAAGCATCAAATCAGGTAAAACCTGTAAGGAAAAACACACAGAATTAGAAAAAGTGACTTTTCTTTGAAACCGAGGTGTAGTGGTGATGTCTGTTTTATAGGGTCACCGATATCTTTATTAATTAGAATCTCAAGCAGTCAAATTTGTTTTTATTGTAGCATTCGTTTAACCTTATCACGTTAGATACTCATCTTGCACGCCGCATTGCGGCTAGTTCTAATCTGTTATTTTTAGTTTTATAATTACGTAATTTTATTGCACTTGTAAAAGTACATGTCTTCGTATTTCGTGCTGGCAAGGAACTTGGCTCTGGGTAGGTCAGTCCCGGTCCACAACCGTTGAATCAAGCGAAACCTGGAAAAGAAAGACTGAGAATTAGGAATCGACTTTTCTTTGAAACGCGTTATGGTGGTACAGCCCTGTTTTATAGGAAATCACCTATATCCTCTCGTTATTAAGTCCATGGTAATCTCCAAACAATTTTTTCTTGTAGTATTTGTGTAGTCTAATTATTAGACTACCGTTCTCGATGCCGCATTCAGGCCATTTCTAGTTATAATCGCTTACCTTCAGTTTTATACTTACGTAATTTTAATGGAATTCCTAAACATTTTGTTTCTTCCTTTTCGTGCTGTTTTGCTCTCGACCCGGTCAGTCGGATTCACAAGCATCAGATCAGGTAAAACCTGTAAGAAAAACACACAGAATTAGGAAAAATCGACTTTTTCTTTGGAAACCGTGGTCTATACCACTATTGGAAAAACCCTGTTTATAAAATCACCTATATCCTCTCGTTATTAAGTCCATAATTATCTCAAACAGTTTTCTTGTAGTATTTGTGTAGTCCTAATCATTGGGCCCACCGTTCTCGTGCCGCATTCAGGCCATTTCTAGTTATAATCAACACCTTCAGTTTATATTTACGTAATTTTATTGCACTTGTAAAATTTTATTTCCTCGTTTTTCGTGCTGGTTTTGCTCTGAATCGGTGGTCGGTCCAAAACCGTTGAATCAAACGAAACCTGGAAAGAAAGACTGAAATTAAAGGAAAAAAATCGACTTTTTCTTTGAAACCGAGGTGTAGTGTGATGTCCTGTTTTATAGGAATTCACCGATATCTTTGTGTATTAGAATCTCAAGCAGTCAAATTTGTTTTTTTTATTGTAGCATTCGTTTAACCTTATCGTTAGATACTCATCTTGCGCCGCATTTCGGCCATTTCTAGTTCTAATCTGTTATTTTTTAGTTTTATAATTACGTAATTTTTATTGCTTGTAAAATTTTATTTCTTAGTATATCGTGCTGGTTTAGCTCTGGGTGAGTCAGTCCGGTCCACAACCGTTGAATCAAGCGAAACCTGGAAAGAAAGACTGAGAATTAGGAAAAATCGACTTTTCTTTGAAACCGTGTTTTAGTGGTAAAGCCCTGTTTTAGCATTCGTTTAACTATATCGTTAGATGCTCATCTTGCGCGCCGCATTTCGGCCATTTCTAGTTCTAATCTATTTGTTTTTAGTTTTATAATTGCAATTTTTATTGCACATGTAAAATTTTATTTCTTCGTTTTCGTGCTGGTTTTGCTCTGGATGGAGTCAGTCAGTCCACAACCTTTGAATCAGGCGAAATGTGGAAAGAAAGACTGAAATTAGAAAAAAATCGACTTTTCTTTGAAACCGAGGTGTAATTATTGGTGATGTCCTGTTTTATAGAATTCACCGATATCTTTATTGTATTAGAATCTCAAGCAGTCAAATTTGTTTTTAGCCTAACCTAACCTAACCTTTTTTTTTTTTTTTTTTTTGGCGTGATGCTTACGCATACCCGCCCTCGCGGGGGCAAGGGCGGGTTATGTCGGACTCGCACCGACTAAAACCCCACGGTGGTCGCCGCAACGCTCGCGAGGGGTCGCGGGATCTCCGTTACTAACCTTTTTT
>JAGSMU010000726.1:0-14988 GCA_029286865.1 Teinopalpus imperialis
TTTTTTTTTTTTTTGGCGTGATGCTTACGCATACCCGCCCTCGCGGGGGCAAGGGCGGGTTATGTCGGACTCGCACCGACTAAAACCCCACGGTGGTCGCCGCAACGCTCGCGAGGGGTCGCGGGATCTCCGTTAGGAACGCAACCGCAACCCCCTGCGCTTCGCTGGATAACCCGTCCCGAGGCGTGCGTGAACCACACCCAGAACCCTCACGGAACTATCACGACGACACGGTACCACGTCGTGCCGTCGTCCCTCCTGGTCGCTATTGCGGACGGTCAGGCCCCCCTCCGATCGTCAGCGACCAATAGAGACCGTTTACGGTAGGGGATCACCGATAGGAGGGGCGTGACGAGGCGCGCGAAGCGCCGCGTCGGCAAATCTCCAGGCACAGGATCGGTCTCTCTCTGTCCCGCTCGGCAGCCTCCTTTCGGACCGTTACGGTCTCGCAGAGGAGGCTACGGCCCTCCACGCCGATTCCCCGCGCAGCATCGCCGACACGACTGCTGACGGGGACGGGTTCCGTCCGATGTGACCGACCAAGACCCGCCGCTCGGCACCACGCCGGGCAAGCGGCGGCGATGATGCGATGCAGGTCTTGGTCGTTGCCGCTGAGTGGAAGCTTATTCGCCGTCGCCTCGCGACCGATCTTACAGGTAATCACCAGAAACAGCGTGGCGGTGATCACCTGCGTAAATCTCAGCAGGTGATCTTCCTCCTCGTCGCTTTGCATCAGCTTCGAAGACCGGCAGGGAATGCTCCGACGACGCGTTTGCCGCGCGTTCTGCTCCTCGCGGAGCCTTGCGCGCGCCACGTCGCGAATGCGATACGTCGTTCACCTGCCGTTTTACCGCCTCGAGCGCCTCTTCTGGCTCGCCACCACCGCTCTGGCGTAGGACGCGAATCGGTGATACACCCTCGCGTCCATGTCCGCCAGGCATAATCCAGAAGGTGGAAAGCGAGCCAGGATTGTCACCGCCTCAGTGATACCGTCCGGTATCCTCGTACGACACCCGTATGGCCATCCTACGCTGGACGCTGTACGATCTTAGTCCTACAGCGTCGGATGTCAACCTCTTCGCCCATACAGGCGCCCATAGGGCTACGGATCGTACGACCCGGCATAGGGCGGCGAACTTCCTCACTCGGTCCTGAGATTGGGCAGCAGTCTGTGCATAGCACCCGCTACCCTCGTCCGGGGGACCAGGCGCTCAATGCTCTTCAGAAGCTAGCGACTGTCCAGAGTGAGGCCCACAGGTACTTCGTAATACCGCCCACTCTGACTCAGACTCACCTACTCGGACGCACTTTGAGTCAGGTGCGGTTCCCCTGCTCCGCGGCAGTTTGTGGAACCATAGCGCCTCGGTCTTGTGAGGCGCTACCTCAGTCCCCAACTCGTGGCGGACTTTGGCGACGACGATTTCGCCCCAAGCTCGGCGGCTCCTTGGTCTCTCGAAGGAGTCCCCTTGGCGACCACCAACGTGTCGTCAGCGTAACAGACTGTTTATATACGCCAGCGGGCTCGACTCAGGAACAGAGTCGTAGGCGAGATTCCACAGTAACGTTTAAACCGACCCCACAGGCGGAACCCCACACTGGATCTCCCTCCGGATCCTCGTACCGTCTCGGTCCATGTACAAGATGTACCTGTCGCGCCATTAGTCGCGATCCGCGCCTTGCAGGTGAGGGGAACACCATGGTTGTAAAGTCCCCCATATCGCGTCCCAGGGCAGGGAATTAAAGGCGTTGACGATATCAATGTTTATCGCCAACGCCACGCCACCAGGACACAGCCTGCTCCGACGGGGAGCGGACGCGCAGAACCGCGTCGATGGTGGAACCTTGCGTCGAACCGAACTGGTTTTCGGCGAGATCGGGACCGACTGCGACGGATGCCCGCTGAGACGGGCGGCAGGAGTCTCTCGAATAACTTGCCAGCCTCGTCCAACAGGCATATGGGACGGTACGCAGAGGAGAATCTGCGACTCTGTCTGCAGCTTCCAGAGAGAGGGACCATTCGGGCCTCCTTCCGAGCCCTGGGAACGAGGGCGTTACGGAGGCAGCTGGTGAACGCTGCCTCAGCCTGTTCGAGGGTAGCTCAGGCTCAACACCCAGACCCGGCCGGGAATTCCGTCGGGTCCTGGCGCTGACATTCCGGCCTTTCAAGCGGCCCGGCTCGGTCCAGCTCCTGTGCGGTCACCCCATTTCGTCCACTCAATGACACGAAGATTGGGGGGTAGACTGAGACGACCGACCCTCCGGAAAAAGAGCGAGTTAATCACTCTTCCCAGAGGGCCGGATCTAGAGTTTCCGTCACCGGGAATCAGGACGGAGCTTTCCTAGCACCATCCTGTACGGACGCCCCACGAGATCGTTGGAGTCCTCAGGAGCTCTCCAGGACCGAGACCTGGCGTTGCAGACAGCTGCCTGCAGCGCCAGCCGTGTCCGCTCGATACGCTCGTAGAAGTCTGGCTATCTCCTCACTCGGGCTCGCCTTCGCCTCCTTCGGGCTCTGGTGTACTGGCGGCTCCGCAAGCAGATCATCGCATCCTGATCTGCCGACACCAGTACACCGCGCGCCCGGGCGACCGGTCAGGGCATCGACGCGTCACAAATACGCGTCATCGTGTCCCACGGAACCAGTTCCACTTCCGGATCGGACGGAACCTCTTCGGCGCTTTTAGGCCATATTGCAACGTTGGCGGCCCCGAGCAAGTCTCGGTCTAGCCGCCCGGAGACACCAACGTCGCGTGTGACGCCTTCTCGGCGGCTGGTGACAGCGTCGGGGCCCGGCAGATTGCAGATCGAATAAAATATGGCGGTGGTCGGATAACGTGACCACCTCCTCTGCAACCCGCCAGCCCGACAACATGCGCATCGCGGCGGGGTCGCCCATGTAAGATCCACGACCGACTCCCCTGCCACCGCACGCACACGTGCTTACGGACTGATTTGCCAATCAGGTCAATCCAACCGCCCATTCCATCACCGTCTCTCCTTCGGACTGTGCTGGGATTCCCCGGGTGGGCGTTGGAAATCTCCCAGGACAATCGACGGACGAGGAGAGGCACCTGCGAACGCAGGCGCCACCTCGTCAGGTACACCTCGTAGTCGGCGGGGATGGGAGAGACGTAGCAGCCAGCTGCCGGCAGAGTGCCCCATTGCACTGCAGCAAAGCCCTGACCCTTCAATAGGGAGCAGGGTGGGACACCCTCCACCCCAGTGGATCGCTACGGAACCCAGCTCATCGCCAGACAGTGGGGTGGTCCGGCACGGCATAGGGCTCCGCCACTGCCAGAGCAGCCCGGCACTCCGCAATGAGTCTGCATAAACAAATGCTGAGCATTGCGGCCGATGGTCAGGTTATGAAGGACGCTATGAGGGTGCGAAGAGGCCTACGCGACCTCCATCCCCGGCTGGTGCGGGGTTTGCGGCTGGTGCCGCTGGGACTGCTGCTGCGCTTGCGGGGGCGGGAGGGAGATGGTTTCTCCGCTCTTCTTTGATGGTGGGGCGCACCTCTTCACCAAGACGATGGTTAGAGGGGCGGCCCCGGAGTCAACTTTAGTGGACATTTGAGTGCAAAGAGCTTTGCACTCTCTGTATGCCCGGACTCCCCACAAGCGTAGCGCGTGCTCAGTTCGCCTGGTTAGGGCACCTGCTACCAAACGTGCCCTTCTCCAGGCACCGGAAGCAGTGCATGAGCCTGAGATCCGCTTTTAGCAGATCCCAGCCCACGCGTACGCCCAGCGTGCAATTTACGCAGCACCGCTGCGGGGTACCACACCCAGCACGTGCCCCATACGCATGGGTGTTCTGTGGCTCTCCGACCTTCGTCAATCCACCAGACACCACTCCAGCCTCAGCCACCGCCACCGCGACATCGCTCGGGCTGACGGCATCGTCGAGGTCAACTGCCCGAATGTCGCCCGGCTTGACCGGGCGTGAGGTGGACGTCCATCTCGGAAAGGACCTCCCGCATTTTTAGTCATGAGACCATCCGCCCTCGAGCAATCAGGACCGCTGATCTCCAATAGAGACCACCGGTGCATTTGCGCACAGCGAATTGGTCTCAATGCCGATGTCCGCCAGCCTTATCTTCGACTTGGCTACCTCCGTACTTTTGCGTAAGTGGTGGAGGAGCCGGCAACGTCACCGTCACGGCAGCCGTGGACGGGTGCGTATGAGCTTCGCCTTTTGCTCTGGCCTTGGTGGCTGCGGGGCCGCTGGCTGCCGCGTCGTGGGCTTTTGGCCTTCTTAGCCACCTGTGCCCACGACATGGATACCGGCGCTGCCACCATCGAGGCATGGTGGCTGGCCGCAGGTAGCTCCGCTACTGGAGGGTGGGAGGGTTTCGCCTTTTTTTTTTCCTTTTCCTGCAAGTGCGACGGTGTTATGCACCCGGCTGTGGCAGCAGTTGCAGCTCGCGGAAGGCCTCATTGCACTCCCAATGGGGGGCCGAATTGCCCTCTCGGGGAAGATCTTCGCGCCTCGAAGGCAGCCAGCCTCACTCTGGGGAACCCCCGGCGCTCCATGAGCCCCGTGTCGCTCCCGGACTTCGGGCCCAGGAGACTCGCTGAGTAGGGCATGCGGCTGCGGGGTTCCCCGCCTCTTGCGGAGGGCGCTGGGCCTCCTCAGACAAGCTTTCCACGCTGTGAGAGCTCGGACAGCTGCGAGGCGGAGCTCAGCGTTCTCACCTTCCAGCCTCTCAACATTGGGGCTGGGAGACCCTCCGCGCAGTGGCTGCCTCGACCATCCTGGCCGCCAGCCGCGGGCTGATGCCTGAAATGTACTAAGGTTGCCGTTTATCAGCAGCCTTGTCGGAAATTCCACCAGTAAGATTGGCCCCGGATCACGAGGCATCCAGAGTCAATGGTCGATTTGCCTTTGCATCTCCCGACCGTCTGCGGGTTTGGAAGGCTTTCCTTCGCGTTTTGGCCTGGGCTACAGTAGGGTCCAGATGCCTCCCTCTTCGTCAACTGACCAACTCCGTGTCCGTGCCTGGGCTGCGACTGCCTGGGTTGTCGGCCACGACAGTCGCGAGCTTGGCTCTCCCTACTTGTCCTTGCGGACACCTCCGGGGATGCGGATCTGGTGAGGCATCGGATCTTCCGCCGTCACTCTCACCGCTGACTCACAGGCGTACTTGGGCGCGCAAAGCGTCCACGCCTGTCCCCGTCGGACTACTGGTCCCGCAGATCTGCTCTTCCCTCCTGGCTCCTGGTCCCTTGATGTTGGGGATGACTGCTAATGCAGGCTCAGCGCTTTTTCGCTAAGTCTCCTTCTCCCTCTGGGTTGTTTGAAGATTCCGCAACAAATCCACGAGTTAGGACGAAATAAAATGTCGATCTCCGGGTGACGCCTATTCCAGAGACAAGGCTGTGGGGTCGCCTGGTACCCACAGGTTTTAAGACTTCGCTGTCTGGTTTTATAGAGTGATCCTTCTCGCGGGCCCGGTAATTCGACAAGCCCTCCGCTCCGCTGCACTTCGACGTACCCCATAATCGTCAACGCTGGGGTCGCGGTAGCGGGTTACGCCGGGAAGCGGGCGCTCCCAGTTTTGAACGGTTGGTGCGGCGGCAGTGTAAGTGCACACCAGGCGTCCTCCACACTATGAGCATTGGGCGCACAGGCGATATATCGTCGGTTCCCAATACCCACCATCATTTGTTGCCTTTCCCCGGATGCTTTGATCAAAGAAATGCAGCCTCCACCCGCACATTAGGCGCGGCAACGACGTATCGCCACCAGTTCCCAATGCGCACCCTCATTTGTTGCCTTTCCCCGGATGCTTTGATCAGGAATGCAACCTCCACCCGCGCATTGGGCGCAAGGGCGACATTATCGCCACCAGTTCCCAATGCACACCCTCTTTGTTGCCTTTCCCGGATACGAAATCAAGGGGAGAAATGCAACCTCCACCCACACATTGGGCACTGGGGACGACGTATCGTCACGCAGTTCCCAATAGAGCACCATTTTGTTGCGCTTTCCCCGGATACTTTGATCAAGGGGAGAAATGCAACCTCCACAACGCTCGACGGTTGGGTGCCCGGCGGCGGTAAACGCAGGCGATCCCTCCACTATGAGCATTAGGCACTGGAAACGATATGGCGTCGCCGGTTCCCAATACCCACCATCATTTGTTGCCTTTCCCCGGATTCCAGAAGTAAGAGAAATGCAACCTCCCACAACGCTCGACGGTTGAGTGCCCGGTGGCGGTAAAGCACTTACCAGGCCCGTCCCCACACTGTGACATTAGTCACTGCCAACGTATCGCCACCGGTTCCCAGTACACCTTCATTTTGTTGCCTTTCCCCGAGATACTTTGATCAGGAGAAATGCAGCTTCCACCGCCGCATTGGCCACTGAGGGACGACGTATCGTCACCAGTACCCAATGCGCAACATCGTTCGGTTGCCTTTCCTCCGGATTTGGAAATCAAGAGAAATGCAACCCTACCCTCGCAATTGCCCCTCCGCTTATCAGAGGGACACGCAGGCAATATCCCCCTGTCAGAACATTCGCCACTGGCAACAACGTATCATCACCGGTGCCCAGGGTGCACCGTCCGGCGTTGCCTTTCCCCGGATACAATGGTATCAAAGGGAGATTCAACAGCCAGGCTCGAGGAGAGGGTTTTCTGACGTGGCACCCCAATAGCTAAACGCCTTTTTTTTTTTTTTTTTTACGGCGGGGAAATGCCATACCCTGCGGGGCAAGGGTGGGTTATGTCGGACTCGCCGACTAAAACCCCATGGTAATTTCCTCCATCGTCGCGTATGGCGGTCACGGAACGCTTTCGCACACATCGCGACCCGCCTGCGCCGGCCGACCAGGTGGCCCCTTCTCCGGGGACATCTCCACCCTGGCAGGGCGCGCCGGAACACGGACGCCCACTCCATCGGCCTCCTCTGTAGGTGGGAAGCGGACTCCCCGAGTCCGCCCCCAGGGGCCAGGAAAGCTAGCCCCTGCGGCGGATGTGGTGTTAGGCTCCGCCGCCGACCAATGTTCGGCCGCGGAGGACAGGGAAGCGGCAGGATCAACCAGCCTCCCACTGGACCCGCGGCCCACCACGGCCGCATCAGCGGGTGCGACCCCGCTTGAGTCGCGAAGGATAGGAATGCACCACCCTCCTCCGCGACCCGTCTCGGATCGCGGAGGGTGGGGCGACGATGCGCGGTACCGGTGCTAACAGTCCTCGCACGCCGCACATTTCCCCGACCGCACTGACTTGCGGACGGTGCGGGCGGCTCCTCCGTCCATCCGCACCCGCAGCCCGACGCATCAGGGTGGGCCAGCTCCAGCCGCCCGGAGCTGGCCTCCTCAGGCCGGCCTTAGAGCGCCTTAGGCCGGCCATTTGGAATTCCTCTTGGCTTCACCGTGGTTAACTCCACACCCACGGTTGCTAAGCCCCCGCTACGACAAAGCAGGAACCCTTCGGGGGGGAACCTAACCTTTTTTTTTTTTTTTTTTTCGTGGGGAAATGCCTGCGCATACCCGCCCCCGCCCGAGGACGGAGACCCGGGTATGTCGGACTCGCACCGTCAAAACCCACGGTGTTCCATCGCTCCACCCGGTAGCGGGTACGCTGTGAGCATTCTTCCGAGACCTAATAACCTAACCCTAACCTAGCCTAACCTAACCTAACCTAACCCTAACCTAACCTAAACCTAACCTAGCCTAACCTTTTTTTTTTTTTTGATTTATCCCGGAAATCTTCGAAGATGCCCTGTCTCCTGGGAGAGACAGGGGTTATGTGCCACTAAAAACCCCCGGTGGCCATCCCCTCCAGTGCATTGGGAGGGCTCCGGGATCTCCCTGGAACGCACCGGGTGCCCCTCAGCACAGTGCCCAGCTCGTCTCAGGGGGAGCACCTCCTCGCACCCTCGCCGTGCTACGGCAGCCTGGACCACTTCGGGTTGCCGTGCTTCCAGGTTCGCTTGCCTGGGCGGTCAGAGCCCCACCTGAGCGCCCGCGAACCCGCAGTCCCCGCTTTTAGTCGCCTTATTGCGACAGGCAGGGGATACCGCCCAGCCCTATTCTTGTACCCGAGCTGGGGCTGACGGGCCAGGCGTCCGTTGCCCACCGCCCCGGCGTCGCCGTCTCCGAGCGGGATCGGCCCTCTCCCGATCCCGCTCGGCGGTCTCCTTCTGTAACATAGCACCAGTTTCACAGAAGGAGACCAGCGCCATGCGCCTTTATCCGCCAGCGCGGCGCTACTGCGACTGGCGGGAGAATCTGCCGTCTCGGACCAGGATCCGTCGCTCGGACTCCCGCGGGGGCACTCGGCGAGCGTGTGCTGCGGAATCCCGGTCCCACCACGGTGGTGGCATTGCGTTGACGATTCGCGTCCAATCTGTTCAGGTACTCTCCGAAGCATCCATGCCCGGTGAGCACCTGCGTCCCATTCTGGTGGCATGCGCCTCTTCCCTCAAGCAGGCCAAGCTTCGAAGTTCGGCAGGAGCGCGCTAACAATGCGCTGGCGCGAGTAACGTGGCTCAAGGCCTCTCGCGCCACACCTCAGCACTGCGTTTGCGCTCCTGCTTACGCACCTCTCCCGCATCAGGGCTCGGCTTCCTCGTGGGGAATGCGAGGCAGTGCTCAAACCCGTGCATCCATCTCGCCAGGTTCCAGTGGTGGAAACCGAGAGCTAGGACAGTGGCCGCCTCGAATGATATCTCGTGCGATATCGCGTGCGATCCTGATGGCCATCCTTCGCTGCAGGCTACTAAGTTTGAAATGCGGCGACGGACGCCCGTTAGTCCGATGTGACCATACGGAAGAAAGCGCCCGTAGGGCCATCGATCTTGACTCCCGCGTAGAGGCGGCGGGATGCCCTGGGGCCCCCGAGATTGGGCAACCGGTGCATGGCACCTACTACCCTCTCAGTCGATGGGACCAGGCGGTCCGAAGTGCTCTTCGAAGCCCCATCGACTGTCAGGGTGAGACCGAGATATTTCATCGTCGGTCCCACCGGGACCTGCACGTCACCAACGCGAGATCGTCAAGGCTGGGTGGTTCCCTCCTCTGGGGAGTTTGTGGAACAAAGCGCCTCGGTCTTATGAGGGTGCTATCCGAAGACCAGCTCGTGGATTTTTGTCCACACGACGCATGCTACCCAAGCTCAGCAAGCCGGATGGTGCTCTCGAAATTGTCCCGTCGGCCAGTATCTGCGTAGCAATACTCTTACGCCGACGGGAAGATCGACTCCTGGGACCGCATCATACGCGGGTTCCACAGCTGTGGTTAACACGGACCCTTGCGGGGCCCGCAGTTCACCTCCCTCCGGTGGACAGACGGTACGACCCCGTACTGGATGCACCTATCGGACAAGTATGCCCGAACAATGCGCTGCAAGTGGGGAGGCGCACGGTGTTACACCAGAGCCTCCCCGATCAGGGTGAATTGAAGGCATTGACAATATCAGGTTGATCGCCAATGCCACCGCCCCGGGTGGCACCCGCTGCGCCTGCTCTCGGACGCGAAGGATCGTGTCCACAGTCGATCGTCCGCCGAAAGCCGAACTGGCCGTCCGACAAATCCGGGGCCCACTCGACTGTAGGTGCGTGTTGGGAGGCGGACGGCTATTATTCTCGAACAATTTGCCCGCCTCATCCAGCAAACAAATGGAGTCGGTACGCGGAGGAGATTCCGCAGTCACCATCCTTCTTCAGGGCACCATCAACACTCCTTCCAGAATGGGGAAGACGCCGACTCTCAGGCTGTTGAACAGCCGTCTCCCCAGTCCGGCGGCGAGGCAAAGCACCCAAGCCCGTCAGGAATTCCGTCGGGGCCTGGGGCTGTGTTCTTGGCTCCGAGGCGCCCTCACGGCTCGGTCCAACTCCTCGTTGGTCACCCGCCAACTCGTCAGACCATGCAACCTGGTCTGACGGTGATGTCGGAGGGTGCAGGGCTATCCTGGGCCCTGGGGAAGAAGGTGTCAGCCACTCCTCCCACAAAAGTAGGTCCAGGGGTCTCCGTCAGCGGCAGGACCCACATGGTCGTAGCTTGCCCAGTACAATCTTGTACGGACGGCCCCATGGGTCCCCTATCCAGCCCTCGGGAGTTCGCTCCAGGACCGAGACTTCGCATTCTCGATCGCGAGAGTTGGAGCGCTTTTGTGGCTTGCCTCTGTAAGCCAGAGTACGCTCTCGCCTTTTCGTCGGCTGTGGCTTGCTTCCTTCTTCGGGCTCGTTGTACTGGCGTCGAGCCCTGGCAATGCCACCGCAGCTGCGCTATATCTTCTGACCACCAGTACACCGCCCTGGCTTGGGGACCCGGTCCGGGCATCGAGGCGTCACAGATGGACGTCATCGTAGCCCGGGAACCAGGTCGCTTCGCTTTCGGGATCGGGCAAGACCCGCTTGCAGGGTCCCTGTCCAGACCGCGACGATGGTTTGCAGCTTCGAACATGTCCATGTCTGGCCAGCGAGGGACCATCGCCGCGGCGGGCCGCTGTTGCTGCGGCGGGTAGCACCGTCGGAGAGCGGAGCGCCACCCGCAGTGATGTGGCGGTGGTCCGATAGTCATGACCACTTCTTCCGCTACTCTCATCCCGACGCACCATGCGTGTGGCGAAGGAGTCGCCCAGACAGGTCGACTATCGATTCCCCCTGCCATCGCCGCGGGTGCTAATGGACCCCCGATTCAAAGTCAGTCGAGTCCCGCCGCCCACTCTAGCACGGTTTCTCCTTTGCATTGTCAGGTGGAGCCCACGATCTGGAGTGAGCGTTAAAATCCTGGGACAAGCACAGGACGGGAAGGCATCACGCATGCAGTCGCCCAACCCGTCAAATTTGCACTCGTAAGCGGCGAGGGTATTGGAATGTGGCAGCCCACAACTGCATCGAGGGATGGTCCGGGACCCGGTAGGGTCTGCTACCGCCAATGCAACCGACACTCCGCGGGGGTTTGCAGCGGGTCTTGCGCCCGCGGCAGTGGTTCCGGTTGGTTTGGAGGATCTTCGCCTTCTATCAGAGGTAGGCCTCCATGGCCTCTGGCGCACTCGGGGTGTCGGGTGAGGGGAGCCTGCTTTCTCCACTCCTGTTTGCTTCCTTTTGGGGTGCGCATGCGCTTGGACCCCAGCCGATGGTTCGATGGGCGGCCAAAGGTCCGCACGAGCACTGGGAGCGGCTGCACGGTGCATTGACTCACTTTGTGGTCGCTTCGCCACGCGTAGCACCGCGCTTCGGTCCTGCTGTTAGGGCACCTGCCGAACATGCCGCTCAAGGCACCGGTAGCATTGCATAGGCCTTGCTGCCAGCATCCACTTTCGCTGACCGTCCAACCCGGGCGGACGGTCTTTGCCGCCGCCAGCGCACGGCACTGAGTGGGCACCGCACCGCAGGCCCCATACGCAAGGTGTGCTGCGAATCGTGCCCACCTTCACGTCGCTACGGCGCAGCCTCCCGACTCGGCTGGCCAGCTGCGGCCTCCGTTGGAGTGACGGACTCATCAAAGTCCATCCTCTCAGTTCTCCGGTCTTTGGACGCGCTATATGCGCGTCCATGTCCATGACCTCCCGCGACCGCCAGCACATCGGCACAGAGGCGCAGTCGGGGCCGGATACACTCTAATAGCAACGCCCCTGTTACTGCCCTCCTTGGCCCGGACCAGAGTGTCGATACGCAGTCAGCCAGCTTGACCCTTTTCTTCGCCTCAACCATGACTGCGGCGTACAAAGACCTGACTGTGCTCTGGCACGGTCAGCCGCTGTGCTAGGCAGCCTTCAGGCTTTACTACATTGCCTTCTTGGGGCTGCTACCTTTGCCTGCATCCTTTGGGTCGCTGCTGCGCTTTGGTTTCACTGGTAAGTTGAGTAGCCACCCTCTTAGCCTTGCGGCTGGCCACTACCGCCCACGTTTGTGTCGCAGCAACAGTCAGGCAGTCTCACTGGCTTCCACGGGAGGTGCGGTAGGCGCAGAGGCACCTGAACGCTGGCTGGGCGCTGCTCGCCTTGCCGCTTCCCGCGCATCGTTCGACGATGGGGCCTGGTCTGGATAAGTTCCAGGGCTTTGCAGACGCTTGCGCTCCGAAAGTGGCTAGTTTCGTATCAATGAGTGCACTGATACGCTCCATAAACCGACTCTCGGAGTCCCTCCTAACCATCGCAGGGGCGGTGGCTTAGCAGCGTGCCAGGCGGGCCTCTCGTTAGCGGTTGCTCACGCTTTCCGGAGTTCGCTGGAAGCTCTTCTGTCAGGCTCCCAACCTTTCCTGCGGCTCCGCGAGCTGCAGAGCCACAGCTCCGCGTTCGCGCTCGAGCCTCATCAAAGCTAGGAGTACCGTCGCGATAACTCCAAAGGAAGCCGCCTCGACCATCCTGGTCGCAACTCTCAGGCTGTGAACAAATGGGCCGCCAGATTGCCCGACTTGTCTGCAACCTTATCCACCACCAGTAGCCGGACTAATGCATGCCCCAGGTCCGTAATGGACTGCCCTCATTTCTCTGCCCAGATGTTCGGGCTTTGAAAGACCAGTCTTTGCCCGGTCTTCGTTTGGGACACTGTTGGGTCCATATGCCCATCATCAGTCTCAGCGACTTCCCGCGTCTATGCCAACAACGTCCGTCAGGCACTTGTGTCGCGACGTTCTGATGCTGGTCTTCCTTTTCTTTTGGTCATACGGACCCCTCCGATATGGCGGATGTGAGGCGATGCTTCCGACTTCTCTCATCCTCTGCTGGCCGAAACTGCAAGCGTGCTCGGGCGCTAAATCCTTACGCCTGTCCCGCCGGCAGCACTGCCACCACCGGCGACTCCTTCCTCTTTGTTTGGTCCCTAGTTGTTAACGGACCGACGACTGCTGTTGCTTAGACTCAGCGCTAAGCATTGAGTCGCTCTCCTCACTATTTCCTTCTCACTACCTTCTCCTCCTTGATTGCGTTTCCCATTGTAAATCCCACGAGTTTGAACGAATATAGGTCGGTCCCCGGGGTGACGCCTTCCGTGGACAAGAGACTACATACTGTGGGGGCGTCCGGTACCCACAGGTTTAAAGACTTCGCTGTCTGGTTTTGTTAGGTGATCCTTCTCGCGGGCCGGCCAATTAGGCAAGCCCTCGCTCCTGCACCCCTCGACGTACCCCACATTAACGTCAACACTGAGGTCTTTGAAGAGTACAGCGGAGTAACGGCGCTGGGAGAGCCGACGTAACTCCCCAGTTTTTGGACGGTTGGAGTGCCCGGCGGCAGTGTGAGTGCACACCAGGCCGTCCCTCCACTATATTGCATTAGGCACTGGGAACGGTATATCGTCACCAGTTCCTATTACCCACCATCATTTGTTGCCTTTCCCCGGATACAGAAATCAAGAATGCAACCTCCCAGCTTCCACTCGACGGTTGAGGCCCGGTGGCATTAAAAACGCACACAGGCCGCCCCTCCCTCACTCTGAGCATTGGGCACTGGAAACGATATATCGTCCCCAGTTCCCAATACCCACCATCATTTGTGCCTTTCCCCGGATGCAGAAATCAGGAGAAATGCAACCTCTACCCTCGCATTGGGCACTGAGAACTGACGTATCGTCACCAGTGCCCAATGCGCCACCCTGGTTGCCTTTCACTCCGGATATGGAAATCAAGAGGAAATGCAACCCCTGCTCACTCCGCAGTACCCTCCGCTTATGAGACGGACGCATAAGAGCAGCTATCCCTCCCTGTCAGAACATTCGCCACTGGCAACGTATCATCACCAGTGCCCGGTGCACCGTCCAGCGTTACCTTTCCCCGGATACAATAGTATCAAGGGAAATTCAACGACCGGGCACTTTCCCGAGGAGGTTTTCTGACGTGGCGCCCCAACTAACCCTAACCCTAGCCTAACCCTAACCTAACCTAACCTAGCAGTCTCCGGCCGACGCTCGACCCGCGCTGCGTTTGCGAGAAAAGCTCCGTCACCAGCAAAATGGGGAAAAATAGTTAAAGTGCTCTAATTTTTACGTGTTATACATCAAAAGGCGGAAAAACACGACGAACGGTGTGGTGTTTTAGTTTTAAAAACAGTGAATTTTAGACATTAAAAGTGACAAAAACGGTGAAAAATGATGAAACACCCACGTGAAAGCCCAGAACGCAAAGTTCATACGCTGTGCGATTAGTCGCCCTTTACCCCCCTCTTTTTTTTTCGTCATTTTCATAGAAGAGACATCAAGGCGCAACTTTGTGCCAAATCGTGGATTTTTCCTGCAAAGGAAAAAGTTATTAAGGAAAGAAGAAAGAAAAAGTGGGCGTGGTCATCCCACGAATCTGGAGCAGTGCGGATGCTTGTTTAGAACTATTAAAATTACGTAAGTATAAAACTGAAGGTAAGCGATTATAACTAGAAATGGCCTGGAATGCGGCACGAGAACGGCATCTCCGCGATTAGACTACACAAATACTACATCGAAAACCGTTTGAGATACTATGACTTAATAACGCGAGGATATAGGTGATTTCTATAAAACAGGGCTTTACCACTAAAACTCGGTTTCAAAGAAAAGTCAATTTTTCCTAATTCTCAGTCTTTTCTTTCCAGGTTTCGCTTGATTCAACGGTTGTGGACCGACTGACCTACCCAGAGCCAAACCAATGAAATACGAAGAAATAAAAATTTTGCCAAGTGCAATAAAATTACGTAATTATAAAACTGAAAATAACAGATTAGAACCAGAAATGGCCGAAATGCGGCGCAAGATGAGTATCTAACGATAAGGTTAAACGAATGCTACAATAAAAAACAAATTTGGACTGTTTGAGATTCTAATATTAATAAAGATATCGGTGAATTCCTATAAAACAGGACATCACCACTACACTCCTCGGTTTCAAAGAAAAAGTCGATTTTTCTAATTCTGTGTATTTTTCTTACAGGTTTTACCTGATTCGATGCTTGTGAACTGGGACTGACCGGCCGAGAGCAAAGCATCGAAAAAAGGAAGAAACAAAAATGTTTAGAATTCCATTAAAATTACGTAAGTATAAAACTGAAGGTAAGCGTAAAATTACGTA
>JAGSMU010000073.1:0-172430 GCA_029286865.1 Teinopalpus imperialis
TTCTGGTTCCGCTGGATCTGGTTTACCTGCGCACGCTGGCCTACATCACGGTGATTGCGGTCACCGTGCAGTTCACCGAAATGGTGGTGCGGAAAACCAGCCCGGCGCTTTATCGCCTGCTGGGCATCTTTTGCCCCTGATCACCACCAACTGTGCGGTGCTGGCGGTGCCATTGCTGAGCGTCAACCTGAATCACACCTTTTTACAAGCGGCAATGTATGGCTTCAGTGCGTCAGTCGGCTTCTCGCTGGTGATGGTGCTGTTTGCTGCAATGCGTGAACGCACGGTACTGGCCGATGTGCCGTTACCGTTTAAGGGCTCGTCAATTGCGCTGGTCACTGCTGGCCTGATGTCTCTGGCCTTTATGGGCTTCTCCGGTCTGGTGAAATTCTAATGTCAGCAATCTGGATAGCAATTATTGCGTTAAGCGCCCTCAGTCTGGTGTTCGGTGGCCTGCTGGGTTACGCCTCACGTCGTTTTAAAGTAGAAGCCGATCCGATTGTCGAGCAAATCGATGAAATCCTGCCGCAGAGTCAGTGCGGCCAGTGCGGTTATCCCGGCTGTCGCCCCTATGCGGAGGCGGTCGGTAACAACGGTGAGGCGATCAATAAATGCGCCCCGGGCGGCGAACAAACCATGCTTAAGCTGGCCGGTTTGCTTAACGTCGATCCGCAGCCGATTGACGGCGACATCGCGGCCAAAGAGCCGGTGCGCACCGTGGCATGGATTGACGAAGCCAACTGTATCGGCTGCACCAAATGTATCGAGGCCTGCCCGGTTGATGCCATCGTCGGCGCAACTCGTGCAATGCACACCGTACTGAGCGACGTGTGTACCGGCTGCGATCTCTGTGTTGCTCCTGCCCGACCGACTGCATTGAAATGCGTCCGGTTGCGACCACCACTGCCAACTGGAAGTGGGATCTCAACACGATTCCTGTCAGGGTTATTCCCGTGGAAAGTCATGCGTAATCTGTTTAATTTCTTCAAGAAAGACAAAATTTGGGATTTCGACGGCGGCATTCATCCTCCGGAGATGAAAACCCAGTCGAACGGCACGCCGCTGCGTCAGATTCCGCTGCCAGAGCGGTTTATTATTCCGCTGAAACAGCATATTGGTCATGAAGGCGAAATCTGCGTCGCGCCGGTGACGTGGTACTGCGCGGCCAGCCGCTGACCTTTGGTCGTGGCCGGATGCTGCCGGTACATGCACCAACCTCAGGTACGGTGGAAGCGATTGCACCGCATATGACCGCGCACCCTTCAGCACTGTCGAAATGTGCATTTTATCACTCCCGATGGTGAAGATCGCTGGATTGAACGGCAAACCGTCAGCGACTATCGCCAGCTGGAGCGTGCCGAACTGGTCAGTCGCATTCATCAGGCTGGCGTCGCGGGCCTCGGCGGCGCAGGTTTCCCGACCGGAACCAAACTGCGCGGCGGGTTAAGCGGGGTTAATACGCTGATCATTAACGCCGCCGAATGCGAACCCTATATCACCGCCGATGACCGTCTGATGCAGGACTGTGCCGACGAGATCCTTGAAGGTAGCCGCATTCTGGCGTGGATTCTACAGGCAGAAAAAGTGCTGATCGGGGTGGAAGATAATAAACCCGAAGCGATTGCCGCGCTGAAACGCGCACTGGGCGACAGCACTGATTTACAGCTGCGGGTGATTCCGACCAAATACCCTTCTGGCGGTGCCAAACAGCTGACCAAAATACTTACCGGCCGCGAAGTGCCGCACGGTGGACGCTCATCGGATATCGGCGTGCTGATGCAAAACGTCGGGACGGCTTATGCGGTTAAGCGCGCGATTATTGATGGCGAACCCCTGACCGAGCGCGTAGTAACCCTGACCGGTGAGTCAGTCGCACAGCCCTGTAATCTGTGGGGGCGTCTCGGCACGCCGGTCAGCCATCTGCTGCGCGGTTGGTTTTGCGCCAGCCGCCGGACAAATGGTGATTATGGGTGGCCTTAATGGGCTTTACCCTGCCCGCGCTTGACGTGCCGATGGTGAAAATCACCAACTGCATTCTGGCCCCTTCGGCCAGCGAGATGGGTAATAACGAAGCGGAGCAGTCCTGCATTCGCTGTAGCGCCTGTGCCGATGCGTGCCCGGCGAATTTGCTGCCACAGCAGCTTTACTGGTTTAGCCAGGGTGCCGATCACGAAAAAGCGCGCTCACATCATATTGATGACTGCATCGAATGCGGCGCCTGTGCCTATGTCTGCCCCAGTAATATTCCCCTGGTGCAGTATTATCGCCGGGGAAAAAGCCGAGCTGCGCGCTATCGACCTCGAAGCGCAGCGTACTGCTCAGGCTAAAGCGCGTTTCGAGGCGCGTCAGGAACGTCTGGAGCGAGAGAAGCAAGCGCGTGAAGCCCGCCACGAGCAGGCGAAGCGTAAAGTCAGCGCCAGCGATCAGGGCGAAATCGCCGCCGCGCGGATCGCCTGAAGGCGAAAAACAGCAGCGATAGTGAGACTACTGACATACCGCAAGCGCAACAGCCTGATAACACCATGGTGAACGCACAGCGTGAAGCGCGCATCGCGCAGGCGCGGGCGCATCAGGCAGAGAAGCAGTCAGAAACCGAGCCGTTGACCCGCCAGTCTGGCGATCCGCGTAAAGCGGCGGTAGAAGCAGCCATTGCCCGCGCTAAAGCCGGAAAGCCGAGGCGGAACAGTCTGCTGAGGTGGATGCGGTTGATCCGCGCAAGGCGGCGGTGGAAGCCGCGATTGCCCGCGCTAAAGCCGGAAAGCCGAGGCGGAACAGTCTGCTGAGGTGGATGCGGTTGATCCGCGCAAGGCGGCGGTGGAAGCCGCGATTGCCCGCGCTAAAGCCGGAAAGCCGAGGCGGAACAGTCTGCTGAGGTGGATGCGGTTGATCCGCGCAAGGCGGCGGTGGAAGCCGCGATTGCCCGCGCTAAAGCCGGAAAGCCGAGGCGGAACAGTCTGCTGAGGTGGATGCGGTTGATCCGCGCAAGGCGGCGGTGGAAGCCGCGATTGCCCGCGCTAAAGCCGGAAAGCCGAGGCGGAACAGTCTGCTGAGGTGGATGCGGTTGATCCGCGCAAGGCGGCGGTGGAAGCCGCGATTGCCCGCGCTAAGGCGAAAAGGCCGCGCAGAACAGCGAGTCGGCTGAGCCAAAGCTGAGGCTGAACAGGTTGATCCGCGTAAGGCCGCTGTGGAAGCCGCGATTGCCCGCGCTAAGGCGAAAAGGCCGCGCAGAACAGCGAGTCGGCTGAGCCAAAGCTGAGGCTGAACAGGTTGATCCGCGTAAGGCCGCTGTGGAAGCCGCGATTGCCCGCGCTAAGGCGAAAAGGCCGCGCAGAACAGCGAGTCGGCTGAGCCAAAGCTGAGGCTGAACCGGTTGATCCGCGCAAGGCCGCGGTGGAAGCCGCGATTGCCCGCGCTAAGGCGAAAAGGCCGCGCAGAACAGCGAGTCGGCTGAGCCAAAGCTGAGGCTGAACAGGTTGATCCGCGTAAGGCCGCTGTGGAAGCCGCGATTGCCCGCGCTAAGGCGAAAAGGCCGCGCAGAACAGCGAGTCGGCTGAGCCAAAGCTGAGGCTGAACCGGTTGATCCGCGCAAGGCGGCGGTGGAAGCCGCGATTGCCCGCGCTAAGGCGAAAAGGCCGCGCAGAACAGCGAGTCGGCTGAGCCAAAGCTGAGGCTGAACCGGTTGATCCGCGCAAGGCGGCGGTGGAAGCCGCGATTGCCCGCGCTAAAGCGAAAAGGCCGCGCAGAACAGCGAGTCGGCTGAGCCAAAGCTGAGGCTGAACCGGTTGATCCGCGCAAGGCGGCGGTGGAAGCCGCGATTGCCCGCGCTAAGGCGAAAAGGCCGCGCAGAACAGCGAGTCGGCTGAGCCAAAGCTGAGGCTGAACCGGTTGATCCGCGCAAGGCGGCGGTGGAAGCCGCGATTGCCCGCGCTAAAGCCGGAAAGCCGAGGCGGAACAGTCTGCTGAGGTGGATGCGGTTGATCCGCGCAAGGCGGCGGTGGAAGCCGCGATTGCCCGCGCTAAGGCGAAAAGGCCGCGCAGAACAGCGAGTCGGCTGAGCCAAAGCTGAGGCTGAACAGGTTGATCCGCGTAAGGCCGCTGTGGAAGCCGCGATTGCCCGCGCTAAGGCGAAAAGGCCGCGCAGAACAGCGAGTCGGCTGAGCCAAAGCTGAGGCTGAACCGGTTGATCCGCGCAAGGCGGCGGTGGAAGCCGCGATTGCCCGCGCTAAGGCGAAAAGGCCGCGCAGAACAGCGAGTCGGCTGAGCCAAAGCTGAGGCTGAACAGGTTGATCCGCGTAAGGCCGCTGTGGAAGCCGCGATTGCCCGCGCTAAGGCGAAAAGGCCGCGCAGAACAGCGAGTCGGCTGAGCCAAAGCTGAGGCTGAACCGGTTGATCCGCGCAAGGCCGCGGTGGAAGCCGCGATTGCCCGCGCTAAGGCGAAAAGGCCGCGCAGAACAGCGAGTCGGCTGAGCCAAAGCTGAGGCTGAACCGGTTGATCCGCGCAAGGCCGCGGTGGAAGCCGCGATTGCCCGCGCTAAGGCGAAAAGGCCGCGCAGAACAGCGAGTCGGCTGAGCCAAAGCTGAGGCTGAACCGGTTGATCCGCGCAAGGCGGCGGTGGAAGCCGCGATTGCCCGCGCTAAGGCGAAAAGGCCGCGCAGAACAGCGAGTCGGCTGAGCCAAAGCTGAGGCTGAACCGGTTGATCCGCGCAAGGCGGCGGTGGAAGCCGCGATTGCCCGCGCTAAGGCGAAAAGGCCGCGCAGAACAGCGAGTCGGCTGAGCCAAAGCTGAGGCTGAACCGGTTGATCCGCGCAAGGCCGCGGTGGAAGCCGCGATTGCCCGCGCTAAAGCCGGAAAGCCGAGGCGGAACAGTCTGCTGAGGTGGATGCGGTTGATCCGCGCAAGGCGGCGGTGGAAGCCGCGATTGCCCGCGCTAAGGCGAAAAAGGCCGCGCAGAACAGCGAGTCGGCTGAGCCAAAAGCCGAGGCTGAACCGGTTGATCCGCGCAAGGCGGCGGTGGAAGCCGCGATTGCCCGCGCTAAGGCGAAAAAGGCCGCGCAGAACAGCGAGTCGGCTGAGCCAAAAGCCGAGGCTGAACAGGTTGATCCGCGTAAGGCCGCTGTGGAAGCCGCGATTGCCCGCGCTAAGGCGAAAAAGGCCGAAAAAGCCGCACAGTCAGAACCGATGGCTGAAGAGACAGAATCAGACGATCCCCGCAAAGCGGCAGTGGCGGCGGCCATCGCTCGCGTAAAAGCGCGCAAAAGCGCGCAGCAGCATGTTACGCAAGAGGACTAAATGGCTTTTCGTATTGCAAGTTCGCCTTATACTCATAACCGACGCAGCACCGGTACTATTATGCTACTGGTGTTGCTGGCAGCCATTCCGGGCATGTTTGCCCAGTGGTATTACTTTGGCTATGGCAACCTGATTCAGGTCGCGCTGGCTGCGATTACCGCACGGTCAACTGGGGAATTATCCTCAGGTTGCGCCAGCAGCCAATCGTCGCCAATCTCGCTGATAATTCCGCACTGTTGACCGCGTTGCTGCTCGGCATCAGTATTCCACCGCTTGCCCCGTGGTGGATGATTGTGCTGGGTACTGCCTTTGCGGTGGTGATTGCCAAACAACTGTATGGCGGCCTCGGTCAAAACCCGTTTAATCCGGCGATGATTGGATATGTGGTACTGCTGATCTCTTTCCCGGTGCAGATGACCAGCTGGCTACCGCCGGAGTCATTGCAATCGGTCACGCCTGGCCTGATGGATTCGCTGAGTATGATTTTCAACAACCATACTCTGGCGGGAGAAACCATGCAGCATCTGCAGGTGGGTGTCGACGGTATCAGTCAGGCGACGCCGCTGGATAACTTTAAAACCGGTTTACGCGCCGGCCACAGTGCCGAACAGCTGATGGCCCAGCCGATCTACACCGGCGTGCTGGCGGGCATTGGCTGGCAGTGGGTCAACATTGGCTTCTTGCTGGGGGGGCTGTTCCTGCTATGGACCAACAGCATTCGTTGGCAAATTCCGGTCAGTTTTCTGCTGTCGCTGGCCTTCTGTTCCACTCTCGGCTGGCTGATTTCGCCGGAAAGCCTGGCGTCACCGATGATCCACCTGTTTTCCGGTGCCACCATGCTGGGGGCGTTCTTTATTGCCACCGATCCGGTCACCGCCTCCACGACAAACAAAGGCCGGTTGCTGTTTGGTGCTTTAATTGGTCTGCTGGTGTGGCTGATCCGCAGCTTTGGCGGCTATCCTGATGGCGTGGCATTTGCGGTACTGCTGGCAAACATTACCGTGCCGCTTATTGATTACTATACTAAGCCGCGCGTTTACGGACATCGTAAAGAATGAGTATGCTCGATTCGATCAGAAAAATGGTGTCACGCTGGCGCTGTTTGCCGCGGTCACCACTGGCGTCACCGCAGTAATTAACGCGGTGACCAAACCAACGATTGAACATCAGACTGCGGTACAGCAGAAACTGCTGTTGGATCAGGTGGTTCCGCCCGAGGTTTATGACAATGCCATTCAGCAGGAATGTTACGTTGTCACGGATAAAGCGCTGGGTAATAGCAAACCGCACCATCTTTACCTTGCGCGAATGAACGATAAACCGGTTGCGGTGGCGATTGAGAGCACCGCGCCGGACGGCTATTCCGGTGAGATTCAGCTGCTGGTCGGTGCCGATTTTTCTGGCAAAGTCTACGGTACCCGGGTCGTTGAGCATCATGAGACGCCGGGCCTTGGCGATAAAATCGAACTGCGCATCTCCGACTGGATCAACAGTTTTAATGGCAAGCAGATTTCTGGCCCCGACGATCGCCATTTTGCAGTGAAGAAAGATGGCGGTGATTTCGATCAGTTTACCGGCGCAACCATCACGCCACGAGCGGTGGTCAATGCGGTCAAACGCACCACCCTGTATGTAGAAACGCTGCCAGCGCAACTTTCATCGCTGCCCGCGTGTGGAGACAACAATGAGTGAAGCGAAAACTTTACTGGTAAACGGCCTGTGGAAGAATAACTCCGCGCTGGTCCAGCTGCTGGGCCTCTGCCCTCTGCTGGCGGTGACCTCTACCGCCACCAATGCGCTGGGTCTCGGTCTGGCAACCACCCTGGTGCTGACCTGCACCAATAGCGCGATCTCCGCTTCGCGGCGCTGGGTAAAACCGGAAATTCGTATTCCGATTTACGTCATGATCATTGCTGCGGTCGTGAGCTGTGTGCAGATGTTGATCAACGCCTACGCTTACGGCTTGTATCAGTCGCTGGGGATCTTTATCCCGCTGATCGTCACCAACTGTATTGTGGTGGGTCGTGCTGAAGCCGTAGCGTCAAAAAGCAGCGTACCGCTGTCAGCGCTCGACGGCTTTGCCACCGGAATGGGCGCAACCAGCGCGATGTTCGTGCTTGGTTCAATCCGTGAAATTATTGGTAATGGCACCATCTTTAATGGTGCTGACCAGCTGCTCGGCCCTTGGGCAAAAGCACTGCGTGTTGAAGTCGTCCACTTTGATTCACCGATGCTGCTGGCGATGCTGCCACCCGGCGCGTTTATTGGTCTTGGCATGATGCTGGCCGGTAAATATATGATCGACAAAAAGATGAAAGAGCGTGCTGCGGCACGTGCTGCTGAAAACCAGGCCGCACCTGAGGGCCATACCGGGAAAGCGATGTGAACAAGGAAAAACGTCATCAGATTCTGAGCCGTTTGCGTGATAACAATCCTCACCCTACTACCGAACTGGCATTCAGCTCCTCTTTTGAGTTGCTGATTGCCGTGCTGCTCTCTGCCCGGGCAACAGACGTCAGCGTCAATAAAGCCACGGCAAAACTCTATCCGGTGGCCAATACCCCGGCCGCCATGCTGGCGCTGGGCGTTGACGGCATCAAAGAGTATATAAAGACCATCGGTCTGTTTAACAGCAAAGCAGAGAATGTGATTAAGACCTGCCGCATTCTGCTGGAGCAGCATCAGGGCGAGGTGCCGGAAGATCGCGCTGCGCTGGAAGCGCTGCCGGGCGTCGGGCGCAAAACCGCCAACGTGGTGTTGAATACCGCTTTTGGCTGGCCAACCATTGCCGTGGATACCCATATTTTTCGCGTCAGTAATCGTACGCGATTTGCGCCGTAAGAATGTCGAGCAGGTGGAAGAGAAGCTGTTAAAAGTCGTGCCGGCAGAGTTTAAAGTGGATTGCCATCACTGGCTGATTCTGCACGGGCGTTATACCTGCGTGGCACGTAAACCGCGCTGCGGATCCTGCCTGATTGAAGATTTATGCGAGTATAATGAGAAGGTTGAGATTTAAGTTAGTTTCAGGCGATCAGTAAGGGCGGTGAGAACACCGCCCTTGATCACAATTTAGCGCTGTAACTGATAATAGTCTGCCGTTGAACGCGCTAATGGCGCTTTACCGCGAATCGCATCGGCAATTTTTCCGCCAGCATCACGGTAGGCGCATTCAGGTTACCGGTGACAATCTGCGGCATAATTGACGCATCGACCACACGCAGCTGCTGCATCCCATGCACGCGCCCTTGTGCGTCGACCACCGCCATTCATCGCTGCCCATCGCACAGCTACCACAAGGGTGATAGGCGGTCTCAGCATGCTCGCGGATAAAGGCGTCGATCTGCTCGTCGCTCTGTACCTCGATACCCGGCTGAATTTCGTCGCCGCAATACTCAGCCAGCGCAGGCTGGCGCATAATTTCACGCGTCAGGCGAACCGCTGAACGGAACTCCTGCCAGTCACGCTCTTCCGACATATAGTTGAAGAAGATCGACGGCGCGTCATACGGATCTTTCGATTTCAGCTTGATCCGTCCACGGCTCATTGAGCGCATCGGACCAACGTGAGCACGGAAGCCATGCTCTTTAACCGGGCTGCTGCCGTTATAGTTAATCGCCACCGGCAGAAAGTGGTATTGCAGATCTGGCCAGTCTGGCTGGTCGTCACTGCGAATAAAGCCACCAGCTTCAAACTGATTACTGGCGCCGATACCGGTGCCCTTAAACAACCACTCGGCACCAATTGCCGGTTGATTCCACCATTTCAGCGACGGATAAAGGCTGACCGGCTGTTTGCAACGGAACTGCATATACACTTCCGGTGGTCCTGCAAATTGCGGCCCACGCCCGGCAGCGGATGTACTACATCAATATCCAGCTCACGCAGCCACTCTTCCGGCCCAACGCCGGAACGTTGCAGGATCTGCGGAGACGCAATCGCACCAGCACACAGCAGCACCTCACGGGTGGCCTGCGCCTGATGTGACTGACCTTTCACCAGCCATTTCACACCGCTGGCGGTTTTGCCGTCGAACAGGATGCGATCGGTCTGCGCATGAGTGACAATGGTCAGATTCGGACGCTGACGCGCCACGTCCAGATAACCGCGCGCGGTGCTGGAACGGCGACCATGTGGCGTAACGGTACGGTCCATCGGGCCAAAACCATCCTGACGATAGCCATTCAGATCGTCGGTTTCATAATGACCAGCCTCGGTTGCCGCATCGATAAACGCACGGTACAGCGGATTATTGCCGCTTTTCGGCGTAGTCACGCTCAGATAGCCTTCGCCACCGTGATAATCGTTTTCACCGATATCGCGTTTCTCCGCTTTGCGGAAATAAGGCAGGCAGTTGAGATATGACCAGTCATCAAAACCGGTCTTTTTCGCCCAGTTATCGTAATCCATCGCGTTACCACGGATGTAACACATCCCGTTAATCAGCGATGAGCCGCCCAGACCTTTACCCCGACCACACTCCATACGACGATTGTCCATATGAGGTTCCGGATCGGTTTCAAATGCCCAGTTATAACGCTTGCCCTGCAAAGGATACGCCAAAGCGGCTGGCATTTGGGTACGGAAATCCAGGCGATGATCGCGGCCGCCTGCCTCCAGTAAAAGTACCGATACGTCAGCATCCTCAGTTAATCGGGTCGCCAGTACATTGCCTGCGGAACCCGCGCCAATAATGATATAGTCAAATTTCTGCATTAAACCTCCAGCTTAACCCGCCATACTGCAGTCAGTCGCGCTGCATAAAACAGGGCGGGTATCAAATCCAGTGCCGACAACATCCGCTGTCGGCCAGAAAACAGTATTAAAACAGGATTAAAACGCCGATGGGTACTCACCCATCTCAATCAGAATCGATTTGGTCCGCGTATAGTGTTGCAGCGTCTCCAGACCGTTTTCACGTCCCAGACCAGACTGCTTGTAGCCGCCGACCGGCATTGGAGCCGGTGATTCACCCGGTGTTAACCCAGCAGATACCCGCTTCCAGCTGATGAATCACCCGATGCGCACGATCAAGTGAACGGGTAAACAGTCCTGCTGCCAGCCCCAGCTCGGTATGATTCGCGCGTTCAATCACTTCCTGCTCGTCATCAAACACCAGAATGCTCATTACCGGGCCAAAATCTCTTCACGCACGATACGCATCTCATCGTGACAATCGGTAAATACCGTTGGCTCGACGTAGTAACCTTTGCCAGTGGGCCATGCGTTACACGGTGACCACCGGTCAGCAAGCGTGCGCCCTCTTCTTTGCCCAACTTGAGATAAGAGACCACTTTCTCGCAGTGCTCTTCACTGACCAACGGACCGAAGTTAACCTCAGGGTCGCGCGGGTCACCGCTTTTGATGTTCTCAATTTTTTGCAGCAGGCGACGTTCAAACGCATTCAGCAGCGAACGATGCACAAATACCCGCGTGCCGTTAGTACAAACTGGCCGCTGCTGTAGAAGTTCGCCATCATTGCGCCATCTACTGCACGCTCAAGATCGGCATCGTCAAAACGATCAGCGGTGACTTGCCGCCCAACTCCATCGTGACCTCTTTGAGGTTAGAGAGTGCCGCATCCGCCACCACGCGTTTACCGGTTTCTACCTGACCGGTGAAGGATACTTTAGCGATATCCGGATGCTGGCTCAGCGCTTTACCCACTTCGCCCGCGCCCTGCACCACGTTAAATACGCCATCCGGCAGACCCGCTTCGCTGAAGATTTTTGCCAGTTCCAGCGCGCTGAGTGGCGTCACTTCGCTCGGTTTAAAGATCATCGCATTGCCGGCAGCCAGCGCCGGAGCGCTTTTCCACAGCGCGATTTGGATCGGATAGTTCGGGCCCCGATACCCGCACAAACACCCAGCGGCTCACGACGAGTATAGACCAGCGCACTGTCGCGCAGCGGAATCTGTTCGCCCTGTATCGCGGGTGCCAGACCGGCGTAGTACTCCAGTACATCAGCCCCGGTGACAATATCTACCGCTGCGGTTTCGCTAATCGGTTTACCGGTATCGGCGGTTTCCAGCTCTGCCAGCTGCTGATTGCGCTCACGTAACAGCGCTACGGCTTTCAGCAGGACGCGGCTGCGTTCAACCGGAGTATAGCTGCGCCAGATGCGCTGGCCTGCCAGTGATGAGGCAACGGCACGATCGACGTCCTGACGAGTGGCGGCAGTGATTTCTGCGATAACTTCACCATTAGCCGGATTGACGCTGGTGAATACCTCACCACGGCCTGCTTCTTCACGACCATTGATATATAAACCACGACGGTTGAGTTCTGCCATAACTCCTCCTTTACTGAGGGATTTAGCGAGCTGGCCTGTTCAGCCAGAGCGCAAGATTCTGGTAACACAGTTCACGGGCCTCTTCCAGACCGTGGGCCATCGGTTGTGGTGCCAGCGTCATACGCAGCCAGAGACCATCAACTAACGCTGCCGGGCTACTACCGGCCTGACGTGCCTGTTCGCGCGGTAACACGCGAGCAAACTGTGCGGTGATATTGGAGTGCAGCCGGCGATCGTTGACGCGCTGCAAACGCTGTAAATTTTTCTGATGCAGACTGTTGGTCCAGAACACCAGCCAGGTTTTCAGCACCGGTGCCGCTACCTGCGTTAAATCGAAGTTGCCGTCGATAATCGCCCGGATCTGCGCCTGCGGCGTATCCTCAGCCTGAAAACGATGACGCTCTACCGCAAGGTAAAGATCGGTCAGAATCTGCCGCATGCAGGCATCCAGCAGGCCGTTCTTGTCACCAAAGTAATGGCTGACAATGCCGGTCGATACGCCGGCCTCTTTCGCGATAACCGCAATGCTGGCTTCTGCCAGTCCGACGCGGTCAATAACCGTCAATGTTGCGTTAATCAGCTGTGCCTGACGGATGGCTTTCATTCCAACTTTTGGCATCGTTTCATCGGTTCCGACTATTGAATAAGGTTAATACTAGCCTTTTTATATTGAACGTTCAATCAATAAAACCAGTTTTAATAACAATCGGGCAACAAAGCCATGTTACTTATAGGGATAAATAGCCTAAAACCGCCTGTTAATGCCAATACTATTAGCTTGTTTCGCTGGCTAAAATATTGTTTTAATTCGTGATCTACATCACACCTAAAGACGTCAGTCTCAATTCTTCAGCTAAAAAGCAGCAACTCGAATAAAAAATCAGCAAATCAGGCATTAACAGTTTTTAATCCATAAAATTAACTATAACCGCCGTAAATTTTGCACTGGCGTCTTACCGAGCTTTATATCACTTTTGCACAAAAATCACCCGACACTCCAGAGTAATATTTCTGCCTAATTACCACTACCGACATTTAACACCGTTTAACAGCCATTATTACCTTAATTAACACTACAATCATCAGGTGTACCAGAAGATGAAAAAAGGCTTGCCTGATGCCGCAGGATCAGCGAAATTAACCGCCGTTTTTCACTTCTTATAACAACGCACCGAATACACTGCCGGTATTACGCGTGCTTAATTCCCGATGCGAAATTGGCATCTATCCAGAGGTACAAGTGTCAACTGCAAACAAACACACTGATGAGGTTAGCCTCAATGCGTTCAAACAGCCAAAATCGTTCTATCTGATTTTTCGATCGAATTATGGGAACGTTTTGGTTACTACGGCCTGCAAGCCATCATGGCGGTTTACGGTCAAAATGCTGGGGATGTCGAAGCCGACTCCATTACCCTGTTCTCTTCGTTCAGTGCACTGGTGTATGGTCTGGTTGCGGTCGGCGGCTGGCTGGGTGATAAAGTGCTGGGTACTAAGCGCGTTATCGTGCTGGGTATTCTGGTGCTGGCGACCGGTTATGGTCTGGTTGCTGGTCAGGACACGATCAAAGTATGGTCTATATCGGCATGGCGACCATCGCCGTCGGTAACGGTCTGTTTAAAGCTAACCCTTCTTCGCTGCTGTCAACCTGCTACGCCAAAGATGATCCGCGCCTCGACGGTGCTTTCACCATGTATTACATGGCGATTAATATCGGTTCGTTGTTCTCCATTATGGCAACGCCATGGCTGGCAGCGAATTACGGCTGGAGCGTGGCCTTCTCGCTGTCATTTGTCGGTATGCTGATTACGCTGGTTAACTTCCTGTTCTGCCGTCGCTGGGTAAAGATCACGGCTCTAAGCCAGATTTCGCGCCGGTCAATATCAGTAAACTGCTGATGACCCTTGTCGGTATTCTGGTCGTGGTTACCATTGCGACTGGCTGCTGCACAATCAGGAGATTGCACGTATTACTTTAGGCTGTATTGTGCTGGGTATCGTGCTGCTGTTTGGTAAAGAAGCTTTCGCGATGAAGGGCGCGGCACGCCGTAAGATGATCGTTGCTTTCCTGCTGATGCTGGAAGCGGTAGTGTTCTTTGTGCTTTATAGCCAGATGCCAACCTCACTCAACTTCTTTGCTATCCGTAACGTTGAGCACAGCCTGATGGGCATTACTTTCCAGCCTGAGCAGTATCAGGCGCTGAACCCGTTCTGGATTATGGTCGGCAGCCCGATTCTGGCGGCTATTTACAATAAGATGGGTGATCGTCTGCCAATGCCGCACAAGTTTGCCTTTGGTATGGTGCTCTGCTCTGCTGCGTTTCTGGTTCTGCCGCTCGGCACCAAATTCGCCAGCGATCTCGGTATTGTTTCAGTAAGCTGGCTGATTCTCAGCTACGCGCTGCAAAGTATTGGTGAGCTGATGATCTCTGGTCTGGGACTGGCAATGGTCGCTCAGCTGGTGCCACAGCGTCTGATGGGCTTTATTATGGGCGCATGGTTCCTCACCACCGCTGGCGCGGCAATTATTGCCGGTAAGATCGCCAACCTGATGGCGGTGCCGGAGAACGTTACCGACCCGCTGCAGTCGCTGCGTCTATGGTGATGTATTCCTGCAAATTGGTATTGCGACCGGCGTCATTGCGGTGCTGATGCTGCTGACCGCCCGCTGCTTAACCGTATGACTCAGGGTGACGCGTAGCCCTGAGCTGCGTTTCATCACCAACCGCCTGCATGCAGGCGGTTTTACCTTTTCACCGTCGCTGTCACGTTGTGATAGCGCACCCGCAATGATATTTCTGAGTTTTTCACTGCTGACTTAACCCGCGCTGATGATATGACTGAGCTTCTTTAGTCAGCCAGAGTGTATTTATGAACAGCTTTATTTTGGGATTTAACGGGGAACGTCAGGACCCGGTCAGTGAAAATTATCATCCGGGAAAGGGATACCGTGCGTACAACCCGCGTTGCTGCGGTTTAACTGTCCCGACAGTTACAGTCCGTTTGGTGCAGGGGATTAATCCGTATGGCTGGTGTGCAGGCGATCCGATCAATCGTGCCGATCCAGACGGTCACAGCAGCTGGCAAAGCTGGCTGGGTATTGGAATGGGCATCGCCGGACTGGCGCTGGCGCTGTTTACCGGCGGCAGCTCGATAATCGCCGCAGGCAGCGTGATATCCGCCATTGAATCGTCTTCTGCCGGCGCATTGCTGGTCGGGGAGCCGGTATGCTGTCAGATGTGACCGCCATCGCCAGCGGCGTGCTGGAGACAAAAAATCCTCTGACTTCACAGATCCTGAGCTGGGTTTCTTTAGCGGCTGGCGTAATCGGTCTGGCACACGGCCTCAGCTCCACTGCGCAGAGCAGCGCCCGGTTGACCAGAACAACCACCCTCGGCTGGGAGACCATCCAACACATCAACGTCTTCGGATACGCTAATCTGGAGTTTGCCGAGGAGCAGGATAACTTTATGAATTATCTGTTTGAGGATATCCACCGTGGTCGTCTGAAGCCCAGACTGACTGTCGTTGCGCATGGTCATTTTGAACGCGGGACCGCGCGTATTCTGCTGGATAATGTCGCAGACATGGTTTACGACGGTACCGATTTCGCCAATCAACTGCGCGCAAGTGGCTATGATTTTAATCATTACTCTTCGATAAGAGCCGTAATGTGTCATTCCGCAGAAGGCGGATGGAACAGCTTTGCCGCACAGATAGCCTATGTCAGCGGACTCCCTGTCACCGGCTATCTCGGTGAGGTCTCGGTTGAGACCGAAGGTATCGATGATATTATGCAGAACGTCTATCTTGATACATTTCAGAGGACAGGCGATGTGGTTGCATCATTGCAGGCAGCCGATCGTGAAACCGTCGCCGAACTGAATGTATTCAGAACCAATTTTACTACCCAAGGCACCGGGGCATTTCATATTCTCAAAATGACCCGTTATATAATTATAATCCGGTCACCTATTTTCCAGATGGCAGGCGGATGTACCGAAATTACTGATGGCTGTCACCATCGCGCAGATCATCACTGACAACCGGCGTTTCCGGCACTAAGATGATGAGATCCTTTTTCTCTGAGCTTCAGGGCATCAAATGAAACTGTTCAGTAAACCCGGCGCCTGTTCACTCTCGCCACATATTGTGCTGCGTGAGTGCGGCCTCGACTTCACCCAGGTTAATGTCGATCTGGCCAGCAAGAAAACCGAAAGCGGTGAAGATTATCTGCAAATCAATGCCAAAGGACAGGTTCCGGCGCTGCTGCTGGATGATGGCGGCCTGCTGACCGAAGGGTTGCTATCGTCCAGTATTTGGCGGATCTGAAAGCCGATCGCCAGCTGTTGGCCCCGTCCGGTAGCCTGACGCGTTACCACACGATTGAATGGCTGAATTATATCGCCACTGAACTGCATAAAGGCTTTAGCCCGTTATTTAACCCGGCGACGCCGGAAGAGTACAAGCAGCTGACGCGCAGCCAGCTGGAGAAGAAGTTTCAATACGTCAACAGTCAGCTGCAGGAGAAACAGTGGCTGATGGGTCTTCGCTTTACCGTCGCCGATGCCTATCTGTTTACCGTTACTCGCTGGGCGCGCGCGCTGAAACTGAATCTTGACGGTTTTGATGCGTTAAATGACTGGATGGAACGGGTGGCTGAGCGCCCTGCTGTCGCTGCGGCTTTAAAAGCTGAAGGACTGGTCTGACGCCACATCAGTAGCATAAAAGGGGAAAGTTCTGGTCAGCTTTACCCCTTTTAAATTTTCTTTAAGCGAATAAACTGGCACTAACTTTGCTTTTAATCTTACTTAAAGGTGCCGGTATGTCAGTAAAATTAATTGCCGTCGATATGGATGGAACCTTTCTCAGTGACAACAAAGTTATAACCGGGCGCGCTTTAACCTTCAGTACCAGCAAATGCAGCGCCGAGTTAAGTTTGTCGTCGCCAGCGGAAACCAGTTTTATCAGCTGACCCGCTTTTTCCCTGAAATTGCCAGCGAGATTACCTTTGTTGCCGAGAATGGCGCATACGTATTCAGTGAAAATAAACCGCTGTTCTGTGGTCATATCCCTTTACTGATGTGCGTCATATAATGGCTGAACTGGCGCAAATGGAGCAGGTATACACGGTAGTTTGCGGCGAGCAAGGTGCTGGCTGCACCATACAGCGCCAGATTCAGTGGCCGCGCTGATGTCGCGTCATTATTATCGCCTGCAGCGCTACCATGACGTGGCAGAGCTGCCGGACGATATCTTTAAATTTGCCCTGACGCTGGACGATTCCTGATACCACAACTCTCTGCGCATCTGGGCACCGTGCTCAACGGCAGCGTCACGCCTGTCACCAGCGGGTTTGGGTTTGTTGACCTGATTATTCACGGCGTTCATAAAGCTAACGGCCTGAAGATCCTGCAACAGCACTGGGATATTGATGATGCGGCAATGCTGGCATTCGGCGACAGCGCCAATGACAAGGAAATGCTGACGATGGCCGGATACAGTTTCAGTATGGCTAATGCCAGTGAAGAGATTAAACAGGTGGCACGCTATCAGGCCGGGCATAATAATGAGGAAGCGGTGCTGGATATCATTGATCAGGCACTGGAAGGTTGTGCCCCTTTTACTGAGCAGATTAAGGAAAACGCCGTCCAGCCGGTTTCCCCGGAAACTGACTGAATGGCGTATTCCAGTTACATATTTTCTACTTTACTGACGCTGACGTTATTCGCTGGCGCGTTAACATGAAATTTCTCCAGTACCAGATGCTGAATTTTTCCAGTGAAACCCCGGCGGTTTCCGGCAGGTAACGGAAGGTGAAGAAATACATCCCCAGTGAGAATACCGCAAACAGCAGCAGCGGAAAGCCGCCGTGAAATATCTCCAGCAGCCACGGATTGCTGTTCATAATCGGGAAAGTGGTACTGATAATAAAGTTAGCCACTGACATCATACAGATCGAGATACCGACGCAGACCGCACGAATCTCAGTCGGAAACAGCTCGCCCAGTACTGTCCAGACAATTTGCCCCGGTGATGCCGAAGAAAATCATATAAGCGAACAGGCCAATCACCGCCAGCATACCCGGCAAATGATAGTAGAAAGCCACAAATGAATAGGTAAGAAACACGCAGGAAGCAATTGCGCCCATTAACAGCAGCTTGCGACGCCCTACTCTATCAATCAACGACATACCGATTAACACCCCGACGAACTGACAGACAGAAAGCCAGAAGGTCTGCAGCAGCGCCGATCCAGCGTCAGGGAAGACATTTTTCAGCAGCGAGGGACCAAAATACTGAATCACGTTAATCCCGCTGATTTGGTTGCCCACGGCCAGACCAATGCCGACAATCAGTAACGGAACGGTGGTTTTATTTAATCTGAAGCGGGTAGTATGAGTCTGCGCGGCATTCTGTGGTAACGACGATTTTATTTCGTTGAATACCGTCTGCGCATGTTTACCATTGGAAATTTTGGTCAGGGTATCCAGTGCGGATTTATCACGCCCTTTCAGCACGTTCCAGCGAGGTGACTCCGGAATAAAAATCACAAACAGAATAAATAACGCGCAGGGAACCAGCGCAGTCGCCAGAATATAGCGCCAGCCGATATCCACCATCGCCTCCGGCAGCATCGACTGATGAATATAGTAGTTAGTCAGCAGCACTACTGACTGGCCTCCGACGCAACAAACAGAATAGAGCGCAGTGGTTCTGCCGCGAAACTTTGAAGGTGACAGTTCAGCGAGATAGATCGGCGAAATCACCGACGCCAGACCAATCGCCAGCCCACCAAGCATGCGCGCAGCCACAAATACGGTAAAATTATGTGCTACCGCCGTGCCTGCAACCGAGAGAGTAAAATCAGTGCCGTAATGGCCAGCGATTTTTACGGCCCAGTTGTCACTGAGTTTCGGTGCCAGAAAACAGCCGACCAGACTTCCCAGTAGAATATTGGACACTGCCCAACCGGTTTCTGCCGGAGAGAGTCGGAAATGCTCACTGAGCGGTTCGATTGCTCCGGATATAATCGAAGAGTCGTAGCCCAACAACAGTCCGCCAAATGCCGCGACCGTACAGCAGAGCATAACGTACTTCATGTTATAACGCGTTTGCCTGGTTTCCATCGTTCTCGCCCTTATCGCTGCGTTACGCAGGTTCTTATCAATGACAGATTTGCTTGCAGATGGCGTCATTCAGATGCGCCATCATCATTGAAATATATTTTCTAATTACAAAAATATCGAACCATTCATTCTGTTTATGTGGGCGAGTTAAAACTTTTTTTCAACCGGGTGTAAGCGAGAAACCTCTTCTCCTGGTCAGAAGAAATCAATATGCAGAGGAAATAAAGGAGACAAATGCATCACTGAAATTTGAAGAAAATCAGTACGTCAGACTGGAGTACCCTAAATAACCGTGGCTGTGATGCCGCATCGAATGATACGGCATCAACTCAGGCAAGCTAGTTCTTCTGACGTACCAGCGCCGCCAGCGCGGCAATTTGTTGGGTCAGATGCTGCCGTGTACTTTCATCGGTAATTTCGCCCGATTCAGCATTAATTCGCGCCGCGGCCTGGCCGATCATAATTTCTGGTTTATTCAGTACCTGCGCATCCGGGAACACCATCACTGGCGCAGATGGTACTGGGCGCGCGCGCCGCCAATCATGCCCGGCGACGCAGTCTGAATCGCCACCGGCTTTCCGGCAAAAGGCGTTTCTGGCAAGCGTGAAATCCAGTCCAGCGCATTTTTCAGCGCGCCCGGAATCGAATAGTTATATTCCGGCATCACGATGATCACGCCGTCTGACTGAGCAATTGCCTGCCCCATCGCCTGCACCGCCGGAGAAATCCGCTTGCCTGAATATCGGCATCGTAGTGTGGCAGCTCACCGATTGAACCAAGCGCACTGATCTCCACCCTTCAGGTGCCAGTGCCGGCAGATTATTCGCCACTACGGCATTTAATGAGGCTTTACGTAAGCTTCCCAGTAACGTCACAAACTTCACAGTACGCACTTCAGACATAGGCTTCTCCTAATCAACATTGATTGTTTGAAAAAATAATGTTCCAGTTAACAGCCAGCTGCAAGTTTTATCCAGCAACAATCTGGATTCTCTGTTGGATATGCCCCATTGTTGCAACAGTGAAACAATACCGTTAGTGGGTTTATTTCGATTAACATTCGACCGCCAGCGTTTTTGCGCACGCGTCTGTCCGACTAACACGATTATCATTTAACGGTAATCAAATCGTCATCCCGGCTGTTTACTGTCGCGAAAAAGCCTCCGGAGAGATAACCGTGTTCACACTCGAAACCGTCCTCGACGATCTTTATCCGCAGCGCAAAACGCCGGGCTGGCAAAAAGGTGCTGCGGATCCTGCTGCATGAAAAGAGTTTCAGCAATTTAACCAGCATCATCGCCACCTGAAAGGGCTGGATAGGGTGGAACAGGTACTGGAGTATCTCGATATCCGCTGTGAACTGAGCGAGCGCGATCTGGAGCAGATCCCCAGCCAGGGTCCGGTGGTTATCGTGGCCAATCATCCACTCGGCACGCTGGATGGGCTGGCACTGCTGCATGCAGTGTCGCAGGTGCGGCGCGATGTTAAAATTGTCACTAATCGCCTGCTGAACTGTCTTGAATCACTGCGCAGTCTGATGGTGCCGGTGGACAACATGGGCAATCGCACCAACCGCCAGCAGTTAGCACTGATGCAGGAGCAACTTGAGAATCACGGGGTGCTGATCTTTTTCCGGCCGGTGAAGTGTCGCGCTTTGGCAGTAAAGGCGTCAGGGACGGAAAATGGCGCCACGGCTTTATTCGCCTCGCCGCACGATTCCGGGCACCGATTGTGCCGGTTCACATCAGCGGGCGTAACAGTATGCTGTTTTATGCCACCTCGATTATTTATCAACCGCTGTCGATGTTGCTGCTGGTGCGCGAAATGTTTAAGCATCGCGGGGCTCGGCTTAAACTTAAAATTGGCGCATGCATTCCCTTTGCCAGCTGGCATGACGGTCATACGCCAGCAAAGCAGCTGGCTAAGCGTTTCCGACGTCATCTTTATCGCATTGCCCGGAACAAATCCGCACTGTTTCAGACCGAACCGGCGATTGCTCGTGCGGAGGATCGCGCGGTGCTGAAGCGCGCGCTGGCAGAATGTGAAGTGCTTGGGCACCTTGCCGATGGCAAAGTGATCTATCTTTACCGTCGCAACGGTGAAGACTATGTGCCCATTCTGCGTGAACTGGGGCGGCTGCGTGAAATTGCCTTTCGCGCGGTGGGTGAAGGCAGCGGCAAACGACGCGATCTGGATGACTATGACGACGACTATTATCATCTGATTCTGTGGGATCAACAGGCGCTGGATATTGTCGGTGCTTACCGTTTTCTCCCGACCGCTGATCAGCTGGCGCGCAAAGGCGTGAATGGCATCTATAGCCAGAGCTTGTTTCATTACGACAACCAGATGAACCCGGTGCTGTTGCAGGGCATTGAGCTGGGGCGCAGTTTTATTCAGCCGGCATACTGGGGCAAACGCGGCCTGGATTATTTGTGGCTGGGAATAGGCGCTTATCTGGCGAAATATCCGCAATATCGCTATCTGTTTGGGCCGGTATCGATCTCCGGCGGTATGCCGGTAGCGGCTCGCGATCTGCTGGTGGCCTTTTACCGTCTCTACTTCGCGCCAACGATGCCGCTGGCGACCTCACGCCGTCCGTGGCCAGCCTCGCTCCCTGCGGTGCTGGCGCAGTTTACCGGTGACAATTACGCGGAAGATTTAAAGCGCCTGAAGCAACTGCTGAATAATCTGGGTACTGCGATTCCGCCGCTGTATAAACAGTATTCTGAGCTGTGCGAACCGGGTGGCGTGCAGTTTATTGATTTCGGCAGCGACCCGGCTTTTAACCACTGTGTTGACGGGCTGGTGCTGGTGGACCTGACCCAGCTTAAAGCCTCGCGCTATCAGCGCTATATCGCCGTTCACCTTGCGGCATCGCAGGAACGGCTAACGCATGGCGCAAGTGTTCCGTCAGTGTCAGATCGGCTGTCGTGAAACATGTTCCGCTGCGGCCTGATTAGCCAGAGTCACCGCCTCAGCTAAAGAGTGCTGCCGCAATAAGGCTGCGGCTAAAACCCCATAAAACAGTCACCTGCACCGTGAGTACTGACCAGCACCACCTTCTCTGCCGCCAGCGACTGGCAACTCTGCCCCTGCTCGCACCAGGCGACGCCATATTCTCCGGCTGTCACCACCACCGCCGGAAACTGACGGCTTAATGACTCCGCGGCCAGACAGGCACTTGCTAAGTCAGCCACTTTCAACCCGCTAAGATCGCGTGCCTCAACCGCATTGACCACCAGCAAATCCACCGCTGCGCGCATTTCGGCACTGATTTCACGGGCCGGTGCCGCATTCAGGCACACCGTAACGCCGCGCAGTTTCGCTTGCGCAGCGGCACAGACATTCACACTTTCAGGTACTTCATTCTGCAATAACAGCATGACACTATTTTGCCATGCGCTGTCTACGGTAAACTGTGCCGGATCGATAGCGTTATTGGCATTGGATACCACCACGGCGCCATAATCATTTTCCGCATCGAGGATTGCCACACTCATGCCTGAAGGCACCGAATCCAGCACCGCAACCCGCTGCGTATCAACGCCAGCGTGATTAAGTTGCGAAAGTAAAATTTTCCACGGTCATCGTTGCCCACTGCACCGATAAAGCTCACCTCTGCACCCGCTCGGGCGGCAGACAAAGCCTGATTGCCGCCTTTACCGCCAAATTTATATGCGCAGTCAGTACCCATCACGGTTTCGCCTTTTTCAGGGCGATGGTGTGCCTGGAGCATAATGTCGTAATGGAGACTACCAGTGACTACTATTTTACCCATGCTAATATTCTCTTAAATTCTGGACCGCCTGCTGAGTTTTAATCAGATTCCTTTCTGCTTTATTAAGATCCTTTTCGCAATAGCCACAAACAATGCGTCCAGTATATTCAGCTGTGCAATGCGTGACGCTGCGTTTTCCCCAGCAAATGAGAGCCCTGCGAAGTTGAAGTGAGCACCACATGCGCATCGCGCGCAATGGGCGACTCGGAGTAATTAGTAATAGCAATAACCCGGGCACCGTTACGCGCCGCCAGTTTAATCGGCTCATTAACGGCGCGTGTGGCACCGGAATGACTGATTGCAATTACCACATCATCGTCCGATAAAATCGCTGCTGACATCAGCATAATATGTGCATCATCGTATGCTGTGGTTTTAATTCCAATTTTAAGCAGTTTATGCGACAGGTCGCGCGTCACTGCGGCAGAGCCACCCACCGCATATAAGTCGATATGTCGTGCTTTAAAAGAATATCAGCAGCGCGATTGAATTCAGAAACATCGAGAATAGACAGCGTTTCTTCAATTGCCTGAATCGATGTTCGGAAAACTTTTGACAGTAATTGTTCCGATGAGTCACGGGTTCTATTTCCGCATGCAGCCCTGCCACTTCAGAGTAATTATAGTAAACCAGACTGCTTCTGAAATCCCGAAAGCCCGAGAAGTTAAGCTTTTGGCTATTTTACTATCATGGCATCAGAAACATTATTTTCCTGAGCAATTTCTTTCAACGTTGTCTGCTCGGATAAATCGGTTCTGGCTGTAATCGACTCCACGACTTTTCTTTCCAGTGGCGTCAACATTGGCAAACGCATACGAATTTGAGCACCTATTGCTTTCGGATCCTGATTCATTACTTGCCTCGAGTCGCTCTGTCAATCAACATGGCTATGATAATTATTAGGCCAGTAGCAAGCAATTGATAAAACGCCTGAATATTCAGAAGCGTCAGGCCGTTACGCAGCGATCCGAGAATAATTGCGCCAACAATGGTGCCAATCACACTGCCTTTGCCACCCATTAATGAGGCGCCACCAATCGCCGCCGCCGCAATCGCATCCAGCTCCCATAAATTTCCCATCGTCGGCTCAGCCGCGCCGAGACGACCGATTAAAATCAGCGACGCCAGCGAGGCTAATACACCCGAGATAACAAACACCGTCACTTTGGTTCTTTTTACCGGCACGCCAGCCACCCGGGCGGCTTCCTCATTACCGCCTACCGCCAGAATGTACTCACCAAGCGGGGTTTTATTCATAATGACCCACAGCGTAACTGCCACCACCACCACAATCACAATCGGCGTGGGAATCCCCAGCACGGTACTGTTGATTAAACTGCGAAACTCCATCGGAATGCCGAAGATGGGATTGCCGCCGGTAAAATTAACGACAGCGCGCGAAACAGCGACAGGCCACCAAGGGTAACGATAAACGGTTGCAGTCCGGCATAAGCCACTAACGTGCCGCTGAAAATACCGCACATCGCGCCGACTCCCAGCGTCGCCATAATCGCCAGCGGCACCGGCACGCCGGAAACCATCAGGGTAGCGCCTAATACCGCAGATAACGCCGCTGTCGGCCCGACCGAGAGATCAATACCACCGGAAATAATCACCAGCGTCATTCCCAGCGCAATAATGGCATTAATCGAAGACTGTTGCAGAATATTAAGCAGATTAGGCAGGGTAAAAAATACCGGTGACAGCATCGAAAAAGTGAAAAGAATAATCAGTAGCCCAATCACCGTTCCTGCATCACGCAGATTAAATTTAAACAGCGCAGAAGGATGTCCTGCAGGCTGAGTTTTACCTTGTGTCATCATAACGAGTGCCTTAATGATAAATGTAGGTTGCAGAGCAAGTTATTTATTTACGATCGCTAATCGCATAACGGGCGATGTTTTCTTCTGTAATCTCATCACCTTTAAGCTCGGTAGTAATCTTACCTTCGCGCATCACCAGCACGCGGTCTGATATACGGATAATTTCCGGCATTTCAGACGAGACCACCACGATGGCTTTTCCTGCCGGGCTAACTTTTCAATTAAATTATAAATTTCAGACTTGGCACCAATATCGATACCCACGGTGGGTTCATCAAAAGAAACACCTTGGTGTCCGCCACTACCCAGCGGCCAATAATCACCTTCTGCTGATTGCCGCCACTTAATGTGCCGATGGGCTTTTCAATATTCAGAGGTCGCAGATTCAGATCGGTCATAACGTCCAGCGCTACCTGATTCAGTTTATTTTTTCAGCAGGCCACTGCGGGTAAAATTACCCAATGATGGTAGCGCGACGTTCATTTTACCGCCCGCTCTTTAATAATGCCCTCTTTTTACGGTCTTCCGGAACCAGCCCGATGCCGGCGCGGATCGCCGAACGTACATTAAGATTGTTCACTGCCTTGCCATCAACAATCACTCTACCACTGGTTTTGCTGTCGATACCGGCAATCAGTTTCAGCAGTTCAGTCCGCCCCGCCCCCACCAGCCCGGCGATACCCAGCACTTCCCCTGCCTTGACGCTAAAGCTGGCAGGCAACACGGTCTGACCACGCTCAAGGCCTTCAACCCGCAGCAGCTCCTTATCACCGACAAACGACTGATGCTGGATCTTTTCAATCTTACGCCCAACCATTTTGGTGACAATGGTCTCCTCCGTCTCATCACGGATATTAACCACCCCACCTGTTTGCCATCGCGCATAATGGTGGCGCGGTCTGAACTTTAAATATCTCATCCATTTTGTGTGAGACGTAAATCAATGACACATTCATGGATTTCAGATCGGCGATTAACTCCGCAAGCCGTTCAAACTCTGTTGGCGTCAGGCTGGAAGTGGGCTCATCCATGGCGATGATTTTGCCTCATCCAGCAACGCCCGGGCAATTTCAACAATCTGCTGTTGCGAAACCTTCAGGTTTTAATCGGCTCATCAGGATTAATCGACGGGTCAAGACGCCTGAGAATCGCCACCGCCTTCTTATACTGCGCTTTACGATCGACAAACAGGCCGCGAAAGCGAGTTAATGGCCGACCAAGAAACATATTCTGCGCGACGGAGAGTTCCGGAACGTGCTGTAACTCCTGATGAATCATGGCAATGCCAGCATGTCGCGCCGAAAGCGGATTTTCATCTGCACCAGTTGCCCGTCGACCCTGATTTCCCCTCATCAGAGGCGCGCACGCCGGAGAGAATATTGAGCAAAGTTGATTTCCCGCGCCGTTTTCACCAATTAACGCGTGTACTTCGCCATGCCTGACCGAAAATCCACGCCCTGCACCGCGGCGATATTGCCATAGGTTTTGCTGATGCCGCGCATCGTCAAACAATCGTGTTCCATACAGCCTCCGTCACTTTACTTACTGCTGTAACAGCAGCTGGCGCAGTTTCTCATTATCTTTAGTCGAGAATGCCTCTGCGTTTTCTTTAGTGATCAGCGCCTGAGGTGTAGAGATCACGCGTGATAATTTCTGCCCATTTACCAGACGAACCATCACTTCCATTGCCACTTCACCAGTCAGAACCGGGAAGCTGTCGACGGTACCGGTCAGTTCACCGCGCTTGATGGAAGCATAGGCATCAGAAATACCGTCGGTGCCAAACACCGCTACCTGCTTGCTTTTACCCAGTGAATTCACCGCCTCCACGACGCCGAGCGCCATGCCGTCATTGTTGGCGTAGAAGCCAATTAAATCCGGGTGCTGCTGTAAAATAGTTGCCGCCGCGTTATAGGCATTTTCACGGCTCCAGTTTGCCGGCACGCTGGCAACAACCTGAAACTTCCGTTGGCTTCAAGGGTTTCTTTAAAGCCTTTGGTACGCTGCGCCGCTGCATAAACGCCGGGCTGGCCTTCGATTACCGCCACTTTTCCGCCCTGAGGTTTATGCTTAATAAACCAGTTAGCCACCCGGACGCCGTTATCTTTCTGCACATTACCAACGTAGTAAGCCGCATTGGGCATTACCGCGTCATTGACGTTCACCACCGGGATACCTTTACTTTTGGCAGTCTCATACGCCGGTTGTAAATTGGCGTCGGTCTGCGGTGAAACCAGCAGGCCATTAAATCCCTGAGCGATCAATGTCTCAGCGATGGATAATTGTCCGAGCTGGTCGTCTTCATTGGCGGCGGCACGGTAAGCCACGGTAAAGCCATGTTTATCGGCAAAGGCTTTATAGCCGTCGCCAAGCGAACGCCAGTATTCATTGGTCAGGGTTTTCGATACGCCGCCAATTTTCAGTTTACTGTCCGCTGCAGGCAGTGGTCCGTATTTGGTCGCCAGTTCGGTCCACTCGGTACGATCCTTTTCGGTATCAGACTGCAGTGGAGTTAAATCGGCGGCAAAACGCTGGTGCAAAACAAGCCTGAGGCGAGTACAGAAAGTAATGTTTTTCATTTTCAGACCTTCTTCTTTTTATTATTGCCATAGCTGAGCCAGCGATGGCACGGGGATATCTGGCCAGCAAAATGTCATTCACAATTTGCTGGGAGGTGACCGCGTCCTGACGACTAATAGCCTCCGCCAGCGGCTGATTGTTATTCAGTTTTCGCAAAGCTTCAGTAAACGGGTGACGGTGGCGATATTGGTTTCCGCTTCACGCACCGGATCGAGACCGCTGGCGTCCGGGAAAGTATCGAAATAATAAGCGCCCTGATAACCATCACGCTGCATCTGCCAGAGGAACTCCAGCGTGGCGCGCGGGTTAACCGAAGCCGCCATCAGGCCATCATCGCGTTTGCCCCAGCCGTCATTAAGATCCAGACCCAGCAGCCGCGAACGGCGCGCCACCATCGCGGCGGCATAAGCCGGGATCTCATTGGCGTACAGCACATGGGCAAAATCGAGCGTAATGCCAAGATTGGGGCAACCGGCTTCTTCTACCGCAATCAAACAGGTGGTGACATTCGGGAAAATACTGAATGCACGTGGCTCGTTAGGTTTGTATTCGATGCTGACATCAACATCCGGGGCATATTCGGCTACTTCCCGGACCGCGCTGACCGCATCTTCCCAAATTTTTTGTAATCCGCACGGAAGCAGTAATCAAAACCATCCTGCCCCATCCACAATGTCATCAGGCTGGCACCGAATTCACGTCCGGCATCGATCCGCGTTTAGTCAGCTCAATCGCCTTACGACGAATTTTTGGATCGGGGTTGGTGAATGCACCGATTTTAAATTCCGCCGCATCCCAGCGCATCTGCATACCGTTGACCGCCAGCCCTGACTGCTCGATTTTCTGACGCATGACGTTAACATCATCGGTGATGTGCTGAGGATAGTTCAGATCAGATGGGTTAAACCTTTAACCGTGGCGGCGCGCTCGATCATTTGCAGAACTGAGGGCTTACCTTGCAGATCCGGCCAGTAAAGTGGCGCACCGGAGGCAAATGAGTTCAGACGTGTGGCAAATTTAAGCTCTGACATGGGGTGTCCTTGATGATATCGATTGTGATGTACTTTCCAACTTCACATACATCCGTAAAGTTGTTTACAAATATCATTGGTGCTGGTCACCCGCAATAGTCAACGCTGACTTTCTAACCGATTTGAGATGTCATTCACGAAATTATCGGGCAAAATCGCCGATGACCTCAGCGCATTCCGCTTGACGCTATCTTTTGCACGGCAGAATGTGGCAATATACATTTCATATATGTTTCGTATAGGTGACGTATGGGAATCGTAAAATCTCTGATTTGATGCACGAGAATTTGCGCATCGCCAGCAATGCCATGAGCCGGTCGATTAACGCTCAGGCTGAGCACTGGATGAAAATCGGCATGCTGGCGGAGCTTTGCCCGCAGCTGTCGCATGACCAACTGGCTCGTGCGCTGGTTAAGGCGGAATTACAGGGCGATACCGATATCGCCAGCCTGCTTAAATCGTTTGAAAAGCATGAGGAAGCACAATGAAACAGGTCAAGCTGCACTCGCAGCAAGAAATTGAACTGGCGCGCGCGGCCGGGCAGGCAGCCGCACAAGTGCTGGAAATGATCACCCCGTATGTCCGCGCTGGCGTGACTACCGATGAACTTGATCGCCTGTGCCATGATTATCTGGTTCATCAGCTGAATGTCATTCCTGCCAATATTGGCTATCACGGCTATACGCGCACCGTCTGCACGTCAGTAAATCATGTGGTTTGCCACGGCATTCCATCGGATAAAAGCTGAAAAACGGCGATATCGTTAATATCGATGTGGCGATCGTTAAAGAAGGTTGGTATGGCGATACCAGCAGAATGTACTTTGTCGGTGAGCCGTCAGTACGCGCACGACGGCTGGTGGATGTCACTTATCAGTCGATGGTGGCCGGTATTAAGGTTGTGCGTCCGGGCGCCACGCTGGGTGATATCGGCGCGGCCATCCAGCGCGTAGCTGAAGGTGCCGGATTTTCGGTGGTCAGGGGTATTGTGGTCATGGTGTGGGTGAAGAGTATCACACTGCCCCACAGGTGCTGCATTACGGTATCGCCGGTGAAGGGATGGTGCTGGAGCCGGGGATGATTTTTACCATTGAACCGATGATCAATGTTGGCAAAGCCGCCACCAGTGTACTTTCCGACGGCTGGACAGTGGTCACTAAGGATCGCTCGCTCTCTGCCCAGTGGGAACACACCATTGCGGTCACTGATTCAGGTTATGATTTGCTGACGCCGTGGCCGGAAGGCACCGGTGATTACGAAGCGATATAGAGGTCTACGGGCGGCATCATCGTCGCCCGTAAATAAAGCAGATTTACAGCTTCACCGCCGCAAAATGGTGCTGAGGCTTAGCAATTCCTTCCTGTGCCGCCACCAGCTGCAGCTCATATTCACCCATTTCATGGGTTTTAATCATCACTTCATACACCGCGGCGGTGACGTGTTCCAGCGCCTGTTGCAGCGGCTGGCCGTGCAACAGATTAACCAATAACAGCCCGCTGGTCGGATCGCCGACACCGACCGGTTGACGCACGCCAAAATCCACCAGCGGACGGCTGATATGGAAGGCTTCCCCGGCGGTGATCAGCAGCATTTCGAAGCGATCGCTGCGCAATCCGGCACGCGCCAGATGCTTAACCAGTACCACCTTCGGCCCCAGTGCGATCAGCTCACGCGCGGCCGCTACTGCTTCATCCACACTGGCCACGCTTTTCCCGCTGAGCATTTCCAGCTCCAGCAGGTTTGGCGCAATAATGTCGCTGGCAGGCAGCCGCACAAGTGCTGGAAATGATCACCCCGTATGTCCGCGCTGGCGTGACTACCGATGAACTTGATCGCCTGTGCCATGATTATCTGGTTCATCAGCTGAATGTCATTCCTGCCAATATTGGCTATCACGGCTATACGCGCACCGTCTGCACGTCAGTAAATCATGTGGTTTGCCACGGCATTCCATCGGATAAAAGCTGAAAAACGGCGATATCGTTAATATCGATGTGGCGATCGTTAAAGAAGGTTGGTATGGCGATACCAGCAGAATGTACTTTGTCGGTGAGCCGTCAGTACGCGCACGACGGCTGGTGGATGTCACTTATCAGTCGATGGTGGCCGGTATTAAGGTTGTGCGTCCGGGCGCCACGCTGGGTGATATCGGCGCGGCCATCCAGCGCGTAGCTGAAGGTGCCGGATTTTCGGTGGTCAGGAGTATTGTGGTCATGGTGTGGGTGAAGAGTATCACACTGCCCCACAGGTGCTGCATTACGGTATCGCCGGTGAAGGGATGGTGCTGGAGCCGGGGATGATTTTTACCATTGAACCGATGATCAATGTTGGCAAAGCCGCCACCAGTGTACTTTCCGACGGCTGGACGGTGGTCACTAAGGATCGCTCGCTCTCTGCCCAGTGGGAACACACCATTGCGGTCACTGATTCAGGTTATGATTTGCTGACGCCGTGGCCGGAAGGCACCGGTGATTACGAAGCGATATAGAGGTCTACGGGCGGCATCATCGTCGCCCGTAAATAAAGCAGATTTACAGCTTCACCGCCGCAAAATGGTGCTGAGGCTTAGCAATTCCTTCCTGTGCCGCCACCAGCTGCAGCTCATATTCACCCATTTCATGGGTTTTAATCATCACTTCATACACCGCGGCGGTGACGTGTTCCAGCGCCTGTTGCAGCGGCTGGCCGTGCAACAGATTAACCAATAACAGCCCGCTGGTCGGATCGCCGACACCGACCGGTTGACGCACGCCAAAATCCACCAGCGGACGGCTGATATGGAAGGCTTCCCCGGCGGTGATCAGCAGCATTTCGAAGCGATCGCTGCGCAATCCGGCACGCGCCAGATGCTTAACCAGTACCACCTTCGGCCCCAGTGCGATCAGCTCACGCGCGGCCGCTACTGCTTCATCCACACTGGCCACGCTTTTCCCGCTGAGCATTTCCAGCTCCAGCAGGTTTGGCGCAATAATGTCGCTGGCAGGCAGTGCCGCTTTGCAGTGAAATTCGGCGACGCCGGGAGCCACAATGCAGCCTTTTTCCGGATGACCCATCACCGGATCACAAAAATACCAGGCGTCAGGATTTGCCGCTTTTACCTGCTGAACAATCTTTAATATATGTTCGCCCTGTTCAGCCGAACCGAGGTAACCACTCAGTACCGCATCACAGGTTTTCAGGCGATCGATTTCAGCGATACCTTTGGCGATATCTGTCAGATGTGAGGCCGGCATCACTGAGCCGGTCCAGTGACCGTATTGAGTGTGGTTAGAGAACTGCACGGTATTGAGCGGCCAAACGTTTGCGCCCATGCGACGCATCGGAAATTCTGACGCACTGTTGCCAGCATGACCAAAACCACATGCGACTGGATAGAAAGGATATTTTTCATTATCGGGGACCTGCACAGCCTTGCCAAATTAAGTGCCGGCATCACCGGCACTTGAGGATCGATATTATTTTATTTCCAGCACACGGGCAGTAGTGCTTTTGCCGCGACGCAGCAGGGTAAAACGCCCAAACAGTTTGTCGCTGTCGCTGAAGCGGTATTCCGCATCAGACTGCTTCTCACCGTTCACCGTTACCGCATTAGAACCGATCATTGTGCGCGCCTGACCGCGGGATGGCACCAGCTCAGCATTAACCAACGCCTGTTGCAGATCGTCTTCTGCCGCCAGTTCAATTGTCGGCATGCCGTCTTGCGCCAGCTGTTCAAAATCTGCTTCGGTCATTTCGGTCATCGCACCGGAGAACAGGCTCTGGGTAATGCGTTTTGCCGCTGCCAGACCCGCTTCGCCATGAACCAGCTTCGTCACCACTTCCGCCAGCACGTACTGAGCACGTGGTGCTTTACCGCTGTTTTGTCTTCTTCTTCCAGCGCATTGATCTCGTCAAGGCTAAGGAAGGTGAAGAATTTCAGGAAGCGATAGACATCGGCATCGGCGGTGTTGATCCAGAACTGATAGAATTTGTACGGGCTGGTCTTTTCGCGTCCAGCCACACTGCGCCACCTTCGGTTTTACCGAATTTGGTGCCATCAGCTTTGGTGATCAACGGCACCGTCAGGCCAAATACGGTTCTGATGCAGACGGCGCGTCAGATCGATACCGGAAGTGATATTGCCCCACTGATCGGAACCGCCAATCTGTAATGCCACGCCGTAGCGCTCATTCAGGCAGGCAAAGTCATAGCCCTGCAGCAGATTGTAGGAAAACTCAGTGAAAGAGATCCCCTGGTCATCGCGATTCAGACGCTGCTTCACCGCTTCTTTATTAATCATCTGATTAACTGAGAAGTGCTTACCAATATCGCGCAGGAACGTCAGCACGTTCATGCCGCCAAACCAGTCGTAGTTATTGGCAGCAATGGCGCTGTTGTCACCGCAGTTAAAATCGAGGAACGGTGCCACCTGATGACGAATCTTATCAACCCATTCATTAACGGTGTCGGCGGTATTCAGTTTACGTTCGGCTGCTTTGAAGCTTGGGTCGCCAATCAGTCCGGTTGCGCCACCTACCAGGGCAACAGGTTTATGTCCGGCGTCCTGAAAGCGTTTCAGGCAAAGCAAAGGCACCAGATGCCCCAAATGCAAGCTGTCGGCGGTCGGATCGAAGCCGCAATACAGTGCGATTGGCCCTTGCGCCAGTCGTGCTGCTAACGCGTCCTCATCCGTTACCTGGGCGACAAGCCCCCGCTCTTGCAATTGTTTAATCAGGTTACTGCTGGCCATCAAAGACTCCATGTAGAAACGACTGCACGGGCTGGTACACAGCTTTCCGCACGGATGCGGAAGAAAAATCACGGCCTATAGAATAAAGCGCTGAAGGATTCAGTACCAGCGCTTAAAGGGATTTTTCAGTAATTCAGGGTGCCAGTCGGTCGATTTTCCAGCCTTCGCCGTCGCGCTGATAGAGGAAGCGATCGTGCAGCCGGTGTTCTCCTCCTGCCAGAACTCCATCGTGTCGATTTTGATGCGGAATCCACCCCAAAAACTCGGCAGCAGGATCTGCCCCTGCTGGAACTTCTGCTTCAGCTCAAGGAATTTACCTTCCAGCACGCCACGCGCTGAAATCCGGCTCGACTGTTTTGATACCCACGCGCCGATCTGGCTGTCGCGCGGTCGGCTGTGGAAATACTTCATGACTTCCAGCGCCGACAGTTTCTCCACGCTGCCCAGCACCATCACCTGACGTTCAAGCATGTGCCATGGAAACAGCAGGCTGATGCGTGGGTTATTTTCAAGGTGATGCGCTTTACGACTGCCGAGATTGGTGTAGAACACCATTCCTGTTTATCGTAGTGTTTCAGCAGCACAATGCGCTGATAAGGCTGGCCGTGTTCATCAACGGTAGCCACGCTCATCGCGGTGGGATCGGGCAGCTGGGCGTCACATGCACAGCGCAGCCAGTGCTCAAACAGATCGAGCGGTTGTTCGGGAAGATCCTTACGGCGCAGGCCACCACGCGTATATTCACGACGCAGATGGGCAATCTGTTGCAGGTTATCGCTATCGGTCATAACAAAGGCTTCTGGAAAATAAAAGGGTAAAGCCATTGTGCGCTTCACCCCGATGAACTTCAACGACTTAACTGCCTGATTGCAGCTTACAATCATCGATAATAATTTTATCGTTACGTTCGATAAAAGCCCCGTCGCCCTTCGACCAGAATACGTAGTTGCCGTCACTGTAACGCGCGCCGGAGGCGCTATCTGCTGCTTCAGGGTCAGCGGCTTACCATCAAAATCAAGCTGACCTGCTCACGGCTGTTGTCTACCTTAACCGTCAGCGGCAGGGTGCCGCAGGTATAGCGCAGGGTTTCAACCTGTTGTGGCTCAGAATGCGACATCAGACCACAGCCCGATAGGGTAAATAAAGCGGCTACCATCAGGGTGTTTTCATCAATAACTCCTTTTCAACCATGACTGCTAATTAGTGTGAACCATTGGGATAATTAGCCGGGAAAATGGCACCCAGCACGCTGGCACTACGGGCACCGGTCACGGAGGGCAGATTCCCCGGCAGACCAGATAAGGTGCGATAGGCCAGCCGGGCAAATGCCAGCCCTTCCATATCATCCCCGCTGATTCCCAGTTCGTCGGTGCTAAGCACTTCCGTTCCCGCCAGCTGCCCCGCGAGGCGCGCCATCAGCAGCGGGTTGCGCCCGCCACCGCCGCAAACGATCAGTCGTTCGCAACCGCCGCTCAGCAGCACCTGTTCAGCAATGGTGACGGCGGTCAGCTCTGTCAGCGTCGCCTGCACATCTTGCGCCGCCAGCGCCGGAAAAGCACTCAGCTGTTTCTCAATCCATCCGAGGTTAAAATATTCGCGTCCGGTACTTTTCGGTGCCGGCAGCGCAAACCGAGGATCGGCCAGCATCGATTGCAACAGCGGTACGATTACTTTGCCGCTGCTGGCCCACTCACCGTCTTTATCATAGGCTTTGCCGCGCTGACGCCAGATCCACATGTCCATCAGCATATTACCCGGACCAGTATCATAGCCGCGCACCGGTTTACCGGGTATCAACAGCGATAAGTTAGCAATGCCGCCAATATTAAGCACCATACGACGTTCGCTGGTGTGCATCAGCAGCGCACGGTGAAACGCGGGCACCAGCGGCGCGCCCTGCCCGCCAGCGCCATATCGCGCCGGCGAAAATCGCCGACCACGGTAATGCCAGTAGCGGCAGCAATCTGATTATTATCGCCAATCTGCTGGCTGTTAGGCGCCTCACCCAGCGGTTCGTGCCAGACGGTCTGGCCATGACAACCGATTGCAGTAATATCTGACGCTTCCAGCCCCTGCTGCTTCATCATGGTCAGCACCGCTTCGGCGAACAGCCGCCCGAGGCGCGTATCCAGCTGGCCCAGTTGCGATAAGGTCAGGCTCTGGCCACGGCAAATCGCCAGCACCTGCTGGCGCAGCTCAGGCGGGAACGGATGGACATAACTGGCCTGCTGCGCCACCATGCGCTCGTCAATTGCCGCCAGCACCACATCAACACCATCGAGGCTGGTGCCGGACATCACTCAATATAACGTCCTGATTTCATTTCATTGCCTTAATATCGCGCCCGGAAAGAGCCTTTACTTCAGCACGGCAAAATAGCCGTGTAATACTATGATTAATTGCCGTTTTGAAGCAACTAACGGTTTTCTGAATGCCCGTCAAGTTGGCATGGTTATTGAGAGTTCGTTTAATCTTGCATGGGTATGCTGCACTTGTCAGTTTTTGACTAAAATCCGCAACAAGCCAGACTTGTGCCATATAATATGGTTAGCGATGGTTACACCTTTTGCGTAGCCAATAAGTAATTGAGGAGCATCACAATGATCAAGCGTATGTTTGTAGTGGCACTGACCGGCATTACACTGGCAGGCTGTACTAATTCCAGCAGCCTCTCCGGCGACGTTTACAGTGCATCTGAAGCCAAACAGGTTCAGAGCGTCACTTACGGCACGCTGGTTTCCGTTCGTCCAGTCCAGATTCAGGGCGGTGACGATAACAACGTCATTGGCGCGATCGGCGGTGCGGTGCTTGGTGGCTTCCTTGGTAACACCATTGGCGGCGGCAGCGGACGCAGCCTGGCAACTGCAGGTGGTGCGGTACTGGGCGGCGTAGCTGGCCAGGGCGTGCAGGGTTCGATGAATAAAACCGCTGGCGTTGAGCTGGAAGTGCGTAAAGATGATGGTAATACCATCCTGGTGGTGCAGAAACAGGGTTCAACCCGCTTCTCGGTTGGTCAGCGCGTCATGCTGGCATCCAACGGCAGGCAGGTTACCGTTTCCCCACGTTAATCTATACAAAAACCGGCGCCAGACGCCGGTTTTCTAACGTTACTCGGTTTTATTGTGCAACTCGAGAATGTTTTCTCCAGTCGCGCAATCAGCGTAACCAGCTGGCTTATCTCCTGCATAGAGATACCCGAAAGAATATCATCGCGTGTCGCATCAATCACGTGCTCCACTTCACAGATGATAGGTTCAGCTTCTTTCGTCAGCTTAATACGCTTGGCACGACGATCGTTGGCGCAAGTACAACGGGTAATCAGCCCTTTCTCCTCCAGCTGGTCCAGCGTTCTTACCAGCGAAGGTTGCTCAATACCAATTGCCTTGGCCAGCTGAATCTGAGACTGATCCGGTGGCAACTGATGAATATTATGCAGTGTGACCCAATGTGTTTGAGTCAGCTCCAACGGTTTCAACCGTTGATCAATCAGAGCGCGCCATATGCGCACTAATCGTGCCAGGTCCGTTCCTAGTGGCGTATCCATTTCATCTCCTTATAATTAGCTTGCTAGCTATCAAGCCTGATTCTAGACTATTCTGCGAGTTTACAGGACAAAATACAAATCCAGGGCAAACACAAAATGGAAAGCGTATTTTAATTTCGGGTTACCTCGCATACCCGCAATGAAGGATGACGAAACGTGTCGACAATGCTACTGAGTTCCACAGCTCCCCTCACTGACACGGTTTTGGTGCCTCGCTGTTTTCCGCCCATTTTTAAAGCGGTACTGTTGGGTTTCCTTATCTGGTTATTACTCCACCCTCTGATTCGAGGCTGGCTCTATTCCGGCGAAATCTGGCATCCGACGTTAATGGATCTGTCGCTGTTTGTGCTGTGTGTGAGTGCATCATTATGGTTGTCTGGACGCTGGTGATTAGATGAAACTGAATAGCTTAAAGTATTTCTCAACGGTGATTGTTTTCGCTGCCGCACTGTGCGCCGGTTGGTGGCTGTGGAATTACTATATGCAATCGCCATGGACGCGAGATGGCAAAGTGCGCGCCGAACTGGTTGATATTACGCCACAGGTGTCAGGACGCATAGATAAACTACTGGTGAAGGATAATCAGTGGGTAAAAAGGCAGCCTGCTGTTTACCCTTGACGACGAACCACGGCGCATCGCGCTGCTCAATGCAGAAGCACAGCTAAGCAAAGCGCAGGCGGACTTGCAAAAAGCCCAGCATGAAGCCAGTCGCCGACGTAGCCTGCCGCGCAATGTGATTTCAGCTGAGGATATGGATGCGGCTAACTTAACCGCCAATGCAGCGGCGGCCAGCGCAAAAGCCGCGCAAGCCACGCTTGAACAGGCACAGTGGAACCTGCAGCAAACCCAGGTTTATGCGCCGACCGATGGCTGGATCACTAATCTCAATCTGCGCCCTGGCAATTACGCCACCAGCGGCACACCGGTGTTTGCACTGGTCGACAGCCACTCATTTTATATTATCGGTTACTTTGAAGAGACCAAACTGCGCCATATCCGCCCCGGTGCTGAAGCCGATATTGTGCTTTACAGCAACGATCGACAACTGAAAGGCCGGGTCGAGAGCATTGGACGGGCGATTTACGATCAGAGCATTGAAAGTGACAGCGGGCTGGTGCCGGATATTAAACCCAACGTTCCGTGGGTGCGGCTGGCGCAGCGGGTACCGGTGCGTATAGCAATCAGCAATATTCCGGATGATTTGCCGCTGGTCGCCGGCACTACCGCCACCGTCTCCATTCAGCCCTGATCGATGATGAACCTCAGCTGGCTGGAATGGAAGCAACTGCCGTGGATTAAGGCCACCGGTGGACAGTGGCGCTATGCATTACGCAACGCGCTGGCGATGTGTCTGGCGTTGAGCATTGCTTACGCGCTGGACCTTGATGAACCCTACTGGGCGATGACCTCCGCAGCAGTGGTCAGCTTTCCGACCGTTGGTGGCGTCATCAGTAAAAGTCTTGGCCGCATTGCCGGAAGCTTACTGGGTGCCAGCGCGGCGCTGCTGATTGCCGGTCATACGCTCAACGAACCCTGGTTGTTTACTCTGGCGATTGCCAGCTGGCTGGCGCTCTGCACCTGGATTGCCAATCACTTTCAGAACAATGTGGCCTATGCGTTCTCGCTGGCGGGTTATACCGCGGCGATCATCGCCTTCAGCACGGTCAATATCACCGATATCGGCGATCTTTGGGAGATAACGCAGGCACGCGTCTGTGAGGTGATTTCCGGCATTTTGTGCGGTGGCCTGATGATGATGATCCTGCCCAGCACCTCAGATGGCGATGCATTAATCACCTCGCTGAAAACCATGCACGCCCGGCTGCTGGATCACGCTGCACTGATGCTACAGCCGGAAATCACCGATACCATGCGCACCGCCCATGAAAATGTTATCAGCCAGATTCTCACCATGAATCTGCTGCGCATTCAGGCATTCTGGAGCCATTATCGCTTTCGCCGACAAAATAACCTGCTGAACTATGTGCTGCACCAGCAGTTGCGGCTCACCAGCGTGATCTCCAGCCTGCGGCGAATGTTGCTTAACTGGCCCAATCCGCCGGAAGTGCTGTTCAGCGCGCTGCATCAATTGCTCAGCGAACTGGCACGCAGCGATTGCGATAAATATCGGCTGGCGCAAATTTTGCAGAGTGCAGCGCCAGATACTGACAGCGACTACCGCCATCGCGCCTTCTGGCATCGTCTGCGCTACTTCTGCTGGATGTATCTTAACGTCAGCCGCTGGTTGCGTCAGTTTGAACGAGCCGATGCCGAAACGCGTTTCTCGCCGCCGCCGGTGCCGTCACTGGCGCGCTATACCGACAGCGCAGAAGCCAGCTGGAGCGCACTGCGTACCTTCAGCGTTATCGTGCTGGGCTGTACCTTCTGGATTAATACCCAGTGGGATGCAGGCAGTGCAGCACTGACGCTGACCGCTATCAGCTGCGTGCTCTACTCCTCAGCGCCCTCGCCGACCGGCAGCATTTCACTGCTGCTGAAAACCCTGCTGCTGCTTTCAGTGTTCAGCTTTCTGGTTAAATTTGGCCTGATGATTCAGATCAGCCAGCTATGGCAATTTCTGATCTTTCTGCTGCCGCTGTTAATTACCCTGCAACTGTTTAAGCTGCAACAACAGAAGCGCGCCGCGCTGTGGGGCCAGTTTATTGTGTTTATGGGGTCATTTCTGGCGGTAACTAATCCACCGGTGTATGACTATCAGGATTTTCTCAACGATAATATCGCCAAGGTTTGCGGCGTGCTGCTGGCACGGCTGGCGTTTCAAATTTTGCGCCCCAGCTCTGACAAACGCAAAGTCGCCGCCACATCCGTGCGCTGCGGCGTGAGTTTCTCGATCAGCTTGGTCGTCATCCTCGACTGAGCGAAAGCCGTTTTGAATCACAGATTTACCACCGTATCAGCCAGCTGAATACCAGCCGCGATCAGCCTGCGCGCGTCTGGCTGCTGCGTTGGGGCGTCGTGCTGCTCAACTGCTCGCATATCGTCTGGCAACTGCGCGAATGGCAAAGCGACTCTGCTTCACTGGCAACCATGCGTGACGCCAGCCTGCGTGGGCTGCACCGTATTATCAGCGAGCGCGGCGTTCATCACCGCTATCTGGATGAAACGCTGACAGAACTCCAGCAGATGATTGATGCCTTACAGGCGCAACACCGTGAGGATGCCGACGAACTGGCGGGAATTATCTGGCGGCTGTGGTGCTCATTGTCGCAGTTAAAGCAGGCGCTGCCAGCGAGAACGGTTGATTAAGGGCTAACCTTTACCGGCTGACTATTGTCAGCCGTAAGGATATTACCGTCAAAGAAATCTGAAGGAAGTTGGCCGGGCGGCATATTGATCACGGCGTCGTTATCGGCGCCTTCATTTTCATCGGGTCACTTTTGAAACGTCGAAATCACCACCGATGAACAGGCCGGCCCCTCATCATGGAACCGGTGCATATCGTCGATAAACGCATTCTGGTAACAAAGGGTTTTCTCCGGATTAGGATGTCGGGGCAAACTGGACTGCATGCATTTTCTGATGCGTTACCCAGCGTCCTCCCACCCGTCGCTGATGAATATGCTAATCACAGATGTGGTCATTGCGGGCCTGACATTGGTATTTTCAGCCGTTGTCACAGGTACAGACGAATGACTAAATGCTGTTTATGGGCGGCGAAAACGCCGCCCGCAAAAGCCGTTATTTGATGACGCCGCAGGCAAAGCGGTCACCGCCGCCGCCCAGCGGTTTTGGATGATCAGAGTGGTTATCACCGCCGACATGCACCATCAGCGCCTTACCGGAGATCTCAGACAGTTTCTTGATGCGCGGAGCCAGTACCGGATAGGTGGCTTTACCGTCCGCGGTAACAAACAGCGCCGGTAAGTCACCTAAGTGCCCGTCCTGATAAGGCCCGAGATGTTTTCCACTGTTACCGGGGTCAAGATGCCCGCCTGCCGCACCTGCAGCCACTGCTTTCCCGTCGGTAGTGGCCGGTTCACAGCTGCCTTTAGCATGCACATGGAAACCGTGAACGCCCGCCTTCAGTGAATGCAAATCGGGTTTAAACTCCAGCCCGTAAGGCGTCTCGCTAATCGTGACCTGACCTATCGACTTGCCAATGCCACGGGTGCTGACATCGTGCAGTTCAACCTTCTCGCTGGCTGCACAGGCAAATCCGAGACCAACAGTGCCAGTGCTGCCAAACCGTAACTTTTCATTTTCGCTCCTTTGAATTGATCACGCACTTGCTAAGCTGGACCCTTTTCAGCAGAACGGGCAACAAAAGCCACGATTTGCGTTTCTTTACGGCACGTCGTAACCCAGCGCCGCTTTGCGAATGCGGAACCATTGCTGGCGTGTCAGTTCGATTTCACTGGCGCGCAGCGCAGCACGTACCCGCTCAATTTTACCGGAGCCGATAATTGGCAGTGGCTGTGAAGGTAAACGCATCACCCGGGCATACACCAGCTGTTCAATATTATCTGCGCCAGTCTCCGCCATCACTGCCGCCAGCTCATTACGCAGTGGCTGGAATTCTGCATCGCTGAACAAACGGCCGCCACCGGGCACGACCACGCCATCGGTTTAATTCGCAGCTGCTGACACTGATCGAGTGATCCATCGAGAATCGCTGGCTGATGCAACGGTGAGATTTCCAGCTGATTGGTCGCCAGAGTAAACGGCAGGCGTGACTGTAACAGTGCAAACTGTGCCGGCGTAAAGTTGGAGACGCCAAAGTGTTTCACTTTGCCGCTCTGATGCAACGAGAGAAACGCTGCGGCGATTTCATCGGCATCCATCAGCGGATCGGGGCGATGAATCAGCAGCAAATCAAGGTAATCAGTTGAGAAATGACGCAAAGAATTTTCGGCACTGCGGATAATATGGGCGCTGTCAGTAATATAGTGACCAAGGCGGTTTTCAGGCTTCGCCGTCGTGGCGATACCACATTTAGTTACCAGCTCCAGCCGCTGTCGCAGTGATGGAGCCAACCGCAATGCCTGACCAAATGCGGCTTCGCACTGATAGTCACCGTAGATATCGGCATGGTCGGTCGTGGTGATGCCCAGCTCCAGATGCTGTTCAATAAAACTCACCCGTTGCTGCGGCGTCGTACTTCATTCCATCAGCCGCCAGTAACCCATAATCAGCCGGGAAAACTCCGGCCCTTGTGGTGCAATTTGCAGACGTTTAAGCATTGCGATTCTCCCCGTGGCCAGACGGCCATCTAACTGAATTTGCGCAACAGTATAGCCGGTTCGGCAGGAAAAAACGCGAGTTAAAACAGTGAAGGCTGCTCTGGATCGTGAGGAACTTCGCTTTTCGCACCACGCTGGCGACGCAGCAGGCGCTGACGGCACAAGCGTAACACCTCATGCTTTTGTGCATCGCTGAATTTCATCCAGTTAAAGCGCTCGTCGCGGCTGCGCAGGCAGCCACGGCAGTAACCGCGTTCATCTGACTGACATATGCCCCGGCACGGACTGGGAACCGGGAAAACTCCGGCCCTTGTGGTGCAATTTGCAGACGTTTAAGCATTGCGATTCTCCCCGTGGCCAGACGGCCATCTAACTGAATTTGCGCAACAGTATAGCCGGTTCGGCAGGAAAAAACGCGAGTTAAAACAGTGAAGGCTGCTCTGGATCGTGAGGAACTTCGCTTTTCGCACCACGCTGGCGACGCAGCAGGCGCTGACGGCACAAGCGTAACACCTCATGCTTTTGTGCATCGCTGAATTTCATCCAGTTAAAGCGCTCGTCGCGGCTGCGCAGGCAGCCACGGCAGTAACCGCGTTCATCTGACTGACATATGCCCCGGCACGGACTGGGAACCGGGAAAAACTCAAGTTGCTCGGCCACCTGAACTCTGGTTAACACTGTTATTCTTTATTGAAGATCAGCAGCGGTTATCTGCAAGCGGCACGGCATCAATTCGCCGGAAATAGTCACCTAATGCCTGTAATGCCTGTCGGGTTTTCTCGGGTAACACCCGTTCCAGCGTTAACGCGGTCAGCCTGATCGATGCCGGACGCCACTCTGGCAGCAGCAGCATCAGCTCGCCACTGCGCAGCTTGTCCTGAATCTCAAACAGCGGTTGCAGTGAAATACCACGGCCTGCGAGGGTAAAGGCGCGCACCACATGCATACTGTCACTCAATACCTGCCCTTCGGCGAGCCGTAATTTAACCGGCGGCAGCCTGAGGTGATGCAGCTCGATAGACTGGCGTTAACCGTACCGCCAGAATGAATACCGCTAATCCAGCGATGTTGTACCAAATCCTCTGGCCGTTCCGGTACGCCGTGTATTGAGAGATAGCGCGGCGTAGCGCAGATAACCAGCGGCCAGTTCACCAGCTGATGAGCGATAACACGGGAATCGCTTAACTGGCGATTGACCCGCAATGCAATATCAATGCGGTGTTCAATCATATCCAGCACATTGTCAGTGGCGATAATCCGCAGCTGAAGTCCGGGATGCTGCTGCAATAACGGCGTCAGCGCTTCACACAGTGGCTGGCCGCCGATGCCCACCGTCGAAGAGATGCGCAGTTCTCCACTCAGCGTATCGCGCCTCTCTGCCAGCCGCTGCTCTGCGTCGCGGGCGCTGTTTAGCATCGCTTCGCAACCGGGAAAAAGCGGCGCCAACATCGGTCAGGGTCAATTTGCGTGTGGATCGGTGCAGTAACGGCACGCCGACCGAACCTTCCAGCTGACGTAAATGCTGACTGACCGCAGAGGCTGGATCCCCAATCGCCGACCGGCCGCGGCCAGCGAACCTTCAATCACTACGGTGGCAAATACCGCCATTCGGTTAAGATTTTCCATTATTCGTAAGTTTTACTTCATTATAAAAGTGGAAATATGCCACTTATCAATACTATTGTTAAGCAGTAAAGTTTAATCACGCAATTCAAACTTACAGGTGGACAGCATGAAAATTTCAGTTATCGGCGCAACAGGTTTTGTCGGTCAGGAAGTGGTAAAGGAAGCGCTGGCGCGCGGCCATCAGGTGACCGCCATCTCCCGTTCGGGTAAAATTTACCGCAGGATACGCATCTGACGCTGGCAAGCGGCGATATTCTAATAGCGAATGGCTTAGCGGCGTGCTGCGCGGTCAGGATGCGGTTATCAGCGCCTATAATCCGGGCTGGTCTGAAAGCGATTTGTTTGAAGTTTACCGAGGGCAGCACGCAAATTCTGGCAGCGGTCGGATCGAAGCCGCAATACAGTGCGATTGGCCCTTGCGCCAGTCGTGCTGCTAACGCGTCCTCATCCGTTACCCGGGCGACAAGCCCCCGCTCTTGCAATTGTTTAATCAGGTTACTGCTGGCCATCAAAGACTCCATGTAGAAACGACTGCACTGGCTGGTACACAGCTTTCCGCACGGATGCGGAAGAAAAATCACGGCCTATAGAATAAAGCGCTGAAGGATTCAGTACCAGCGCTTAAAGGGATTTTCAGTAATTCAGGGTGCCAGTCGGTCGATTTTCCAGCCTTCGCCGTCGCGCTGATAGAGGAAGCGATCGTGCAGCCGGTGTTCTCCTCCTGCCAGAACTCCATCGTGTCGATTTTGATGCGGAATCCACCCCAAAAACTCGGCAACGGATCTGCCCTGCTGGAACTTCTGCTTCAGCTCAAGGAATTTACCTTCCAGCACGCCACGCGCTGAAATCCGGCTCGACTGTTTTGATACCCACGCGCCGATCTGGCTGTCGCGCGGTCGGCTGTGGAAATACTTCATGACTTCCAGCGCCGACAGTTTCTCCACGCTGCCCAGCACCATCACCTGACGTTCAAGCATGTGCCATGGAAACAGCAGGCTGATGCGTGGGTTATTTTCAAGGTGATGCGCTTTGCGCTGCGCGGGTTGAGCAGTATCGTTTCGCTGCTGATTATCTTGCTGATCGCGGCGCTGTTTTATAAAGATTACGCTTCGGTTATCCGCAACAATAAAGGGCTGGTTAAAATGATCACGCCCGCTAATGTGATCAGCGGCAGCGGCCACTACATCCACGACCGCTGGTTAGCCGGAGATCGCTCGCTGGTGCGCATCGGCGAGGATGCGAGGAAAGGGCCGCAGATTCGCGCAGAGCAGAAAAAGACCACAGTGATACTGGTACTGGGTGAAACGGCCCGTGCCGAAAACTTCTCGCTCGGCGGTTATGCGCGTGAAACCAATCCTCAGCTAAAGCAACGGGATGTTATCTGGTATGCGAACGCCCGTTCCTGTGGCACCGAAACCGCCATCTCCGTTCGGGTAAAATTTACCGCAGGATACGCATCTGACGCTGGCAAGCGGCGATATTCTAATAGCGAATGGCTTAGCGGCGTGCTGCGCGGTCAGGATGCGGTTATCAGCGCCTATAATCCGGGCTGGTCTGAAAGCGATTTGTTTGAGAAGTTTACCGAGGGCAGCACGCAAATTCTGGCAGCGGTGCGGGCTGCACAGGTAAAACGCTTACTGGTGGTCGGTGGCGCGGGTAGCCTGCAGGTGGCTCCGGGCGTTGAACTGGTTGATACCGAGGCGTTTCCAGCCGAAATTAAACCCGGCGCACTGGGTGCACGTGCCTGCGTAATACCCTGCAAAGCAGCGGCACGGACCTCGACTGGACCTATCTGTCACCGGCGGCAATGCTGGAGCCGGGTGAACGCACCGGCCAGTTCCGCGTCGGCAGCACCGAACTGCTGATGTCTGGCGACCATCCTGCCTCCATCAGCGTTGCAGATCTGGCAGTCGCAATTGTCGATGAAATTGAACATCCTCAGCACTTGCAAAAGCAGTTTACCGTTGCTTACTAAATAATGCCGGCCCGCACGCTGCGGGTCGCTATAGTTGCATTGAGATTTTCACCAGATTTTACGTGGCGTTGGTCTATCTCTCCGATCACGGCGAATCGCTGGGGAACACGGTATGTATCTGCACGGCGCGCCGTATGTGTTTGCGCCAGATCAGCAGACGCACATTCCCTTTCTGCTGTGGCTGTCACCGGGCTATCGCCGGGCCTTTAATATTGATCGGTCATGTTTACAACAGCATGCTGCGACAGATCAGATTTCGCAGGATAACCTTTTCCATACCCTGCTCGGCATGATGAATGTGCAAAGCAGTGAGTATCAGGCGGATCTCGATTTGCTGAAAAACTGTCGCGCCGAAAACCGGGGTTGCATTAGACCGATTGGTCTATTAACCTGTGTCGATGAACAAACATACCCGAAACGATACCTGCGAACATCTGCTTGCCACTGGTGAGCAGCTTTGCCTCTGGCAGTGGCTTTACCGTCCGCGGTAACAAACAGCGCCGGTAAGTCACCTAAGTGCCCGTCCTGATAAGGCCGAGATGTTTTCCACTGTTACCGGGGTCAAGATGCCCGCCTGCCGCACCTGCAGCCACTGCTTTCCCGTCGGTAGTGGCCGGTTCACAGCTGCCTTTAGCATGCACATGGAAACCGTGAACGCCCGCCTTCAGTGAATGCAAATCGGGTTTAAACTCCAGCCCGTAAGGCGTCTCGCTAATCGTGACCTGACCTATCGACTTGCCAATGCCACGGGTGCTGACATCGTGCAGTTCAACCTTCTCGCTGGCTGCTGCGTTGGGGCGTCGTGCTGCTCAACTGCTCGCATATCGTCTGGCAACTGCGCGAATGGCAAAGCGACTCTGCTTCACTGGCAACCATGCGTGACGCCAGCCTGCGTGGGCTGCACCGTATTATCAGCGAGCGCGGCGTTCATCACCGCTATCTGGATGAAACGCTGACAGAACTCCAGCAGATGATTGATGCCTTACAGGCGCAACACCGTGAGGATGCCGACGAACTGGCGGGAATTATCTGGCGGCTGTGGTGCTCATTGTCGCAGTTAAAGCAGGCGCTGCCAGCAGAACGGTTGATTAAGGGCTAACCTTTACCGGCTGACTATTGTCAGCCGTAAGGATATTACCGTCAAAGAAATCTGAAGGAAGTTGGCCGGGCGGCATATTGATCACGGCGTCGTTATCGGCGCCTTCATTTTCATCGGGTCACTTTTGAAACGTCGAAATCACCACCGATGAACAGGCCGGCCCCTCATCATGGAACCGGTGCATATCGTCGACCACGGTAATGCCAGTAGCGGCAGCAATCTGATTATTATCGCCAATCTGCTGGCTGTTAGGCGCCTCACCCAGCGGTTCGTGCCAGACGGTCTGGCCATGACAACCGATTGCAGTAATATCTGACGCTTCCAGCCCCTGCTGCTTCATCATGGTCAGCACCGCTTCGGCGAACAGCCGCCCGAGGCGCGTATCCAGCTGGCCCAGTTGCGATAAGGTCAGGCTCTGGCCACGGCAAATCGCCAGCACCTGCTGGCGCAGCTCAGGCGGGAACGGATGGACATAACTGGCCTGCTGCGCCACCATGCGCTCGTCACCGCCGCCAGCTCATTACGCAGTGGCTGGAATTCTGCATCGCTGAACAAACGGCCGCCACCGGGCACGACCACGCCATCGGTTTAATTCGCAGCTGCTGACGCTGATCGAGTGATCCATCGAGAATCGCTGGCTGATGCAACGGTGAGATTTCCAGCTGATTGGTCGCCAGAGTAAACGGCAGGCGTGACTGTAACAGTGCAAACTGTGCCGGCGTAAAGTTGGAGACGCCAAAGTGTTTCACTTTGCCGCTCTGATGCAACGAGAGAAACGCTGCGGCGATTTCATCGGCATCCATCAGCGGATCGGGGCGATGAATCAGCAGCAAATCAAGGTAATCAGTTGAGAAATGACGCAAAGAATTTTCGGCACTGCGGATAATATGGGCGCTGTCAGTAATATAGTGACCAAGGCGGTTTTCAGGCTTCGCCGTCGTGGCGATACCACATTTAGTTACCAGCTCCAGCCGCTGTCGCAGTGATGGAGCCAACCGCAATGCCTGACCAAATGCGGCTTCGCACTGATAGTCACCGTAGATATCGGCATGGTCGGTCGTGGTGATGCCCAGCTCCAGATGCTGTTCAATAAAACTCACCCGTTGCTGCGGCGTCATGCCCCATTCCATCAGCCGCCAGTAACCCATAATCAGCCGGAAAACTCCGGCCCTTGTGGTGCAATTTGCAGACGTTTAAGCATTGCGATTCTCCCCGTGGCCAGACGGCCATCTAACTGAATTTGCGCAACAGCATAGCCGGTTCGGCAGCGGAAAAACGCGAGTTAAACAGTGAAGGCTGCTCTGGATCGAGGAACTTGCTTTTCACCACGCTGGCGACGCAGCAGGGTAAAACGCCCAAACAGTTTGTCGCTGAAGCGGTATTCCGCATCAGACTGCTTCTCACCGTTCACCGTTACCGGGGTCAAGATGCCCGCCTGCCGCACCTGCAGCCACTGCTTTCCCGTCGGTAGTGGCCGGTTCACAGCTGCCTTTAGCATGCACATGGAAACCGTGAACGCCCGCCTTCAGTGAATGCAAATCGGGTTTAAACTCCAGCCCGTAAGGCGTCTCGCTAATCGTGACCTGACCTATCGACTTGCCAATGCCACGGGTGCTGACATCGTGCAGTTCAACCTTCTCGCTGGCTGCTGGGCAAATCCCGAGACCAACAGTGCCAGTGCTGCCAAACCGTAACTTTTCATTTTCGCTCCTTTGAATTGATCACGCACTTGCTAAGCTGGACCCTTTTCAGCAGAACGGGCAACAAAAGCCACGATTTGCGTTTCTTTACGGCACGTCGTAACCCAGCGCCGCTTTGCGAATGCGGAACCATTGCTGGCGTGTCAGTTCGATTTCACTGGCGCGCAGCTCAGCACGTACCGCTCAATTTTACCGGAGCCGATAATTGGCGGTGGCTGTGAAGGTAAACGCATCACCCGGGCATACACCAGCTGTTCAATATTATCTGCGCCAGTCTCCGCCATCACTGCCGCCAGCTCATTACGCAGTGGCTGGAATTCTGCATCGCTGAACAAACGGCCGCCACCGGGCACGACCACGCCATCGGTTTAATTCGCAGCTGCTGACACTGATCGAGTGATCCATCGAGAATCGCTGGCTGATGCAACGGTGAGATTTCCAGCTGATTGGTCGCCAGAGTAAACGGCAGGCGTGACTGTAACAGTGCAAACTGTGCCGGCGTAAAGTTGGAGACGCCAAAGTGTTTCACTTTGCCGCTCTGATGCAACGAGAGAAACGCTGCGGCGATTTCATCGGCATCCATCAGCGGATCGGGGCGATGAATCAGCAGCAAATCAAGGTAATCAGTTGAGAAATGACGCAAAGAATTTTCGGCACTGCGGATAATATGGGCGCTGTCAGTAATATAGTGACCAAGGCGGTTTTCAGGCTTCGCCGTCGTGGCGATACCACATTTAGTTACCAGCTCCAGCCGCTGTCGCAGTGATGGAGCCAACCGCAATGCCTGACCAAATGCGGCTTCGCACTGATAGTCACCGTAGATATCGGCATGGTCGGTCGTGGTGATGCCCAGCTCCAGATGCTGTTCAATAAAACTCACCCGTTGCTGCGGCGTCATGCCCCATTCCATCAGCCGCCAGTAACCCATAATCAGCCGGGAAAACTCCGGCCCTTGTGGTGCAATTTGCAGACGTTTAAGCATTGCGATTCTCCCCGTGGCCAGACGGCCATCTAACTGAATTTGCGCAACAGTATAGCCGGTTCGGCAGGAAAAACGCGAGTTAAAACAGTGAAGGCTGCTCTGGATCGTGAGGAACTTCGCTTTTCGCACCACGCTGGCGACGCAGCAGGCGCTGACGGCACAAGCGTAACACCTCATGCTTTTGTGCATCGCTGAATTTCATCCAGTTAAAGCGCTCGTCGCGGCTGCGCAGGCAGCCACGGCAGTAACCGCGTTCATCTGACTGACATATGCCCCGGCACGGACTGGGAACCAGGAAAAACTCAAGTTGCTCGGCCACCTGAACTCTGGTTAACACTGTTATTCTTTATTGAAGATCGCTTAGCGGTTATCTGCAAGCGGCACGGCATCAATTCGCCGGAAATAGTCACCTAATGCCTGTAATGCCTGTCGGGTTTTCTCGGGTAACACCCGTTCCAGCGTTAACGCGGTCAGCCTGATCGATGCCGGACGCCACTCTGGCAGCAGCAGCATCAGCTCGCCACTGCGCAGCTTGTCCTGAATCTCAAACAGCGGTTGCAGTGAAATACCACGGCCTGCGAGGGTAAAGGCGCGCACCACATGCATACTGTCACTCAATACCTGCCCTTCGGCGAGCCGTAATTTAACCGGCGGCAGCCTGAGGTGATGCAGCTCGATAGACTGGCGTTAACCGTACCGCCAGAATGAATACCGCTAATCCAGCGATGTTGTACCAAATCCTCTGGCCGTTCCGGTACGCCGTGTATTGAGAGATAGCGCGGCGTAGCGCAGATAACCAGCGGCCAGTTCACCAGCTGATGAGCGATAACACGGGAATCGCTTAACTGGCGATTGACCCGCAATGCAATATCAATGCGGTGTTCAATCATATCCAGCACATTGTCAGTGGCGATAATCCGCAGCTGAAGTCCGGGATGCTGCTGCAATAACGGCGTCAGCGCTTCACACAGTGGCTGGCCGCCGATGCCCACCGTCGAAGAGATGCGCAGTTCTCCACTCAGCGTATCGCGCCTCTCTGCCAGCCGCTGCTCTGCGTCGCGGGCGCTGTTTAGCATCGCTTCGCAACCGGGAAAAAAAGCGGCGCCAACATCGGTCAGGGTCAATTTGCGTGTGGATCGGTGCAGTAACGGCACGCCGACCGAACCTTCCAGCTGACGTAAATGCTGACTGACCGCAGAGGCTGAGATCCCCAATCGCCGACCGGCCGCGGCCAGCGAACCTTCAATCACTACGGTGGCAAATACCGCCATTCGGTTAAGATTTTCCATTATTCGTAAGTTTTACTTCATTATAAAAGTGGAAATATGCCACTTATCAATACTATTGTTAAGCAGTAAAGTTTAATCACGCAATTCAAACTTACAGGTGGACAGCATGAAAATTTCAGTTATCGGCGCAACAGGTTTTGTCGGTCAGGAAGTGGTAAAGGAAGCGCTGGCGCGCGGCCATCAGGTGACCGCCATCTCCCGTTCGGGTAAAAATTTACCGCAGGATACGCATCTGACGCTGGCAAGCGGCGATATTCACAATAGCGAATGGCTTAGCGGCGTGCTGCGCGGTCAGGATGCGGTTATCAGCGCCTATAATCCGGGCTGGTCTGAAAGCGATTTGTTTGAGAAGTTTACCGAGGGCAGCACGCAAATTCTGGCAGCGGTGCGGGCTGCACAGGTAAAACGCTTACTGGTGGTCGGTGGCGCGGGTAGCCTGCAGGTGGCTCCGGGCGTTGAACTGGTTGATACCGAGGCGTTTCCAGCCGAAATTAAACCCGGCGCACTGGGTGCACGTGCCCTGCGTAATACCCTGCAAAGCAGCGGCACGGACCTCGACTGGACCTATCTGTCACCGGCGGCAATGCTGGAGCCGGGTGAACGCACCGGCCAGTTCCGCGTCGGCAGCACCGAACTGCTGATGTCTGGCGACCATCCTGCCTCCATCAGCGTTGCAGATCTGGCAGTCGCAATTGTCGATGAAATTGAACATCCTCAGCACTTGCAAAAGCAGTTTACCGTTGCTTACTAAATAATGCCGGCCCGCACGCTGCGGGCCGCTAAAGCTATAGTTGCATTGAGATTTTCACCAGATTTTACGCTAAGCTGGCCACAATATTCTCTCGCTGCCAGATGCTATGAAAATCCTGAATAAGTTACGTTGTAACGAATACGCGTTTAATTTGCTGGCAGCGTTGTGGTTTGCGCTGATTCTTAACGGGCTGTTTCTGGTGCGGGCACGGGAAAGTATTCCCTTCGTCTCATGGCACGATTACCTGTTCGCCGCCACCCTACCGCTGGTGCTGTTCTGCGCACGGACGCTGATTTTCAACCTGCTGGCTTTGCCATGGATCCGTAAACCGTTATTGATTGCTTTAATGCTGGTCAGCGCGGCCGCCAACTATTTTATGTTCAGTTTTGCCACGGTAATCGATACCGATATGGTGCAGAACGTATTTGAAACCGATCTGCAGGAAGCAGCGGCACTGTTAACCCCGCGCTATCTGGTATGGATGGCGTTAATGGGTGTGATTCCTTCACTGTTGCTGGCTCTGGTAACCATCCGCCAGCCCAGCCCGTGGTGGTTTTCACTGGCGCTGCGCGGGTTGAGCAGTATCGTTTCGCTGCTGATTATCTTGCTGATCGCGGCGCTGTTTTATAAAGATTACGCTTCGGTTATCCGCAACAATAAAGGGCTGGTTAAAATGATCACGCCCGCTAATGTGATCAGCGGCAGCGGCCACTACATCCACGACCGCTGGTTAGCCGGAGATCGCTCGCTGGTGCGCATCGGCGAGGATGCGAGGAAAGGGCCGCAGATTCGCGCAGAGCAGAAAAAGACCCTGGTGATACTGGTACTGGGTGAAACGGCCCGTGCCGAAAACTTCTCGCTCGGCGGTTATGCGCGTGAAACCAATCCTCAGCTAAAGCAACGGGATGTTATCTGGTATGCGAACGCCCGTTCCTGTGGCACCGAAACCGCCATCTCAGTGCCGTGCATGTTTTCCAATATGCCGCGTGTCGATTACGATGCCAGCTGGCACACCATCAGGAAGGCCTGCTGGATGTGATGGCCCATGCCGGCATCAATATTCTCTGGCGAGAGAACGATGGCGGCTGTAAAGGCGCCTGCGATCGCGTGCCGCATTCCGATATGACCCAGTGGCACCTTCCTGAACTGTGCCGCGGCGGCTACTGTCTCGACGATGCGCTGCTGCACCGGCGATCACTATATCGATAGCGTGAAAGATGATTCAGTGATTGTGTTACACCAGATGGGCAGTCATGGTCCGGCTTATTACCTGCGTTATCCGCCACAACTGCGTAAATTTACCCCTGACTGTGATAACAGCCAGATTCAGGATTGTGATTCGCAGGCGCTGATAAATACTTATGACAACACCCTTTTATATACTGATGCGCTGCTCGGTCAGACTATCGATCTGCTGAAATCCTACAGTGACAAATTTAACGTGGCGTTGGTCTATCTCTCCGATCACGGCGAATCGCTGGGGAACACGGTATGTATCTGCACGGCGCGCCGTATGTGTTTGCGCCAGATCAGCAGACGCACATTCCCTTTCTGCTGTGGCTGTCACCGGGCTATCGCCGGGCCTTTAATATTGATCGGTCATGTTTACAACAGCATGCTGCGACAGATCAGATTTCGCAGGATAACCTTTTCCATACCCTGCTCGGCATGATGAATGTGCAAAGCAGTGAGTATCAGGCGGATCTCGATTTGCTGAAAAACTGTCGCGCCGAAAACCGGGGTTGCATTAGACCGATTGGTCTATTAACCTGTGTCGATGAACAAACATACCCGAAACGATACCTGCGAACATCTGCTTGCCACTGGTGAGCAGCTTTGCCTACAACGTGGCTTTACCGGCATGGGGCTGAGCGAACTGCTCAGCGTCGCCGAAGTGCCTAAGGGATCGTTTTATCACTATTTCCGCTCGAAGGAAGTGTTTGGTGTAGCAATGCTGGAGCGCTATTTCGCCCAGTATCACTCAGAAGTACGCCAGTTTATGGAGGCTGAACAGGGCAATGCTCGCCAGCGCATCCTTGATTACTACCGTACCGCTTATCAGCACTTTTGCCACGACAGCGGCTTTGCGGCTTGCCTGTCAGTGAAACTTTCCGCGGAAGTCTGCGATCTCTCGGAACCGATGCGCATCGCACTGGAACGAGGTTCGCGAGAAATTATTGCAGCACTGGCCAGTACGCTTCAGCGTGCGGTAGAGGCTGGCGAAGTACGTATCGCCACCAGCGCCACGGTCTGTGCTGAAATGCTCTATATGTTATGGCTCGGTGCCAGTTTACAGTGCAAAATCCGTCGTGACAGCGCACCGTTAAGCTGGGCTTACGATCAAATTGAACGTATGCTACCCGCAGCCTGATAAAAAACACATTTACTAGTCGACCGGTCTAATACAGGAGTCTGCATGGAAATCACCAAACTGTTTACCCCACTGAAAGTGGGCGCCATTACGGTACCAAACCGCATTTTCATGGCACCACTGACGCGCCTGCGCAGTATTGAGCCGGGTGATATCCCTACTCCTCTGATGGGCGAGTACTATCGCCAGCGTGCCAGCGCCGGTTTAATCATTACCGAAGCCACCCAGATTTCCTTCCGGGCGAAAGGCTATGCCGGTGCGCGGGACTGCATACCGCAGAGCAAATCGCGGCATGGAAAGCAATTAACGCCGGTATTCACGCTGAAGGTGGCCACAGTGCGGTACAGCTGTGGCACACCGGCCGTATTTCACACGCCAGCCTGCAACCCGGTCAGCAAGCACCGGTCGCCCCTTCTGCCATCTCTGCTCAGACGCGTACCTCGCTGCGTGACGCGCAGGGGAATGCAATTCGTGAAGAGACTTCAACCCCGTGCGCTGGAAAAGACGAAATCGCCGCCATTGTGAATGATTTCCGCCAGTCGGCGATTAACGCCCGCGAAGCCGATTTCGACCTGCTCGAGCTGCACTCTGCCCATGGCTATCTGATCCATCAATTCCTGTCACCGGCCTCCAACCAGCGCAGTGACGAATATGGCGGCAGTATTGAAAACCGCACCCGTTTCGCACTGGAAGTGGTTGATGCAGCCATTGACGGCTGGGCCGCAGATCGCATCGGTATCCGTATTTCTCCGCTCGGTCCGTTTAACGGCCTCGATAACGGTGAAGATCAGGAAGAAGCCGCGCTGTACTACATTGGCGAGCTGGCAAAACGTAACCTTGCCTACCTGCATATCTCTGAACCAGACTGGGCAGGCGGTAAGCCTTACGCTGAGTCATTCCGCCGGGCGATTCGCGCCATCTATCCGGGCGTGATTATCGGTGCCGGTGCTTATACCGCTGAGAAAGGCGAAGAGCTGATTGAAAAGGTCTGATTGATGCGGTGGCGTTTGGCCGTGTTTATATCGCTAACCCGGATCTGGTTGAGCGCCTGCACAAAAAGCGCCACTTAACCCACAAAGACCAGAAAGTTTCTACGGCGGCAGTGCCGAAGGCTACACTGATTACCCGACCCTGTAAGACACCTGCCGCCGTCTTCAGGCTGCGGCTAAACGTTAACAGGCTGGTTAATCAACGCTATACTTAGCACGATTTTTCAGTCATCCGCGACATGATGACAAACATAACCTGCCAGCGGTTAGTCTGGCAGGCCATTTAAAGAGGATATTATGCGCTTACTTCACACCATGCTGCGCGTTGGCGATCTGCAACGTTCCATCGACTTCTACACCAAAGTGTTTGGTATGCGTCTGCTGCGCACCAGCGAAAATACCGAATACAAATATAGCGGCGTTTGTTGGCTACACCGAAGAGAGCGAAGGTGCGGTCATTGAGCTGACTTACAACTGGGGCGTGGATAGCTATGACCTCGGTAACGCTTATGGCCATATCGCGCTGGGCGTTGACGATGTCGCCGCAACCTGCGAGCGCATTCGTAAAGATGGCGGCAACGTCACCCGTGAAGCTGGCCCGGTTAAAGGCGGCAGCACCATTATTGCCTTCGTTGAAGATCCGGATGGCTATAAAGTGGAACTGATTGAAAACAAACATGCCGGTCACGGCCTCGGCAATTAATGCCGTCAGGGTGCCTTAATGGCACCCTGCTCCTCGTATCCCCTGCTGCAAGCCTTTCTGAAATTTGCCATAATATGCGCTGCATTTTTCCGTCAACGAGATCCCGATGCCTGAATCGAAAGAATTGAATACCCTAAGCGAGCGTTTTCGCGGTTTTATCCGGTCGTAATCGATGTAGAAACGGCGGGTTTTAATGCGAAAACCGACGCGCTGCTGGAAATTGCGGCCGTGACCTTAAAATGGATGAGAACGGCTGGCTGGAAAAAGATGAGACGCTTCATTTCCATGTAGAACCGTTCGAAGGGGCAATTCTTCAGCCGGAAGCGCTGGCGTTTAACGGCATCGACCCGCACAATCCGCTGCGCGGTGCCGTCAGTGAATATGAAGCGCTGCATGCGATATTCAAAGTGGTGCGTAAAGGCATCAAAGATAAAGGGTGTAACCGGGCGATTATGGTGGCGCACAACGCCACGTTCGATCTGAACTTTATGAGTGCTGCCGCTGAACGGGCCAGCCTGAAGCGCAATCCGTTTCACCCTTTGTCACCTTTGATACTGCGGCGCTGAGCGGACTGGTGGTCGGACAAACCGTGCTGGCAAAAGCCTGTAAGGCCGCCGGCATTCCGTTTGACAGCACCAAAGCACACTCGGCGCTGTACGACACTGAACAAACTGCCGATCTGTTTTGTGAGCTGGTCAACCGCTGGAAACGCACGGGCGGCTGGCCGCTGGTGCCGGCACAAGAAGAATCTGAAGAATAAAAAAGGGAGCCTGATGGCTCCCTTTTTACGACCTCAATGGCGTTATCGCCGCCGTTGAATTTATTCTGCTTCTTTATACTTCTCAGCAGTTTCTTTGATCAGCGACTGAAGTTCGCCACGCTGATACATCTCAATTACGATATCGCAACCACCAACCAGCTCCCCATCAACCCACAGCTGCGGGAAAGTTGGCCAGTTAGCATATTTTGGCAGTTCAGCACGAATGTCCGGATTTTGCAGAATATCGACATACGCAAAGCGTTCGCCGCAAGCTGAAAGAGCCTGAACCGTCTGGGCAGAGAACCCGCAGCTTGGCAGCTTCGGTGAACCTTTCATGTACAGCAGGATTGGGTTTTCTGCGATCTGACGCTGAATTTTTTCAACAGTACTCATTTTTGACTTCCTTAATTCGTTACTTCGTGTCTATTACTATAACGATTCTCTGTGCCGACTGAAAACGACATTTTGCCCACGGCGAATCACTTAAGGCTCATTATGCCAAATGCGGCGCAGAAAATAACAATTTCTTATCATTACCACTGATTAATCGGTTAATAATTAGCAATACTATTGGTGAGATAAGCGTCTGATCTGGCTCATTTATAATACTAATAACGTGAATGAACTGATTAATTTAAAAGGCCTTACCTTTTGTGAAAAGTTAGATTAGAATTGTTTTAAGCCCTGTTTTAGGGCAAACAATTTTAACATGGACCCGGGCATGCGAACCACGTTCGACGCCGGGAATGTAGTGTGGTCCTCTCGGTTGCAAATGAGAGCCTAACCTGTAACGGACAATGCGTTTACTCATCACACTTTTCCTACTGGCTTTTGCTCAGATGATCTTTAATTTGGCGCACGCATCGCCACACACCGCTATTAATGCCAGTCAGCATAAGGCAGAAAAGAGTAGCGCCCGTGATGACGATCGCCGAAAGCGACGTCAGCAGGTAAAACCCCGGTAAAGAAACCCCGCCAGATTTCGGAACAGAAACCGAAGCTGAAGAAAAGAGTAAAGTGCAGACTGCTTCGCTCAGCGCACCGAAAAGTACCCTCACCACGAAGAAACTGGCCAAACGCTATGGTCATAAGCGCAATCGCAAAACCAGCGATGTTGCCACCACTGCCAGTATCAACAATGGTCCGCTTAAGATGAGTAAAGCCCATCGCGTGCGCTATCAGAAAGCACGTGAAACGGCGATGAATAAGCTCATGGGCCAGTTAGGTAAACCCTATCTGTGGGGTGGCGCATCGCCACGAACCGGCTTCGACTGCAGCGGTCTGGTGTGGTACGCCTATAAAGATCTGGTGAAATTCAAGATCCCGCGCACTGCCAATGAGATGTATCACCTGCGCGATGCCGCCCAGGTCAAACGCGAGTCACTGGAAAAAGGTGATTTGGTGTTCTTTCGCATCAATAACCGCGGGGCTGCCGATCATGTCGGCGTTTACCTTGGTAACGGTAAATTTATTCAGTCGCCACGCACCGGCAAAGATATTCAGATTAGCGCGTTAAGCGAAGATTACTGGCAGCGCCACTATGTAGGCGCGCGTCGGGTAATGACGCCAAAACCATTCGTTAAACGCTTCCGACAGCTTTGATTTAAATGAAACGGGCGGCCTGTGCCGCCCGTTACTGTAATTACGAAGCCGGATTCACTTCGTTCTCACTCTGTTGCATTAACTGTGGATGTTGCCCGGCGCGCGACAGCTGCATCGCCTGTTGCGGCATACTGATCCCTGCACGGTCAAAGTGAATTTTAACCAGGCGATCCAGCGCATACTGCACCACCCACTGTTTGAGCGCCAGCGTGCGCACCGTTACCCTGGTGGTAAACGAGCGGTCGCCGGGGCCACCACGCCGTTAAACACCGGCTCGCCAATCAGGAAGAATTTCACCTGCTCATCCTGCTTCAGCTCTTCAATTGCCTGATGCAGCACCTGATTAACATGATCGATATCTTCATCACGACTCACGGTATAATTAGCACGATACACCCCGAATTCACGCGCATAGTTAGCCAGCGTCGTCATCGAAGAGTAAGGCACGATATGGTAGACACCATAGTCATCCCGCAGGCCAACAGAACGGATCGTCATACGCTCGACGGTGCCGGTAATGCCACCCACCGTGACATATTCACTGGTGTTCATGCCGTTCTCGAACTGGATAAACACGCCGGTAATCACATCTTTCACTAACGTCTGTGCACCGAAACTGATTGCCAGTCCGAGCGCACCGGCACCGGCCAACAGCGGCGCGATATTGATGCCTACCTGCGACAGCACGATCATAATGGTGATGGTGCTGATAACAATCGCCAGCACGTTGCGAAACAGCGTCAGCAGCGTGCGTTCGCGCGCGCTGGGACGAGTGCCGTTACTCATCTCCAGTACCGGGCGATGCTCAATAATACTGGCCAGAATCGTCCAGCTAAAGGTGGCGATCAGCAGAATAAGCAGAATATGTAACAGGCCGCCGATAACTTTACCGCCGGTCTCGCTGCTGGCCCACAGTTGCAAATTAAACAGATGCCGGGCATCCAGCAGGAACAGTGATACCGCCAGCACCACCATTACGCGCAGAATTTTCAGCCCGTTCGGTATATAAGAGTTGATACGGCGTTCCAGCATCGGATAACGCAGATTCATTTGATCCGGCAGTGAAATCCGCCGGGCGATCCAGCGCGTCATCATACCGGACAGCAGTGCGCCAAGCCCAATGACCAGCAGGCTCTTCACCGTGGCACCCATCATAAAGCTCAGGCTGTTGCCGAAATCAAACTGCGAGAGGAAAAACAGCATCAGGAAATAGGCAATCGCCAGCAGGTGCCAGATGTGGCCAAAGCCGCGGAGTATCACACTGAAAAACGCCATTGACCGTTCTGCCAGCAAATCGATTTGGTTATGGATCGATTTACGGTTACGCATAATCAGAGTCAGTGCATAGACCGTCAGCGCCAGCATTACAACCAAATTGACCGCCGCGGCTGCCTGATAACTGATTTGCGTCGCCACCACCGGCACCACCACCATCAGCAAAAATAGCCGAGGGCGTGGAAAAATGCACTGGGATCAAACGTGCGCTGCGGCCCGGATTCGACCACTTTCTGCAAGGCGTTCACCCGCTGACTCAGCGCCTGTAACGTCTGTTGCGCAAACTGGCTGACGCTGTCGCTTAAGCTGGTCGCACCGCTGGGTGCGGCAACTTGCGGCACAGCATCCGCCGCCTGAGTTTTAGACTGCGCTTCCGCGGCGCGCTGTAACTGATCAATTAATGCATCACGCGCCTTTTCATCTTTAAGGATGCCCGCCAGCGCGGCGTAAGGAATATCCTGCTCAGTTTGCTGCGCGGTATCGGCAGCAGGCGCGGGTTGCGCAACAGCAACCGGTGAGATAACGCTGATTAACAGCAGCAATAATACGGCGATGAAGGGAAAAATCCCGACGGGTGCGCTCGCCACGGCGCCCGACAGCAGATAGTTGATGACATGGTATTCTCGAATAATTTCATTAGCACAATCAAGTGAGTAACAGACCGTCAGCGCCAGCATTACAACCAAATTGACCGCCGCGGCTGCCTGATAACTGATTTGCGTCGCCACCACCGGCACCACCACCATCAGCAAAAATAGCCGAGGGCGTGGAAAAATGCACTGGGATCAAACGTGCGCTGCGGCCCGGATTCGACCACTTTCTGCAAGGCGTTCACCCGCTGACTCAGCGCCTGTAACGTCTGTTGCGCAAACTGGCTGACGCTGTCGCTTAAGCTGGTCGCACCGCTGGGTGCGGCAACTTGCGGCACAGCATCCGCCGCCTGAGTTTTAGACTGCGCTTCCGCGGCGCGCTGTAACTGATCAATTAATGCATCACGCGCCTTTTCATCTTTAAGGATGCCCGCCAGCGCGGCGTAAGGAATATCCTGCTCAGTTTGCTGCGCGGTATCGGCAGCAGGCGCGGGTTGCGCAACAGCAACCGGTGAGATAACGCTGATTAACAGCAGCAATAATACGGCGATGAAGGAAAAAATCCCGACGGGTGCGCTCGCCACGGCGCCCGACAGCAGATAGTTGATGACATGGTATTCTCGAATAATTTCATTAGCACAATCAAGTGAGTAACAGACCGTCAGCGCCGCATAACAATCCCGCCACTGAGCATATTGCAGCATGCAGGCGCTGTTTAACTCCGCGTGCGCATGGCCATTAAATAGCCAATTTGCGCAAAAAACGTCTGAGGGAATTCATCAGACGTTTTAAAGGTTAATCCTGAAGATTAACCGATGTTTATCAATTCATTACCGCGGTGAAACTGAAGGCAATAATTACCAGCAGCGCGCCGACGGTGGTCAGCAGAGAAAACTTCAGATTGGTGTCCATACTTCACTCCTTAAAGACCTTACAATTAATAACTCTCACTATTTTCCCATATAAACAGGTAAAAATCTCGTTTTCTGCTCACAGCCTTGATAGAATTCTGTTTTCCGTTGCGCAACAACTGCAACACCGCGTCACTTGCCGTGTTTCCTGACGTCAATCTCCTGCCCGACGTCACTCAGATTGCAACAATGAAACCGATCGCGCCAGAAAACGCGAAGCATACGCAAACGTTTAACATGATGCTTATCAATCCTTTAAGATAAGCGCAGAATTACCATTTTAATGGCAACAATTAAAGATGTGGCGAAACGCGCCGGTGTTTCTACCACCACCGTTTCTCATGTCATCAATAAAACCCGCTTCGTGGCTGAAGAGACCCGCGAAGCCGTTTGAACCGCCATCAAAGAGCTGCACTATTCGCCCAGCGCCGTTGCGCGCAGCCTGAAAGTGAACCATACCAAATCGATTGGTTTGCTGGCGACTTCCAGTGAAGCGCCCTATTTTGCTGAAATTATTGAAGCAGTTGAAACGCGCTGTTTTGCCAAGGGCTATACCTTGATCCTCGGCAATGCTCATAATGATCTCCAAAACAGCAGGCTTATCTGTCGATGATGGCGCAAAAGCGCGTCGATGGTCTGCTGGTGATGTGCTCGGAATACCCTGACGAGCTGCTGAAGATGCTGGAAGACAATCGCAACATTCCGATGGTGGTGATGGACTGGGATCAAACGTGCGCTGCGGCCCGGATTCGACCACTTTCTGCAAGGCGTTCACCCGCTGACTCAGCGCCTGTAACGTCTGTTGCGCAAACTGGCTGACGCTGTCGCTTAAGCTGGTCGCACCGCTGGGTGCGGCAACTTGCGGCACAGCATCCGCCGCCTGAGTTTTAGACTGCGCTTCCGCGGCGCGCTGTAACTGATCAATTAATGCATCACGCGCCTTTTCATCTTTAAGGATGCCCGCCAGCGCGGCGTAAGGAATATCCTGCTCAGTTTGCTGCGCGGTATCGGCAGCAGGCGCGGGTTGCGCAACAGCAACCGGTGAGATAACGCTGATTAACAGCAGCAATAATACGGCGATGAAGGGAAAAATCCCGACGGGTGCGCTCGCCACGGCGCCCGACAGCAGATAGTTGATGACATGGTATTCTCGAATAATTTCATTAGCACAATCAAGTGAGTAACAGACCGTCAGCGGCGCATAACAATCCCGCCACTGAGCATATTGCAGCATGCAGGCGCTGTTTAACTCCGCGTGCGCATGGCCATTAAATAGCCAATTTGCGCAAAAAACGTCTGAGGGAATTCATCAGACGTTTTAAAAGGTTAATCCTGAAGATTAACCGATGTTTATCAATTCATTACCGCGGTGAAACTGAAGGCAATAATTACCAGCAGCGCGCCGACGGTGGTCAGCAGAGAAAACTTCAGATTGGTGTCCATACTTCACTCCTTAAAGACCTTACAATTAATAACTCTCACTATTTTCCCATATAAACAGGTAAAAATCTCGTTTTCTGCTCACAGCCTTGATAGAATTCTGTTTTCCGTTGCGCAACAACTGCAACACCGCGTCACTTGCCGTGTTTCCTGACGTCAATCTCCTGCCCGACGTCACTCAGATTGCAACAATGAAACCGATCGCGCCAGAAAACGCGAAGCATACGCAAACGTTTAACATGATGCTTATCAATCCTTTAAGATAAGCGCAGAATTACCATTTTAATGGCAACAATTAAAGATGTGGCGAAACGCGCCGGTGTTTCTACCACCACCGTTTCTCATGTCATCAATAAAACCCGCTTCGTGGCTGAAGAGACCCGCGAAGCCGTTTGGGCCGCCATCAAAGAGCTGCACTATTCGCCCAGCGCCGTTGCGCGCAGCCTGAAAGTGAACCATACCAAATCGATTGGTTTGCTGGCGACTTCCAGTGAAGCGCCCTATTTTGCTGAAATTATTGAAGCAGTTGAAACGCGCTGTTTTGCCAAGGGCTATACCTTGATCCTCGGCAATGCTCATAATGATCTCCAAAACAGCAGGCTTATCTGTCGATGATGGCGCAAAAGCGCGTCGATGGTCTGCTGGTGATGTGCTCGGAATACCCTGACGAGCTGCTGAAGATGCTGGAAGACAATCGCAACATTCCGATGGTGGTGATGGACTGGGGCGAATCACGCGGCGATTTCACCGATACCGTGCTGGATAACGCTTTTGAAGGCGGTTACGGTGGGACGCTATCTGATTGAGCGTGGTCACCGTGATATTGGTGCGATCCCCGGTCAACTTGAGCGAAACACCGGCGGTGGGCGCCATGCCAGTTTTCTCAAAGCGCTGGCCGAGGCCAATATTGCCGTGCGCGATGAGTGGGTTGTGCAAGGCGACTTTGAGCCGGAATCCGGATATCGCGCGATGCAGCAGATTTTATCGCAGAAACAGCGGCCAACCGCGGTATTCTGCGGCGGCGATATTATGGCGATGGGCGCCATTTGTGCAGCAGATGAAATGGGCCTGCGGGTGCCGCAGGATATTTCGGTGATCGGTTATGACAATGTGCGCAACGCGCGCTATTTCACGCCAGCGTTGACGACCGTCCATCAGCCGAAAGAGCGCCTCGGCGAAACCGCATTTGATATGCTGCTGGATCGCATCACCAGTAAACGCGAAGAGCCGCAGACGATTGAAGTACATCCTTCATTAATCGAGCGCCGCTCGGTGGCTGACGGTCCGTTCCGCGACTACCGTCGTTAATCCGCTACCGGCCACCCGTTGGCCGGTCAGTTTATCCTTCGCGAAGCCACTCCTGATTCATGGTCTCCGGTGTACCCAGATACTCCAGCAACCAGCTCAGCGCCGGTGAAGCACTCTGCTCAGCCCAGCTGACGCAGCACGGGCTGTCGGGGAATTCGGCCGGTAGCGTTAATTCGGCCAGCGAACCTTCAGCAATCAGCGGCGCAGCAAAATGCCCGGGAACCATACCCACGCATAACCCTGCCAGCAGGCAATCAAACGCCGATTCCCAGTCCGGTGCCACCAGCCTTCGCTGGTTGTCCAGTGTCCGTGTAATGCGTTTTGGCAGGCTGCGCGAGGTGTCTTCCAGCACCAGCGACGGCCACTGGCGAATTGTATCATCATCAATGCTTCCCACTTGCTGCGCCAGCGGATGGTCGGCTCTGACCACGCAGCGCCAGTTAAGTGCGCCCATATCACGGAAACCAAAGCGACCACCGACCGGGATCGCACGGGTAGCGCCAATCGCGACATCGACTCGCCCGTCAACCAGCGCATCCCAGACGCCATTAAACACTTCATGCCAGACCAGCAGCTCCATATCCGGGAAATGGCGATAAAAATCGAGCACCAGCTGGCGGGTGCGCTGGGGTTTAACAATCAGATCCACTGCAATGCTCAGCTGTCCGCGCCAGCCGTTAGCGACCTGCTGACACTGACGGCGCGTGGCAAGCATTTTTTTGATAACAGTGCGCCCTTCCTGTATAAATACTTTCCCCGCATCGGTTAATACCACATCGCGATGACGCCGCTGAAACAGCGGAACCGCCAGCCACTCCTCCAGCTGACGCACGGTATAACTTACCGCCGAGGGCACACGATGCAGCTCGGCGGCGGCGGCAGTAAAGCTGCCGGTACGCGCTACTGCATCAACAACTTCAAGAGAATGTTCCGACCACATAGCTTGCCTGCAAAATTTTTGAACGCAATGTGCAAATATTAGCGTTTCACAAGCGACAACGCACGCGATTACACTCTGCAGCGTTAAAATCACCTGCACTAAAATAAAGAGTTAACTGATGATTAAATCAAAAGGATTTATTATTTACTTGGTGGTACTGAGCATGCTGGGTTTCCTTGCTACCGATATGTATCTTCCGGCGTTTGGCGCAATGCAGCAAGATCTGCAGACCCATCCCGGCGCCATCAGCGCCAGCCTGAGTATTTTCCCCGCCGGTTTTGCCTGCGCCCAGCTGCTCTGGGGCCACTCTCCGATCGTATCGGGCGTAAGCCGGTACTGTTAATCGGCCTGAGTATGTTTGCTGTCGGCTGCGCCGGCATTCTGTGGTAGAAAATGCCACCATGCTGCTGGTACTGCGATTTGTGCAGGCGATTGGCGTCTGTTCTGCCACCGTAAGCTGGCAGGCACTGGTGGTCGATCGCTACCGTGGTGCACAGGCCAACCGTGTTTTGCCACCATTATGCCGCTGGTTGCGCTGTCACCGGCGCTGGCCCCCCTGCTGGGTGCCTGGCTGCTGAACCACTTTGACTGGCGCTCGATTTTCGTCGCCCTGCTGCTGATCACCACAGGGTTACTGATTCCTACCCTGCGCCTGAAAGCTGGCGGAACGCCAGCGTCAGCGGCTGATGAACAAAGTGGGCTTCTTGTCGCTGCTGAAATCTCGCATTTACAGCGGTAACGTCCTGATGTATGCCGCCTGTTCTGCCAGCTTCTTCGCATGGCTAACCGGCTCACCCTTTATTCTGTCTGATTTAGGCCTGACGCCAGGGGATATTGGTCTGAGTTATATCCCGCAAACGCTGGCATTTTGATTGGTGGTTTTGGCTGTCGCTCACTGCTGCAACGGGTCGAAGGTCGTACCCTGCTACCGTGGCTGCTGCTCGGTTATGCCGTCAGTATCAGCGCAATTTTGCCGTTGCTCTGTCGGGTCACGTGACGCTCACCGCGCTGTTGATTCCTTCTGTGGCATGGCCATGGCCAATGGCGCGCTTTATCTATTGTGGTGGCGAACGCGCTGCTGCCGTTCCCGCAGGCTACCGGCAAAGCCGCAGCATTACAGAATACGCTGCAACTTGGTCTCTGCTTTGTCGCCAGTATGGCGGTCTCCGCGCTGATTTCTCAGCCGCTGCTGACCACCACGGCGATTATGTTGTCGACGGTTGTGCTGGCGTTTATCGGATTCGCACTACAATTTCAGCGTAAGTTGAGTGAAAATCATACTGCAAAACGGCAGATACCGCGACGCAAAGGGTTAATCACTTTTAGTTAGCACGCTTACAATAATGCATTGAATATTGCCTCACGTGAGCATATACTCATCTGAGGCATTAATTTATAACAAAAATCAACATTATTCACCGGGCCTCCATTCCGTTGTACAGGGTCCGGACCTGACAGGGTTGTCGTGGTGTTGTCTGGCGTGGCATTCGTGACGCTTCTCTGCAGGACTCTGGTCGACGATCGTAAACTGGCTTTATAGCTTCCTTGCTCATTGCATCCGGTAAGTGTGGCGGGAGTGCGGTGGCCAAAGCCAGTGACCCGAGTCATTTTCATTAAATTCAATCCTCTGTTTAACGTCGGATAACTGGCGCACGGATAATCCGTGAGTTCTCTCACAATCCTGTAGAAATTGACTATTCTATTTCTCAGGTTCGTATCACAACAGGTGATGGAGAAGCTATGAGTTCATCGTGTATAGAAGAAGTGGGCTTAAAAGAAAATAATTGGTATCGCATCGTCCGCGAAATGTTGCAGACTGCCGATGTCGAGGTAAACGGTTCACGGCCACAGGATATTCAGGTAAAAATCCGCAATTTTTCCGTCGGGTATTGCAGGAAGGCTCGCTGGGGCTGGGTGAAAGTTATATGGACGGCTGGTGGGAGTGTGATCAGCTGGATATGTTTTTATCGGGTGTTAAAGCACCGACTCGATCAGCAATTACCTCATCATTTTAAAGATACCCTGCGCATCGCCGCGGCCCGCCTGACTAATCTGCAATCAAAAACGCGCACGGATTGTTGGCAAAGAACATTACGATCTTGGCAACGATCTTTTAGCATGATGCTCGATTCGCATATGCAGTATTCATGTGGCTACTGGAAACAGGCTGATTCGCTGGAACAGGCGCAACATGCCAAACTGACCATGATCTGCGATAAATTACAGCTGCAACCGGGCATGACGCTGCTGGATATTGGCTGCGGCTGGGGCGGGCTGGCGGAATTCGCCGCGCGTCATTATGGCGTCAGCGTGGTGGGCGTAACGATTTCTGCTGAACAACAGAAACTGGCGCAGGACCGCTGTGCCGGCCTTGATGTTTCCATCCTGTTGCAAGACTACCGCGATCTGAATCAGCAGTTTGACCGTATTGTTTCCGTCGGAATGTTTGAACACGTCGGGCCGAAGAATTACGCCACTTATTTTGAGGTGGTGAACCGTAATTTAAAACCGGACGGTCTTTTCCTGCTGCATACCATCGGCGCGATTCGCACTGATATGCATGTCGACCCATGGATTGATAAGTATATTTTCCCCAATGGTTGTTTACCTTCGGTGCGCCATATTGCCGACGCCAGTGAACCGCACTTTGTGATGGAAGACTGGCATAACTTTGGTGCGGATTATGACACCACCTTAATGGCGTGGTATCAGCGCTTTCTGGAGGCATGGCCGCAGCTGGAAAATAATTACGACGAACGTTTTAAACGAATGTTTAGCTACTATCTTAACGCTTGTGCCGGTGCATTTCGCGCGCGCGATATTCAGCTATGGCAGGTGGTATTCAGTCATGGCGTAGATGGTGGGTTGCGCGTTCCGCATTAAGTAGCTGTCGTATTGGGCGGCGGCAGCGCCGCCCAATACGACGATTGTTATTTCTGTTGCCTGCGGCTGCACCTTGCTCAGTCGGAAATCTGCTCGGCCGCTGCGGCCAGCAATGCCGCTTCGCGCTGTGCCAACACGCGCTCAACGGTTTCAACAATCGCACGGGTATGAGGATCGATTTCAATATTGACCCGCTGGCCGAGTTTTTCTTGCCCAGCGTGGTGCGCGCCAGCGTTTCAGGAATTAAATGCACGCAAAATTTGCTTTTGGTCACATCCCCTACCGTCAGGCTAATACCATCAATGCCGATAAAACCTTTATGCAGGATATACTTCATTTGCGAAGCATCTTGCGGTTTAAACCAGATTTCACGGTTATTCTCGGAATTAACGATCTTACAGATCTCTGCGGTGGTCATAATATGACCTGACATTAAATGTCCGCCAATTTCATCACTGAATTTTGCCGCACGCTCGACGTTAATCTGGTCGCCTGGCTGCAAGTCGCCGAGATTAGTAATACGCAACGTCTCTTTTACCAAATCGAAACTGACCCGATCGCCGTCTACCGCAGTGACCGTCAGACAGCAGCCGTTATGGGATACCGACGCACCTAACTCCAGCCCCGGCAGCATTTCAGCCGGTAATCTAACAATATGAGTTCGGAAATTGGTTTTCTCTTCAATCGACAACACCTCTGCGGTGCCCTGCACAATACCGGTAAACATGCTTAATGCCTCAGTCTGTTTTTTTGATCATCCTACCATAAATGCAGGCTGGCACGGGTAACAAGGGATAGCAATCTGTGCTACCGCAAAACATATTCTGCATATCCTGATGCTGGTCATTGGCTTAATGCGTGGCGACCGTTAAACTGAGCGACTTAATCTGCCGATTTTTATTCAGACGCCCGCCCGGGCGTTAATTTCGTTCATCCTTAATAAACAGACAGGTGTATACGTGCAGAAGTATCTGACAGAAGCGCGTCAATTATTAGCGCTCGCGATCGGTGATTCTTGCGCAAGTTGCGCAAACATCCATGGGCTTCGTGGATACCATTATGGCTGGTGCCGTCAGCGCGACCGACATGGCCGCGGTTGCGGTAGGAACCTCAATCTGGCTGCCGGCAATTCTGTTCGGTCACGGTTTGCTGCTGGCGTTAACCCCAACCGTTGCGCAACTTAACGGTTCCGGTCGACGTGACCGCATTGCGCATCAGGTGCGCCGGGCTTACTGGCTGGCCGCTCTGGTTTCACTGCTGATTATGCTGGTGCTGTATAACGCCGGCTATATGATCGCGGCGATGCACGGCATTGATGCCAGAATGGCTGAGATTGCCGTCGGCTATCTGCACGCCCTGCTTTGGGGCGCACCGGGCTATCTGTTTTTCCGTGGCACGCAACCAGTGTGAAGGACTGTCGAAGACCAAACCCGGTATGGTGCTGGGCTTTATTGGCCTGCTGGTGAATATTCCGGTTAACTACATCTTCATCTACGGTCATTTTGGCATGCCTGCACTTGGCGGCGTTGGCTGTGGCGTTGCCACCGCATCGGTCTACTGGGTGATGTTTATTCTGATGAAAATCTGGGTTGGCCGCGCCGGTTCGATGCGTGATATTAAACTGGCTACTCGCTTCGATGCGCCGGACTGGAAAGTGCTGTATCGCCTGAGCAGCCTCGGCCTGCCGGTGGCGCTGGCGCTGTTTTTTGAAGTCACGCTGTTTGCGGTGGTGGCGCTGCTGGTGTCACCACTGGGTATCGTCAAGGTGGCCGGTCACCAGATTGCGCTGAACTTCAGTTCGCTGATGTTTGTTCTGCCGCTGTCGCTCGGCGTCGCGGCGACCATTCGCGTCGGCTATCGACTTGGGCAAGGCTCGGCGGAAGCTGCGCGCGTCGCCGCCTGGACCGCACAAGGCGTCGGCGTAATAATGGCAGCATTCACTGCGACCTTTACGGTGATTTTCCGCGAACAGATAGCCCAGCTTTATACCGACAATCCTGAAGTGATTACGCTGGCGACACAGCTGATGCTGCTGGCCGCGATTTATCAGTTCTCTGATTCGATTCAGGTCATTGGCAGCGGTATTTTGCGCGGCTATAAAGATACCCGCTCGATTTTCTTTATCACCTTTATCGCTTACTGGATACTCGGCCTGCCAGTCGGCTATCTGCTGGGGATGACCGACTGGGTCGTGCCGGCAATGGGTCCGGCCGGATTCTGGTGCGGCTTTATTATTGGCCTGACTTCATCGGCGGTGATGATGATCTGGCGGATGCGTCGTCTGCAACGATTGCCGGCGGAAGTGATCCTCGCACGCGCAGCGCGTTAATTTTAGGGCCATTTATGGCCCTTCTCGTTAAAAACGGCGGGTCGCACAGTGAATCGTCAGTCAGTAACAAAATGCATGTTTCCACTTGCCAGCGATGTACGCTGCCGTTAATATTCGTCCCCGCTGTCACCCAGACAGCAGCCTAATGCGTTCTTAGCTCAGTTGGTTAGAGCACCACCTTGACATGGTGGGGGTCGGAGGTTCGAGTCCTCTAGAACGCACCAGATTTTCAGGCAAAGTCATTGAAGTTGTAGTGATGTATGTGCGTCCGTAGCTCAGTTGGTTAGAGCACCACCTTGACATGGTGGGGGTCGGTGGTTCGAGTCCTCTAGAACGCACCAGATTTTCAGGCAAAGTCATTGAAGTTGTAGTGATGTATGTGCGTCCGTAGCTCAGTTGGTTAGAGCACCACCTTGACATGGTGGGGGTCGGAGGTTCGAGTCCTCTAGAACGCACCACTCCCCTTATTTTTCCGCCCGTAAAACACATTCAGCTTATCACCCAGCGTTTGCGCAACATCACTTTTCTTGATCTGATACCTGTACCATGACAGCTTTTAATTGGTTTTCGCACACTTAGCGATTATAATGGCAGGCGTTGTTTCACTTGAATGGTTTCAGCCAATTGACGTGCCCTTACTTACAACGATCACAGCTTGCGCAACACAGCCCGGCGGGCATGCTGAACCATCCGCACAACTTCCTCTGCACGCTTTATATCTGTCACCTATCCTTACTGAGTAGATTACGTTCTCTTACCGGGCACCACTTTCTCATTCGCTGGCATCGCCGTCGAAATCAATCCTTTAACATCCATCACAACTTATAGAAAACTTGCTCATGAAAAGACCAAGATTGTATGTACTATCGGCCCGAAAACTGAATCGGAAGAAATGCTGACCAGCCTGCTTGACGCTGGCATGAACGTCATGCGCCTGAACTTCTCTCATGGCGATTACGATGAACACGGTAAACGCATCGCAAACATGCGTGCGGTGATGAGCAAAACCGGCCACCGGGCTGCGATTCTGCTCGACACCAAAGGTCCGGAAATTCGTACTATGAAGCTGGAAGGCGGCGTTGATGCTGCACTGAAAGCGGGCCAGACCTTTACCTTTACTACCGATCAGTCAGTGATCGGCAATGCCGAACGCGTGGCGGTCACCTACCCGGGTTTCGCGGCTGACCTGAAAATCGGTAATACCGTGCTGGTTGACGACGGCCTGATCGGTATGGAAGTCATTGAAGTCACCGAAAACACCGTGGTATGTAAAGTGCTGAATAACGGCGACCTTGGTGAAAATAAAGGCGTTAACCTGCCAGGCGTTTCTATCCAGCTGCCTGCGCTGGCCGAAAAGACAAACGCGACCTGATCTTCGGTTGCGAACAGGGCGTGGACTTTGTTGCCGCCTCGTTTATTCGTAAACGTTCTGACGTGCTGGAAATTCGCGAACACCTGAAACAGCACGGCGGCGCGCACATTCAGATCATCTCCAAGATCGAAAACCGGAAGGCCTGAACAACTTCGACGAAATCCTCGATGCTTCTGATGGCATCATGGTAGCGCGTGGCGACCTCGGCGTAGAGATCCCGGTTGAAGAAGTGATCTTCGCGCAGAAGATGATGATCAAAAATGTAACCGTGCACGTAAAGTGGTCATCACCGCCACCCAGATGCTCGATTCAATGATCAAAACCCGCGCCCTACCCGTGCGGAGGCCGGCGACGTGGCTAACGCCATTCTCGACGGTACTGATGCAGTGATGCTGTCTGGTGAAAGCGCCAAGGGTAAATACCCGCTGGAGTCGGTCACCATTATGGCGACCATCTGTGAGCGTACAGACCGTGTGATGAAAAGCCGTATCGACTCCCAGCAAGATAACCGCAAAATGCGTATCACCGAAGCGGTGTGTCGCAGCGCGGTAGAAACCGCTGAGAAACTGGAAGCCCCAGTCATTGTGGTGGCAACCGAAGGCGGTAAATCTGCTAAGTCAGTGCGTAAATACTTCCCTAACGCCACCATCCTGGCGCTGACCACCAATGAGCAGACTGCACGTCAGTTGATTCTCACCAAAGGTGTGGTTACCCATATCGTGAAAGAGATCGCTTCTACCGACGATTTCTACCGTATTGGTAAAGAAGCCGCGCTGGAAAGTGGCTACGCATTGAAGGGCGAAGTGGTCGTCATGGTATCCGGTGCTCTGGTACCAAGCGGCACTACCAATACCTCTTCAGTACACGTTCTGTAATTAAACAATGCCATTAAATTTAAAAGCGCCTCAGGGCGCTTTTTGGCAGTTGCGTAACTGAAAATTGAGAAATTTCCAATCGATAATAACTATTCAATTTTGGAAATTACAAAGATTAACCCGATTAAATCTGCCTGTTTTCTTTTAATTTTTATCTTTTGCGGCAATCAGATGCTTCTTTGAGCGAACGATCAACTTTAGGCATGTTCTCATCAAAATATATTCTCATTAGAAAAAACTTTGTGTAATACTTGTAACGCTACATGGAGATTAACTCAATCTAGAGGGTATAAATAATGAATCGTACTAAACTGGTACTGGGCGCGGTAATCCTGGGTTCTACTCTGCTGGCTGGTTGTTCTAGCAATGCTAAAATCGACCAACTGTCTACTGACGTTCAGACTCTGAACGCTAAAGTTGACCAGCTGAGCAACGACGTGAACGCAGTGCGTTCTGACGTTCAGGCTGCTAAAGATGACGCAGCTCGTGCAAACCAGCGTCTGGACAACCGGGCTCACTCTTACCGTAAGTAAGAGTTCTGGTTGTAAAATGGCGCACATTGTGCGCCATTTTTTGTCCTGATTTCCGGTTATCTTCTCTTGCTGTTTTCCAGTTACACCCTTACCCAGCAATAGCCATCCATGGCCCCTGCATCACCGTATGACGCGTACTCCCTCCGCCTGAGAGATGGTAGCGGGTACACGCCCGGACGGCGCAGAGCCCGTCTGCGGCGATATTATCGCAGGCAGTGGCGTATGCTGATCGACAGGCTCACCGCTGTTAACCAATACCGGCATCCCTGAACGCCGTTCGATGGCTGGTTAATCAGCCCGGAATCACTGAGCTGACTGTCGATAAACGCTTTCGCCGTGTTGCTCAACGCAATTTTCTTGGTTTGGGGATCGTCGCTCTCACTCTTTGACAGCGGCTGGTGCACTTCAACGTAGCGCTTACCATCCGGTTCAATGGCGTATTTAATCGGCTGATTAATCACCTCTACCCGCGTCCCTCTCGGCACGTCATTAAATAACGCCTCGATATCCTCGTTACGTAAACGAATGCAACCTGAACTGACGCGCATACCGATGCCAAAATTAGCATTGGTACCGTGAATCAGATAGTGGCCGGCACCGTACGCCAGGCGCAGCGCAAACAGTCCCATTGGATTATCCGGCCCGGCAGGGACCGTACCCGGCAGGGTAATCCCCCGTTCGGCATAGCGTTTGCGGATATTGACGGTGGGTGTCCAGGTTGGATTAGGAATTTTTTGGCTGATACTGGTCACCATGATTGGTGTATTGGCACCCAGCTGGCCAATGCCGATCGGATAAACGATGACTTTATTCTCATCCTTGGGGTAGTAATAGAGTCGCAGCTCCGCGAGGTTAATCACTATCCCTTCGCGTTTGGTGTCAGGTAACAACATTTGGCTGGGAATCGTCAGCTGGCTACCGGCTCTTGGCAACCAAGGGTCAGTGCCGGGATTGGCTTGTAGCATGCTCAGCAGTCCAATTTTGTATTCAGCGGCAATCCGTTCCAGCGAACGGTTGTCCGCCGGCACCACATAGATACTGTTCTCGCCGATTAGGCGGCTGTTATCTGGTGGCAAAGGGTATTCTGTCGCGCTGACAACGCGCGTCCCGGCGATCAGCGTCAGGGCAAAAATGCTGCAAGGCGTAACAAAGGTTTCATGCGCAATCTCTCGTAAGGAATAAAACACCCCGTTATATGTAACGAGGTGTGTTACGAGATATTGTAGCTCAGCTGAGGGCTTGTGCTCTATGGCGAATCGCGCGAATCATCGCTTCCAGCCCCTGCGAACGGGATGGCGTAAGGTGTTGCGTCAGGGCAAGTTGCTCAAACCACGGGCGAACATCAAAGCGGGCAATTTCAGCCGCAGTCATCCCCTGATAAAGGATAAAGACGATAGCAATCAGGCCTTTAACAATTGCCGCATCACTGTCACCCTGCAACTGAATTTTGCCATCGCTGGCCTCATCCATCACAATCCACACGGCTTTGACAGCCAGAAATAATGTACTCGGGCTGACGAAATGAATCGGACAATTCAGGCAAAACCGCGCCCAGTTCAATCACGTACAGGTACTTCTCTTCCCAGTTGGCGCAACGATTAAAATTGCGTACCAGCTTTTCTTTGTCTGGCAGTGTTGCCATCAGTTCCTCCCTTGCCTGCTGGCGGTCTGTCAGCCGCCCAGCAAACGATGAATACGTGTCAGACCCGCTACCAGCCGGTCCGCTTCCTCTTCGCTATTGTACATCGCAAAGAAGCGCGACACATCGCCGGAACACGGTAATAGTTCATCAGCGGCATAGCACAGTGATGGCCGGTGCGAATCGCAATACCGTACTGGTCGAGGAAACTTCCCACATCATAGGCGTGATGGCGACCGAGATTGAATGCGATCACCCCGGCGCGATTTTGCGGCCCGTAGATAATTAAATCAGGCACCGCGGCCAGCTTATCCAGCGCGTAACGCATCAGCATCTGTTCGTGCTGATGGATATTCTCCAGCCCCAGTTCTTCGACATAGCTCAGCGCCGCACCCAGACCGATAATCGCCGCAGTATTGGGCGTCCCCGCCTCAAAGCGCCATGGCGCAGCCGCAAAGTCGTCTCTTCAGTCAGGCTAACGTTAGCGATCATCGAACCGCCCCCTTCCCACGGCGGCATCTGGTCCAGCAGCGCTTTGCGGCCGTACAGAATACCAATGCCGGTAGGTCCATAAATTTTATGGCCAGAGAACACATAGAAGTCGCAGTCGATATCACGGACATCCACGGTGATGCATCACCGCACGGGCACCGTCGATCAGCGTGGTAACCCCGCGGCTTTCGCTTGCGCCACCAGCTGTTTTACCGGATTAATCGAACCGAGCACGTTGGAGACTGGGTCACCGCCAGCATCCGGGTGCGACTGTCGATAAGCGTTGGCAACACGGCAATATCCAGCTCGCCTTGCGGCGTCAGCGGCAGCACACGCACTTCAGCGCCAACGCGCTTCGCGACCATCTGCCACGGCACGATATTGGCGTGGTGCTCCATCTGGGTGATGATAATATTATCACCCGCCTGTAACTGACTGCCGCCCCAGCTGCTGGCCACCAGATTAATACCTTCGGTGGTGCCCTTCACGAACACGATCTCTTCCGGCGAAGCCTGTTCAGAAAACGCGCCGCCTGATTGCGCACGTTTTCCATATCAGTGGTCGCTTCAGCACTCAGCGTGTGAATGCCGCGATGTACCGCGGCATAGCCATGCTGATAAAATGGCTTTCTGCGTTAATCACCGCTAACGGTTTTGTGCGCTGGCGGCGCTGTCGAGATAGGCCAACGGCTGACCGTTGACCTCGCGCGCCAGAATCGGAAAATCTGCTCTGACACGCGCCAGATCAAAACTCATTCGTTGCCTCCGGGAAACGCTGGGCGATGCGTTGCAGCACCACCTCTTTCAGCGTTTCATCAGCGATCGCTTCGGTCAGCTCAGCGGCAAACGCGTGAATAATCATTTGCTCTGCCAGCGGCTTATCGATACCGCGCGAGCGCAGATAGAACATCTGCTCGTCGTCAATGCGGCCAATGGTGGCACCGTGGCTACATTTCACGTCATCGGCGTAAATTTCCAGCTGCGGCTTGGTGTCCACTTCGGCGGGCGACCCAACAGCAGGTTGTTGTTGGTCATCTGTCCGTCGGTTTTCAGCGCATGCTTCGCCACTTTAATCATGCCGTTAAACACCGCACGGGCACGGTCGCGCACGATAGTTTTATGCAGCTGACGGCTCTGGCAGTAGCCTTTATTGTGTTCAAGGTAAGTGCGGGTATCACACACTTCTTTGCCCACCGGCAGCACCGGGCTGTTAATCGACAGATTAGTGTTCTCACCGTTCAGCTGTGAACTGGTGTTGTGCCGCGTCAGGCCAGCACCCAGCAGGAAGCTCTGGCTGCTGACGTTAGCATCGCGCAGCAAGATAATGTCGTTGTGCGCAAAGTGATAGCTGCCAACATTCTCAAACGCCAGTTTGGTGTGCGTCAGCTGCGCGTTATTGCCAACCGACATGGTCAGACGCGCGCCGGTAAAGTGCACCGCATCATTCAGGCTGACGTAGTGCTCGATCACTTCTGCCTGCGCGCCATCGTCAATTTGCACATGGTGACGATAGTGCGAAGTATTCATCTGTTCGTCGCCGCTGCCGCTGCTGATATGCAGCAGATACAGCGGACGCGGTGCCACTTTGCCACGCGCCAGCTGTATGGTGGTAGCCTGCTCGGCGAGACTTTCGGTCAGATGCAGAAACACTTCAGGCTGCACCGGCGCGTCAAATGCGCGACGTTCAGCGGCCTGAGAAATCTGTACATCAAACAGATCGAAGTTGCTGTCACTCAGTTCCGCGCTTAATTTGCCGTCAATATAGACCAGACGAACCGCATCAAGCGGCAGTGCAATTGCGCCAGATCGTCTGCGCTGACGTTACCCGCCTGCGGCAGCACAAAGCTCTCGCTGAACAGCGTCTCCAGCGGAGTGTATTTCCAGTTTTCCTGCTTACGCGTCGGTAAACCTAAGCGCAGCAGTTGCTGCCAGTGCTGCTGTGCCTGCAAGGAGCGATTTTCACCGCGTGACTCAAACAGGTGGTGCCACTGTTGCAGCGCGTTTTCGCTACTCTTCGTCGGTAAGCCAGCCATAGCCCTGCTCCTCCAACTGTTTCACTAAGCTAAAGTCGCCTGATTTAACGATCTTGCCCTGATAAAGCACGTGGACGAAATCAGGTTTGATGTAATCAAGAATACGCTGATAGTGAGTCACGATAATAAATGAGCGGTTACCGTCACGCAGGGTATTGACCCCGTTGGCAACAATTTTCAGCGCATCGATATCCAGACCGGAGTCGGTCTCATCGAGAATGCACAGTTCCGGCTCGGGGCTGCCATCTGCAGGATGTCATTACGTTTTTCTCACCGCCAGAGAAGCCAACATTGACTGAACGGGTCAGCAAATCTTCCGGCATCTTCAGCAGTTGAATTTTATCTTCGATAAAGTCACGGAAATCGAAACGGTCAAGCGCGTCCTGCCCACGGTATTTACGCACCGAGTTCACCGCAGTTTGCAGGAAGAACTGGTTGCTGACGCCAGGATCTCTACCGGATACTGGAACGCCATAAAGATACCTTCACCGGCACGATCTTCCGGAGCCAGCTCCAGCAGATCTTTGCCTTTAAAACTGATTTCGCCGCCGATCACTTCATACTCTTCGCGTCCGGCCAGAGTCGCGGAAAGCGTACTTTGCCTGAGCCATTCGGGCCCATAATGGCATGCACTTCGCCCGGCTTCACGTCGAGGTTCAGGCCGCGCAAAATCTGCTTATCTTCAATACTTACCTGTAGATCTTTAATACTTAACATAGAATTTCCTTCGCATTGCCGACGGGCAACGGTTCTTATCGCGACGCGGGTTTAGCCCACGCTATGTTCCAGACTGATGGCCAGTAATTTTTGCGCTTCGACAGCGAATTCCAGCGGGAGCTCGGAGAAGACGTCCTTACAGAAACCGTTAACAATCATCGAGATTGCGTCATCTTCGCTGATACCGCGCTGCACACAATAGAACAATTGATCTTCACCGATACGTGAGGTGGTGGCTTCATGCTCCAGCTGCGCGCTGTTATTACGCACTTCAACATACGGGAAGGTATGCGCACCACAATCCGCGCCAATCAGCATTGAATCACACTGGGTGAAGTTACGCGCATTGGTCGCCGTCGGCATAATTTTCACCAGACCACGATAGGTATTTTCACTTTTACCGGCCGAAATCCCTTTCGAGATAATGGTTGATTTAGTGTTTTTACCAATGTGAATCATCTTGGTGCCGGTATCGGCCTGCTGATGACCGCTGGTCAGCGCCACCGAGAAAAATTCACCGATGGAATTATCACCGCGCAGGATCACGCTCGGGTATTTCGGGTAATCGCCGAACCGGTTTCCGACTGAGTCCACGACATTTTGCTGCCGTCGCCTTCACACAGTGCGCGTTTGGTCACGAAGTTGAGAATGCCACCTTCCGCTTCGCCGCCGGCGAACCAGTTCTGCACCGTTGAATATTTAACTTCGGCATTTTGTGGATAATCACTTCCACTACCGCCGCGTGCAGCTGATAGGTATCGCGCACCGGTGCAGAACACCCTTCGATATAACTGACGTAACTGTCTTCATCGGCCACCAGAATGGTACGCTCGAACTGACCGGTTTTGCCGCGTTAATACGGAAATAGGTCGACAGCTCCATCGGGCAACGTACGCCTTTCGGGATGTAGACAAAAGTGCCATCAGAGGCAACGGCGGAGTTCAGCGCGGCAAAGAAGTTATCGTTGGCCGGCACCACGGTGCCAAGGTACTTTTGCACCAGTTCAGGGTGATCGTGAATCGCTTCGCTAAAGGAACAGAAGATGATGCCCTGCTCCGCCAGCTTAGAACGGTAGGTGGTGGAAACTGATACCGAGTCAAAAATCGCATCAACGGCGACTTCCTGACCTTCACGCACCGGCACGCCCAGCTGTTTAAACGCCTCTTCCACTTCCTGCGTCAGATAGTTGCTGGCCGGCTCGCTGCCGGAGGCTGGGTGGCGCCCGGCTCAGAAGCGCAGCTGTCATCACAGTTACCGCAGGACGGTGCCGAGTAGTAACTGTAGTCACGGTAATCCAGTGGCTTATATTTGGCTTTCAGCCAGTGAGGCTCTTCCATCTTCAGCCGGGCTTCATAGGCTTTCAGGCGGAATTCCAGCATCCATTCAGGTTCATTACGCTTGGCGGAAATGGCCCGCACCACATCTTCACTGATGCCGTGTGCCAGCTCATCGGTTTGCAGATGGGTAAAGAAGCCCTCTTTGTAACCCTTGTGGCCGCCTTCCCAAATTTGTACATCATCAGATGCATCACTGTGTCGAGACATAACGTTAATTACTCTACGCCAAAGCTTTCACCACAGCCGCAGGCGTGTTGAGCTTTGGGGTTATTGAATTTGAAAATCTGATTCAGGCCTTCACGAACGAAATCAACTTCGGTGCCATCAACAAAAGGCATCGCCTGAAGCGGAACAAACAAGCTGGCACCCCGGTGGGTAAACTGAAGATCATCAGCGGCTGGCTCTTTGACCAGCTCCATCACATATCCGAAACCGGCGCAGCCAGACTGCTTCACGCCAAGCTTGAGGCCCCGACGTGCGGATCGCTGGCAGACAGCGCAATAATTTGCTGTGCCGCGCTGTCGGTGAGCTTGAGTCCTTTCCAGACGAAGTCGTCAGGAGAGAACGATGCTGGATTAGCAGATTGCATAATTAAGTACCTCGCGATGCGATAGCCCTTCGGGCTAATATCCCTATGTTAGTGATAATGGATATCGCTTCAACCTCTTGTTTTGCAGGGATAAGCCTAAAACGGCATTTTTCTTACCCATTTAATAAGGATAGACCCTACAAAGACGATTGCGATCTGCGCCTCATGCTGCAGAACCGAAGAGATAACCTGTTAAAAACAACAACTAAATAGTTAACACAACGTAGCGAATAAGAATAATACTCATTTTACCCCTTTATACGCTGCGAAGTATCGTTAATATCAATTTAATTAACAGGCAGCATTTATCGATAAATTTGTCACTGGATTCTCTTGAACATTCCGGGCATTATAATATGATAATGATTATCATTACCGTAATTAGGTGATTGCATGAATGTCTCGATGAGTGCACGGCTGCAGTACAAAATTGACGAATACAAATTTTCAGTACGTGACATCACGGTTGACTTTTATATGGCGCAAGCAAAACTCAACCGTCCGGACTGCTCACTCGATCAGCTACGCAAATTTAACGACACCTGTTTAGACATGGCTGAATTATGCCAACTCAACGGCGATGATCAAAGCTATCTGCACGCTTTAGGTAAATTACATCACCGGTTAGTGACAGAAATGGTCAATAATGAGCGAGATCGGTTATTTCGTATGCAGGCGTGGCAGCTGGCGGGCACACCCTGACCCGTTTGTGCCATCAGCTGGCATTGAGCGGCGAGTGGGATAAAGCCACAGTGTTACAGAGTGATTTCGTAAAGCACGCTTCGTGGAACAATATGTAGAATGGCTTTTCTCCACGGTTTGGGAGCCGTCAGCAGCTCATGCCGGTTACTTTTCTGCAGGGCGACGATTTCGCCGCCCGCGTCAACATTTTCGTTCCTGCATTGATCCCGGACAAACAACATCTACTCTCCGGCAAGATGAAAGTAAGCAAATGTTTCTTAAGGTATCAAAATATTATTATAAAATGTTAAATTTACAAATAAAGGTTTAGCCGGTATTAACTCCGCTGAATTATCACTTCACTGTATAATGTATATTACTCTTCTGCCGTACCCTCTCTCGCCTGCCTGATTTAAATTCCGCTATCGAAAATGCTTACCGCCTGAGTTTAAACAACTAAAATCGCCGTTTATTGTCACGCCTGTCACTTAACTGTTGAATAACTCTCCCAGTCTACATTGCCAGATTTGGCTTAATGACAGATCGGCTTGCGATTAATCGCGGCGCGGCAATCCCGCGCAGCCCGAAAAAACCTCGCGCTTACATGCCGTTATCAATCTCGCGCGTTAATTTAACAAACAAGATCCCGGGATTAACAAAGACGGAAAACATATCATCACAATTATCATGGCTGTTATATCCCCAGGTGCCACGACTGATCCTGTTTCTTACCTTATCTCAGGCGTAACATCCTTTTGCGTTGATATTGCCGTTCAGCTGCAAAGCGCGGGGAAATAAATCGGCACTTTGCTCACGAACGACGAATAAAAACTAATAAAGTTTGAGTAAGACAGGGGCATGCAATGTTTGGATTAGATGCGTTTCACGGCAAGGATTCAATTCGCTTTTACCGTCTCCTTCCATATTATTTTCCCGGCTATTACCATCGGGCTGGCAAGTTACCTTGCCGTGCTCGAAGGTCTGTGGCTGAAAAGCAAAAATGAGGTCTATCGCGACCTTTATCACTTCTGGTCGAAAATTTTCGCCGTTAACTTCGGTATGGGCGTAGTTTCCGGGCTGGTAATGGCCTACCAGTTCGGCACCAACTGGAGTGGATTTTCGCAGTTTGCCGGCAGCATTACCGGGCCGCTGCTGACCTATGAAGTACTGACGGCCTTCTTCCTCGAGGCCGGTTTTCTTGGCGTGATGCTGTTTGGCTGGAACCGCGTTGGTCGTGGCCTGCACTTTTTTGCGACCTGCATGGTGGCGCTCGGCACCATTATTTCCACCTTCTGGATTCTGGCGTCGAACAGCTGGATGCAAACCCGCAGGGCTACGCAATTCAGGATGGCGTGGTTATCCCGGTTGACTGGATGGCCATCGTATTTAACCCGTCGTTTCCGTACCGCCTGATGCATATGGCAACCGCCGCCTTCCTCGCCAGCGCCTTCTTTGTCGGTGCATCGGCAGCTGGCATCTGCTGCGTAAAACGACACGCCAGCTATTCGCAAAATGTTGTCAATGGCGCTGTGGATGGCACTGATCGTTTCGCCAATCCGGGCGATGCTCGGTGATATGCACGGCCTGAACACGCTGAAATATCAACCGGCTAAAATTGCCGCGATTGAGGGACACTGGGAAAATCCGGCTGATGAACCGACGCCGCTGATTCTGTTTGGCCTGCCGGATATGGAGCAGGAAAAAACCCGCTACGCGCTGGAAATACCTTATCTCGGTAGCCTGATCCTGACCCACAGCCTGCACCAGCAAGTGCCGGCGCTGAAAAGCTTTCCCAAAGAAGATCGTCCGAACTCCACCATTATCTTCTGGTCGTTCCGCATTATGGCCGGTCTCGGCATGCTGATGGTGCTGCTGGGAGTCGTCAGCCTGTGGCTGCGCTTCCGCAACCGTCTTTACAGCTCGCGTCCGTTCCTGTGGTTTACCCTGTTAATGGGGCCGTCCGGGCTGATCGCCATTCTCGCAGGCTGGTTTACCACGGAAATTGGCCGTCAGCCATGGGTAGTTTATGGACTGATGCGTACCAAAGATGCGGTTTCTGCCCACGGCGATATGCATATGAGCCTCAGCCTGCTGGCGTTTATCGTCGTGTATATGTCGGTGTTTGGCGTCGGCTATCTCTACCGGGTCAAACTGATTAAGAAAGGCCCACAGTCAGGTGAAGGTGGACATACGCCAGAAGGCGGCCCGGGTACTTCCCATACCGCTTCCCGCCCACTGTCTGCGGTGCAGGAAAACTTAAGCGCTTCACAGGAGAAAAAATAAGATGGGTGTCGATCTGTCAATTATCTGGTTTACCATCATTATCTTTTCCACCCTGATGTATATCGTGATGGATGGTTTTGATCTCGGTATCGGCATCCTGTTTCCATTTAATAAGGATGCCGTTGAGCGCGATATGATGGTCAATACCGTTGCGCCAGTCTGGGATGGTAACGAGACACGGCTGGTGCTGGGCGGTGCAGCGCTGTATGGCGCTTTTCCGCTGGCCTATGCAGTGATTCTTGATGCGCTGACGGTACCGCTAACGGTGATGCTAATCGGCCTGATTTTCCGTGGCGTGGCGTTTGAGTTTCGCTTTAAAGCCACCCCGGAGCATCGTCCGTTCTGGGATAAATCATTTATCGTCGGTTCGATTGTCGCGACGTTCAGCCGTGGCGTGGTGCTTGGTACTCTGATTAACGGACTGGAAGTGACCAACCGTACCTATAGCGGACCGGCACTGGTCTGGTTAACGCCCTTTGCGCTGTTCTGCGGCACGGGCACGGTGGTGGCCTATGCACTGCTGGGTAGCACGGCTGATCATGAAAACCGAGAAAGAACTGCATCGTAAGATGACCGCGCTGGCGAAGCCACTGCTGCTGACGCTGTTGGCGATTATCGCCATTGTCAGTATCTGGACGCCGCTGGAGCATGCCGACATTATGCAGCGCTGGTTCAGCCTGCCAAATCTGTTCTGGTTCCTGCCGGTTCCGGTCACGGTGCTGGCGGTCTCATGGGCACTGCTGCGCGCGCTGAAGCGTCATGCCCACTATGCGCCGTTTCTGCTGACGCTGGCGCTGGTGTTCCTCGGCTTTACCGGTTTGGGTATCAGCATCTGGCCAAATATCATTCCGCCGCACATCACGATCTGGCAGGCAGCGTCACCGCCACAAAGCCGTGGCTTTATGCTGGTCGGCGGCCTGCTGATTATCCCGGTGATTCTGGTTTATACCTTCTGGAGCTACTACGTGTTCCGCGGGAAAATCACGCCGGACGAAGGCTATCACTGATTGTTGTTCTGTGTTCCACCCGGGTGGTGGAACACAACTGAATATTATGGAGGTAAGTGATGGAACAGAGTCAAACTCAGCCCGTCAGCCGCTGGTGGAAACGTGTGTTATGGCTGGTGGTAATTTATGGCGGCAGCGTGCTGGCCACGGGCACAGTGGCTACGCTGTTTCGCCTGATGATGACGGCAGCGGGTATGAAGTCGCACTAAGCGAAAACATCAACGCTGCTCAGGTTTGGCCATTATTACTGAGGTCGTCAGCCGGGATATGCAACACAAGCGCTGCTGCCGATCAAAATCTCAATTTGCCACACGGTGCGAACGGCCAAGATGCAGCGCGCGGCAGATGCCGCGCACCTCACCTTCGCGCGCAGAGCGCAGATGGTTGGCATTAATCTCCAGCCCAACCACCTGCTGCTCCCCGCAAGTACAAAGATAACCCGCCATTGAACCCAGCGTCTCTGCCAGCACCGCGGATGCACCGCCGTGCAGCAGACCAAACGGCTGAGTGGTGCGCTGATCCACCGGCATCACCGCTTCGAGGCTGTCATCATTGAGGGCGATAAAGCGAATCCCGAGATGCCCGACCATACAATCCGCGCTGCGCTGATTCAGTTGTTCCAGCGTCGCCTCGCGTTGCCATATTGCCATTAAATCATCTCCAGCAGCGCCTGCAGAGGATGGCGCATTCCGTTACCTTCGATCCGCTTGACTGGCTGCGACAAGAGTAGCCGGTCGCCAGACAGCGCTGTCGCGGTAACTTCTGTAACGCCGGATGCCATGACAGCTCATAAATTCCCAACGAGTTATCAAGATTTTTAGTTTCATGACCGTAGGTGCCTGCCATACCGCAGCAGCCCACGCTGATGTTTTCCAGTTTCGCACCAAAGCGGGCAAAATTCCCTGCCACTGGTTTGGCGTGGCTGGCAGCGCGGTAACTTCAGTACAGTGACCAAACAGATACCGTGCTTCGCCACTGGCAACAGACGTTTCGCGACGATCGAGCGCGGTTGACAGCCACTCATGCACCAGTTGCACATGAAACTCTCCGCGCTGTTCGCCCAGCACCTGACGGTATTCGTCACGGTAGCAGAGCACTAACGCCGGATCGACACCGACCAACGGCATGCCCAGTGCGGCAACGCGATTCAGGAAGTCAGCGGTTTTCTGTGCGGTACGGGCGAAGCGTTGCAGGAAACCTTTAATGTGCTGGGCTTTGCCGTTAGGGGAGAACGGCAGCAGCACCGGTTGATACCCAAGCTTTTCAATCAGGCGGACAAAATCTGCCACCAGCTGCGCTTCGTAGTAACTGGTGAACGGGTCCTGTACCACCAGCACGGTTTTCTCGCGCTGTTCGGCGCTCAGCTGCTCGAGGCTTTCCAGCGTGATATTACCAGCACGGTGTCCGGCCAGCTGCTGCTTCAGCGTAGGCGAGGAGAACAGCAGCAGCACCGGTTGATACCCAAGCTTTTCAATCAGGCGGACAAAATCTGCCACCAGCTGCGCTTCGTAGTAACTGGTGAACGGGTCCTGTACCACCAGCACGGTTTTCTCGCGCTGTTCGGCGCTCAGCTGCTCGAGGCTTTCCAGCGTGATATTACCAGCACGGTGTCCGGCCAGCTGCTGCTTCAGCGTAGGCGAGGAGAGCAACGGCAGATCGACCATGCCGATATGCTTCTTACTCAGCTCGCGCAGCCACGGCTGCTTCAGGAAGAAGTTAAAGGTTTTGGCGCGCGCGCCATCAACGGCGCATAACTTTCCACGCTGGCGACCAGGTGATCGCTCACCGGGCGCAGGTAGCGGGTGTGATACAGCTGCAGGAAACGCGAGCGGAAGCCCGGCACATCGATCTTGATCGGGCACTGGGTCGAGCAGGCTTTACAGGCCAGACAGCCAGACATCGCCTCCTTCACTTCATGCGAGAAATCATACTCGCCCTTCTTCGCATGCCAGCTGTTACGAGTACGCTCAATCAGACCGCGCAGGCTAACACCGGCGGTCGGCAGTTGTCTTTCAACAGCAGCGGATCGACGCCCCGCTCAGCCAGCAGGCGCAACCATTCACGCGTCAGGGTGGCACGGCCTTTCGGCGAGTGGATACGGTTGCGGGTAATCTTCATTGACGGGCACATCGGGCTGCGCACATCAAAGTTAAAGCACAGGCCGTTACCGTTACACTCCATAGCTCCGCGCCAGTCACTCCGCACATTCACCGGGATTTGCCGATCGTAAGACCCGCGCTTATCCGCATCCACTTTCATCATCGGATCGTCAACGCCGTAAGGGGCGCAGATTTTACCCGGATTCAGCCGGTTAGCGGGATCAAACGCCGCTTTGATACGGCGCAGCTCGTTATACAGCGTCTCGCCAAAGAACGCCGGGCTGTATTCAGCGCGGAAGCCCTTACCGTGTTCGCCCCATAACAGACCGCCGTAGCGTGCGGTCAGCGCGACGACCTCATCGGAGATCTGTTTCATCAGCATCTCCTGTTGAGGGTCGCACATATCCAGCGCCGGGCGCACATGCAGCACGCCCGCATCGACATGGCCAAACATGCCGTAGCTCAGGTTGTGGCTATCGAGCAATGCGCGAAACTCAACAATATAATCGGCCAGTTGCTCCGGCGGCACCGCCGTATCCTCGACAAACGGGATCGGTTTGGCGCGCCCTTTAGCATTACCCAGCAGGCCAACGGCTTTTTTACGCATCGCATAAATACGCTCGATGCCGTCAAGGTCGTGACACAGCTGCCAGCCAATCACCCCACCCTGACGTTCGGCCATCAGGCTATCCAGCCGCTGGCACAACGCGGTAACCTGACCGTCAATCAGCGCCTGATCATCGCCGGCGAATTCTACAATATTCAACCCAAGCATCTGCCGATCCGGCACATCGGTAATCAGTTCCTGCACCGAATGCCAGACAATATCCTCACGCGCCAGTTGAGCACTTTTGAGTCGACGGTTTCTACCGACAGCGCTTGCGCCTCCACCATCAGTGGCGCATTGCGTAGCGCAGAGTCAAACGCATCGTATTTAATATTAACCAGACGGCGGACTTTCGGCAGTGGCGTAATATCCAGCCGCGCTTCGCTGATAAACGCCAGCGTTCCCTCAGCGCCGCACAGAATACGGGTCAGGTCAAAGCGTTGCAGGTCGTCGCTCAGCACATGCCGCAGGTCGTATCCGGTAAGAAAGCGGTTCAGTTTCGGGAATTTTTCAACAATCAGACTGCGCTGCTGGCGACAGCGTTCCAGCACCGTGCGGTAAATCACACCTTCCGGCGACGATTCTCCGGCCAGCACCTCCGCCAGCTCAACTGGCATCTCGCGGGTATCAAGGATTTCGCCCCCAGCAGTACCGCACGCAGACCCAGCACATGGTCGGAGGTTTTACCGTACACCAGTGAACCACGGCCGGAAGCATCGGTATTAATCATCCCGCCGAGAGTCGCGCGGTTACTGGTAGACAGCTCAGGAGAGAAGAAATAGCCGTAAGGTTTCAGATAAGCATTAAGCTGATCTTTAATGACTCCGGCTTCGACCCTGACCCAGCCCTCTTCGGCATTGATCTCCAGAATCCGGTTCATATGGCGTGACATATCGACCACGATGCCCTGATTCAGTGACTGGCCGTTGGTGCCGGTTCCCCGCCGCGCGGCGTAAACACCAGCTGGCAAAGCGTGGCTCGGCGGCTACGCGGGCAATCAGCGCAACATCGGCGGTGGAACGAGGGAAAAGAACGGCATCCGGTAACAGCTGGTAAATACTGTTATCCGTTGACATGGTAAGGCGGTCGGCGTAGCTGGTAGCGCTGTCGCCGGTAAAGCCTTGCTGCTGTAAAGCTTCCAAAACGTCAGCACCAGCTGAACGAGGCCAGTGCCTGAAATTTGTGGGATCATTATCGGGTGACCAGCATGTTGTGTTAATCGTTTGCGTTTGCTTTTATCAGTGAGTTATCCGTTTTATCATATTTTTTATCACCTGCCGTTTTTCAAGAAACGTAAAATCACTTTTGCTCCAGCACTGTCGCAAAGTGAATAAATGCATCATGATTAGCAAAGTGGCACCGGTTGCCATGGTTATGGAAAAGATATCCCGAATAACTCTGTTGCAAAGGTGGGCACAACCCGCCACCTGCAATATGAAGCCGGACGGTTATCATCATTAAGGAATTCTTTGAGGTACTGATTTTCGTATGAAAAATCTGGAACGCGGGATCGACTATCCGCAGATAGTATTTACGCTGATGCTCATTACCCTGCTGATCGTCGCGTGCGGTCAGCGCGACGACCTCATCGGAGATCTGTTTCATCAGCATCTCCTGTTGAGGGTCGCACATATCCAGCGCCGGGCGCACATGCAGCACGCCCGCATCGACATGGCCAAACATGCCGTAGCTCAGGTTGTGGCTATCGAGCAATGCGCGAAACTCAACAATATAATCGGCCAGTTGCTCCGGCGGCACCGCCGTATCCTCGACAAACGGGATCGGTTTGGCGCGCCCTTTAGCATTACCCAGCAGGCCAACGGCTTTTTACGCATCGCATAAATACGCTCGATGCCGTCAAGGTCGTGACACAGCTGCCAGCCAATCACCCCACCCTGACGTTCGGCCATCAGGCTATCCAGCCGCTGGCACAACGCGGTAACCTGACCGTCAATCAGCGCCTGATCATCGCCGGCGAATTCTACAATATTCAACCCAAGCATCTGCCGATCCGGCACATCGGTAATCAGTTCCTGCACCGAATGCCAGACAATATCCTCACGCGCCAGTTGAGCACTTTTGAGTCGACGGTTTCTACCGACAGCGCTTGCGCCTCCACCATCAGTGGCGCATTGCGTAGCGCAGAGTCAAACGCATCGTATTTAATATTAACCAGACGGCGGACTTTCGGCAGTGGCGTAATATCCAGCCGCGCTTCGCTGATAAACGCCAGCGTTCCCTCAGCGCCGCACAGAATACGGGTCAGGTCAAAGCGTTGCAGGTCGTCGCTCAGCACATGCCGCAGGTCGTATCCGGTAAGAAAGCGGTTCAGTTTCGGGAATTTTTCAACAATCAGACTGCGCTGCTGGCGACAGCGTTCCAGCACCGTGCGGTAAATCACACCTTCCGGCGACGATTCTCCGGCCAGCACCTCCGCCAGCTCAACTGGCATCTCGCGGGTATCAAGGATTTCGCCCCCAGCAGTACCGCACGCAGACCCAGCACATGGTCGGAGGTTTTACCGTACACCAGTGAACCACGGCCGGAAGCATCGGTATTAATCATCCCGCCGAGAGTCGCGCGGTTACTGGTAGACAGCTCAGGAGAGAAGAAATAGCCGTAAGGTTTCAGATAAGCATTAAGCTGATCTTTAATGACTCCGGCTTCGACCCTGACCCAGCCCTCTTCGGCATTGATCTCCAGAATCCGGTTCATATGGCGTGACATATCGACCACGATGCCCTGATTCAGTGACTGGCCGTTGGTGCCGGTTCCCCGCCGCGCGGCGTAAACACCAGCTGGCAAAGCGTGGCTCGGCGGCTACGCGGGCAATCAGCGCAACATCGGCGGTGGAACGAGGGAAAAGAACGGCATCCGGTAACAGCTGGTAAATACTGTTATCCGTTGACATGGTAAGGCGGTCGGCGTAGCTGGTAGCGCTGTCGCCGGTAAAGCCTTGCTGCTGTAAAGCTTCCAAAACGTCAGCACCAGCTGAACGAGGCCGTGCCTGAGAAATTTGTGGGATCATTATCGGGTGACCAGCATGTTGTGTTAATCGTTTGCGTTTGCTTTTTATCAGTGAGTTATCCGTTTTATCATATTTTTTATCACCTGCCGTTTTTCAAGAAACGTAAAATCACTTTTGCTCCAGCACTGTCGCAAAGTGAATAAATGCATCATGATTAGCAAAGTGGCACCGGTTGCCATGGTTATGGAAAAGATATCCCGAATAACTCTGTTGCAAAGGTGGGCACAACCCCGCCACCTGCAATATGAAGCCGGACGGTTATCATCATTAAGGAATTCTTTGAGGTACTGATTTTCGTATGAAAAATCTGGAACGCGGGATCGACTATCCGCAGATAGTATTTACGCTGATGCTCATTACCCTGCTGATCGTCGCGTGTTTTGGGTCGTACAGCCGTTTATCCTTGGCTTTGCACGGGCCAGCATGGTGGTGATTGCGACATGGCCGCTGATGATCAAGCTACAAGGCTTACTGTGGGGCGCCGCTCGCTGGCGGTGGTCGCCATGACGTTGATTCTGATCTTACTGTTTATTATTCCCATCGCGCTGTTGGTTAACAGCCTGATTGATAATAGTGCGCCGGTGATCCAGTGGGCGACCTCAGGGCAAATGCAGATTCCCCGGCTGGAATGGCTAAAAGAGATCCCGATGATTGGGGATAAGCTTTTTTCGAGCTATCACAAACTGGTGGCTGGCGGCGGCGGCGCGCTGATGACCCAGATACAACCCTATATCGGTCGCACCACTGGATTCTTTGTTGCTCAGGCGGGGCATTTTGGTCGGTTAATGATCCACCTTGGCCTGATGCTGCTGTTCAGCGTGCTGCTCTACTGGCGTGGTGAGCAGGTGGGTAACGGCATCCGGCATTTCGCTTTCCGCCTCGCCTCGCGTCGTGGTGATGCGGCGGTATTACTGGCCGGTCAGGCGATCCGTGCTGTGGCGCTGGGCGTGGTGGTTACCGCGCTGGTACAAGGCGTGCTGGGCGGTATTGGCCTGGCGATCTCCGGTATCCCCTACGCCACGCTGTTAACCGTGTTAATGATTCTGTTCTGTCTGGTTCAGCTCGGCCCGCTGCTGGTGCTGGTTCCGGCGATCGTCTGGCTTTACTGGAGCGGTGATACCACGGGGCACCGTGCTGCTGGTGTGGAGCTGTGTCGTCGGTACGCTGGATAATGTGCTGCGCCCGGTACTGATCAGGATGGGGGCCGATCTGCCGATGATTCTGATCCTGTCAGGCGTTATCGGTGGCCTGTTCGCCTTTGGCATGATTGGCCTGTTTATCGGTCCGGTGGTGCTGGCGGTCTCCTATCGTCTGGTTTCCGTCTGGATGCATGAAGCCCCTGCGCCGGATGAAGATCCGCAGGAGGTGGTTGAAGAGCTGGCGGAATTTGTCGCGGATCACGAAGCGGATAAAATCCCGTCAAAGTAGTCACTCTCTGCTTATGACTACCGGTAAACGGCCAGCCAATGCTGGCCGTTTACACAATTATTTCGTGACGAATTTATTTAGAAACTTTTATCAGTAAAAGCGTGAATCAACGCACTCCTGCTTAAATTCCAACCCATTGATTACTTTTAATACAGCTTTCATCCTGACTTTAGCTTTTGCGCCTGACAAAAGATTATCAGCTTTAAACTAATGAGAGGATTCTTAAAGACGCGTTACGTGATGCTGCATAGTATGAGGCCTATGTTCAGAATCAACCCCATGATTTCTAAACAACCTTTTCCCTGAGTAAGTAACGAATTGCTGTGTGTAGTCTTTGCCCATCCACGTGATGGGCTTTTCGCCGAACTGAGCGTCAGTTACTGAGATCAGATACTGAATCCACCCAGCTCACCGTCCACCTGTAATGCGCGGTTTCGCTCCAGCGAGAAAAAGGTCACCGGTTGGTAGTTATCGTCCGTGCCATTTCCGATTCTGAAATAAGCACGACCAGCGCCATCAAACAGTGAGAAACTGCGTTGTGAATTTCGGTAATTGATCACCTTATGCTCAACTATCCGGCTAATAAAGCGCAAATTCTGTGTAGATGCGCGATAGGGATTACGCTGTAACTGATAGACCTCTCTGATATCTGACGGCAGTTCGCCGTAGCTGGTAACTTTGCCGCGAAAGCCGGTGGTAATTAATCCTGTGGTCTCTCTGAATTGATCGGCAAGGCTGACGACACCATCTGCGGAGTGACAAATAATGGTTCTGGCGCAGCCATATTCACTAATATTTACCTGCTGCATAATCTCCAGCGCCAGTCTGCGTCCGTTAAATTCCACACCACTGCGTAATAAGATTCTGGCGCTAAAGTCTCGTGCCGTAAATTGGCTATGCGCCATGACGTTCAGACGCCGCAGACCGTGATGCATATCCGTAAAATGGTAACCGGGCTCAATGTATCTCTGGGTTCAGCAATCAGCTTAACGTCCTGAATGGAATCCCATCCCCAGACGGTTTTATTCAGCGATGTGGTCATGCGACTAACGCCTGCAGCCAGTTCACTGGCTAAAGAGAGCAGCCCGCTGGCAAAAGAGATCCAGCCCAATACCGCCGAAGCATGAGGATCGCGATGCGCTAACCCCACGCTGGCGATCGCGGTCATATCGGCCACCAGCGCGCTGCCGCCGACCGTCAGGGATGCCAGCGACGCGCTGGTCAGTGCTGCACTGAGGCTGCCTGCCGCCACCAGTGAGCCACCGCCGGTAAAATGGCACCCAGCACGCCGAGAATGCTGAAACCAATACCCAATGCCGCCTGCCAGTTAAAATGGCCACTGGGATCGGCGCGATTAATCGGATCGCCAGCGCAAAAAATATAGGGGTTAATTCCTCCTGCGCCAAACGGGCTCCAGCTATCCGGCGCGTTAAAGCGGTGTAACTGAGGATTATAGGCTCGATAACCGTTTCCCGGTGATAAGCGCCACTAAGCGGATCCGGCGCTCACCGTTAAATGCCAGAAGATAGCTGTTCATTTTGACTCCTTGTCTGCTGTCTGTTTTATTAATTAATAAGCATCCTTTTACTTAAATAACTAACAAGCTCCGGGCTGAGCGTAAAGACAATCAACAACACAGCACGGCGACGTGTTGAAGTTTATTTTTGTGCTTAAGCGGATGGACAGGCAAAAACAGCAGCGACAGACTGCTGCTGTTTAATCGCGTTTACAGGAAGGAATTATTTAATTTGCGCCGGGCTCAGCCCGGTCTGTACCACGGTATCCGGGTTAAGTGACAAACTATCGATGCCCTCTTCCATCAGCCACGCGGCAAAATCTTCGTGATCGGATGGCCCCCGCCGCAGATGCCGACATATTTACCCTGCTTCTTCGCCGCGCGAATCGCCATTGACAGCAGCGCTTTCACCGCCTCATTGCGCTCGTCAAACAGCTCGGATACCACGCCGGAGTCACGGTCAGACCTAACGCCAACTGGAGTCATATCGTTAGAGCCAATCGAGAAGCCATCGAAATACTCAAGGAACTGCTCGGCAAGTAAGGCATTTGATGGGATCTCACACATCATGATCAGCTTCAGACCGTTCTCGCCGCGCTTCAGCCCCTGACGTGCCAGCTCCTCGACCACCGCCTTCGCCTGCGCCACGGTACGTACAAACGGCACCATGATCTCAACGTTGGTCAGCCCCATCTCATTACGCACCCGCTTGACCGCTTTGCACTCGAGGGCAAAACAGTCGCGGAAGCTGTCTGAAACGTAGCGCCCGGCACCACGGAAACCGAGCATCGGGTTTTCCTCTTCCGGCTCATAGCGCTCGCCGCCCACCAGGTTGGCGTACTCATTGGATTTAAAGTCAGAGAGACGCACGATCACCCGCTTGGGTGCAAAGGCCGCGCCCAGCGTGGCGATGCCTTCGGTCAGGCGGGCAATATAGAATTCAACCGGATCGTCGAAACCTTTCATCATCTCGCGAATCTGCTGTTGCAGTTGCGGGGTCTGTTGATCGAATTCCAGCAGCGCCCCGATGCACGCCAATCATACGGTTAATAATAAACTCCAGCCGCGCCGGGCCAACACCTTCATTCGGCAGACAGGCGAAATCAAAGGCACGATCCGGGTTGCCGACGTTCATCATAATTTTCAGCGGCAGGTCCGGCATTTTATCCACCTGCGAACTGGTCACGTCGAAATCAAGCAGATCGTCATAGACGTAGCCGGTATCACCTTCGGCACAGGAAACCGTAACATTATGCCCTTCACTCAGGCGCTCAGTGGCATCACCGCAGCCCACTACCGCCGGAATCCCCAGCTCACGGGCAATAATCGCCGCATGGCAGGTACGCCCGCCCCGGTTGGTGACAATCGCCGAGGCCTTTTCATGATCGGTTCCCAGTCCGGGTCAGTCATGTCAGTAACCAGCACGTCGCCTTTTTCAATGCGGTTCATTTCACTGATATCGTGAATCACTTTTACCGCACCGGCACCAATGCGATGGCCGATAGCACGGCCTTCAACCACCACCTTGCCTTTGCCCTGTAAGCTGTAGCGCTCCATCACTGGCCGTTGGAACGCACGGTTTCAGGGCGCGCCTGCACGATAAACAGCTTGCCGGTATGGCCATCCTTCGCCCATTCAATATCCATCGGCCGCTGGTAGTGTTGCTCGATTTGTACCGCCTGCTGCGCCAGCGCCTGCACTTCGTCATCGGACAGGCAGAAACGGTCACGCTGCTGCTGCGGCACATCTTCGATACGAACTTGCTCACCATGCTGTTTCGAGTCAGCATAAACCATGCGAATTTTTCGAACCCATATTGCGCCGCACAATTGACGGCCGACCGGCTGCCAGCGTCGGTTTGTGCACGTAAAATTCATCAGGGTTAACCGCGCCCTGCACCACCATTTCTCCCAGTCCCAGAGCAGCGGTGATAAACACCACCTGATCAAAACCGGATTCGGTATCAATGGTAAACATCACGCCTGAGGAAGCGAGGTCAGAACGCACCATGCGCTGCACCCCGGCGGAGAGCGCCACGCCACGATGGTCGTAGCCCTGATGCACACGATAAGAGATGGCCCGATCGTTAAATAATGAAGCGTAAACGTGTTTCACCGCCACCATCACCGCCTCAATGCCCTGCACATTCAGGAAAGTCTCCTGCTGGCCGGCAAACGACGCGTCGGGCATATCTTCTGCGGTAGCCGAGGAGCGCACGGCAAATGAGGCATCGGCGTCATCGGCAGAGAGTTGTTGATAGGCAGCAAGAATGGCCTGCTCCAGTTCCGGCTGGAAGGGGTATCAACGATCCACTGACGGATCTGTTTCCCGGCTTTTGCCAGTTCATCAACATCATCAATATTGGTGTTATCCAGCAACTGATAAATCCGCTGGTTGACGCCACTTTGGTCCAGAAATTGATTGAAAGCATCGGAGGTGGTAGCAAAGCCGTTTGGCACTGACACACCCAGTGAAGACAAATTGGTAATCATTTCACCCAGAGAAGCATTTTGCCTCCCACCCGATCAACATCATTCATGCCGAGCTGGTTGTACCAAAGCACTAGCGGCACTTCGCCTATATTGGACATTGAAGCAATCCTTTTCAGTTTAATGAGGGGGCGCAAGTCACATTCTGCGGTGCAGATATCACGTCTTCAGCCTGGCACAGAGAGAATGCAAAGAGGAAGTGGTGAATCGTTCAAGCAAATTAAAAAGTGTTTTAAGAAAACTCCGCGCTAAACTCATTTCGTTGCGCAACGAGCAAAAATCAATAAAAAACATTATAATCAGATGGTTAGTTAAACACTCTTTAATCAGAGCTCTATTTCTTTTGCGCAACAAAATCCGAGCTAAATAACCGTTTCACACCAGAGAAAGCGTTATAATCAACAATTAAAAAAAAGAAACGCCATTTCATTTATTATGATTTAATTCAATATCGAAAGGTTAAAAATAAATCATTCACTTTATTTAAATGTGAATGATTCATTCTGTCAGGTGGCGTTAATCCTCTTCACCGATACAATCAGATGCAGCAGAGATCATTAGCAGGAGATAAAATGGACGCAGCAGGTGAACGAAGTGTTTTCTACATCTCGGATGGTACGGCGATTACTGCTGAAGTGCTGGGTCACGCGGTGATGTCGCAATTTCCGGTAGCCATGAACAGCGTCACGCTACCTTTTGTTGAGAATGTCCAGCGGGCGCAGGCGGTAAAAGGTCAGATTAACGCCATCTATCAAAAAGCGGTATTCGACCGCTGGTGTTTTCTCGATTGTCACGCCGGACGTACGTGAAATCATTATGCAAAGCGACGGCTTTTGCGGGATATTGTTCAGTCGCTGGTTGCTCCGCTACAGGAAGAGCTGGGTATGGCTCCGGCTCCGGTGGCACACCGCACCCACGGCCTGACCGCCAGCAACCTCGGCAAGTATGATGCGCGTATCGCCGCCATTGATTACGCACTGGCGCATGATGATGGCATTTCGCTGCGCGGGCTGGAAGACGCGCAGGTGATTCTGTTAGGCGTATCGCGCTGCGGTAAGACCCCACCAGCCTGTATCTGGCCATGCAGTTTGGCGTGCGTGCCGCCAACTATCCGTTTATTGCCGATGATATGGATAATCTGAAATTGCCACCGGCGCTAAAAGCGCATCAGCAGAAGCTGTTCGGGCTGACTATCGATCCGGAACGCCTGTCGGCGATTCGTCAGGAACGGGCGGAAAACACCCGCTACGCCTCAATGCGCCAGTGCCGAATGGAGGTAGGCGAAGTCGAAGCGCTGTTCCGCACCCACCAGATTCGTTACCTCAACAGTACCAACTACTCGGTGGAGGAAATTGCCACCAAAATCCTCGATATCATGGGGCTGAACCGCCATATGTATTAGCTCAGCTCGCCAACAGAGCCGCTTTGCCGCGGCTTTTTGTGGCAGATGCCGCGTTTTAACTCTTCAGCCAGTTGAATTCATCGCTATTTGGGCTATTGTGATCGCCATCACTTCCCGGCACTTTTGCCGTTGAGAAGAAAAAATTTCAGAGATGCAGATGAATAAAACAGATGAACTGCGAACCGCGCGCATCGAGAGCCTGATTACGCCTGAGCAACTGGCGTTAAAGCATCCGATAACCGCCGCCATTGCAGAAAACGTGACAGCGTCACGTAAACGCATTGCCCGTATCCTGACCGGGGAAGATAAACGCCTGTTGGTCGTGATTGGCCCCTGCTCACTGCACGATCCCAAAGCTGCCGTTGAGTATGCTACCCGACTTAACGCTTTACGGGTTAAACACCAGCATCGGCTGGAAATTGTGATGCGCACCTATTTCGAAAAGCCGCGTACCGTGGTCGGCTGGAAAGGACTGATCTCCGATCCCGATCTCGATGGCAGCTTTCGCGTCAATCATGGCCTTGAAATCGCCCGTAAGCTGCTGCTGGATATCAATGCGCTGGGAATGCCAACCGCCACCGAATTTCTTGATATGGTGATCGGCCAGTTTATTTCCGACCTGATCAGCTGGGGTGCCATCGGCGCGCGTACCACTGAAAGCCAGATTCACCGCGAGATGGCGTCGGCTCTCTCCTGCCCGGTCGGCTTTAAAAATGGGACCGATGGCAACACGCAAATCGCCGTCGATGCCATCCGTGCGGCGCGTGCCAGCCATATGTTTCTGTCATCCGATAAATACGGGCAGATGACCATTTATCAGACCAGCGGCAATCCGTCCGGTCATATCATTATGCGCGGCGGCAAACAGCCTAACTATCATGCGGAAGATATTGCCGCCGCCGCTGCCAGCCTGCGCGAGTTTCACCTGCCGCAACAGCTGGTCGTCGACTTCAGCCATGCCAACTGTCTGAAACAACATCGCCGCCAGCGCGACGTGGCAGAATCGGTGGCGCAACAGATCCGCGACGGATCGCAGGCGATTGCTGGCGTGATGATTGAAAGCTTCCTGCAGGAAGGTACACAAAAGTGATTGCCGGACAACCGCTGGTTTATGGCCAGTCAATTACCGATCCCTGCCTCGGCTGGGAAGACAGTGAAGCCGTGCTGGCCCTGCTGGCGCAAGCCATCGACTGCCGCTTCTGATCCCCCGACGCTGGCGGGAAAACCGCCAGCGTTATTAGCATAAAGTTGCAAATTCGCCAACATTCCCTCGCTTTGACAATTTTATCCTTGCCTGGATGAAACATTTGTTGATAATGATTATCATTGTGAAAACAATTTACATTATTAACAGGTAGCTTTATGGATAAATCCCCTTCCACCTGCGCCATTCCGGAAACCGGGCACAGCCTGCGGCAGGTCGACAGCAAATTGCTGTTAGGCAGTGAAGGTCGCGTTGTCATCCTGCATCAGGGTCAGCAATACATTTTGCGTCAGACCCAGGCCGGTAAACTTATCCTGACGAAGTAACCTAAAATCTCATAACCGCCAGCCACCCGGGCATTAAGCCAAGGCAGCCAGCTCCTGACACTTCCCGAGGCTATCCCCGGGAAACCATAATATGGAGAGTTGCATTGATGCCTCACTTACCTTCAGCCGGTCCGCGCCTGTCGCGTTTAACGCTGGCTATTTCCTGTGCTTTACCGCTTTTCGCACAGGCAGCTGACACCGCCAGCGATCGCAACCAAACTAACGCAAAAAACGATCAAATGACGGTGGTCGCTACCGGTAACTCGCGCAGCAGCTTTGAAGCACCGATGATGGTGACGGTGATTGATGGCAATTCGCCTGAGTCACAAACCGCCTCTTCTGCCGCCGATATGCTGCGCAACGTTCCGGGGATAACCATCAGCGGTACGGGTCGTACTAATGGCCAGGACCTGAGTATGCGTGGCTACGATCGCCGCGGCGTTTTAACGCTGGTAGACGGCATTCGTCAGGGAACCGATACTGGCCACCTGAACAGTGTGTTTCTTGATCCGGCGTTAATTAAACGCATCGAAGTGGTGCGTGGCCCTTCAGCGCTACTGTATGGCAGCGGCGCGCTGGGCGGCGTTATCTCGTATGAAACGGTGGATGCCGCCGATTTGCTGGAACCAGGTAAAAACAGTGGTTATCGCGTATTCAGCAACGCGGCAACCGGCGATCACAGCTTCGGTTTAGGCGCCAGCGCCTTTGGCCGTACTGACGATCTTGATGGCGTGCTGTCGTGGAGCAGCCGCGACCGCGGTGATATTCGACAAAGCAGCGGTGCTGATGCGCCAAACGATGAAAGTATCAGTAATCTGCTGGCAAAAGGCAGCTGGAAACTGGATCCGGCACAAACCTTAAGCGGCAGCCTGCGTTACTACAACAACAACGCTCAGGAACCGGTTAACCCACAGGTGGTTCAGCCCGCACCGGTAACCTGATGACCGATCGTTCCACCATTCAGCGCGATGTACAGCTGGGTTATCACCTCGATCCGAGCGATATGGGTGGCTGAATGCCAACCTGACCACCTACTGGTCTGAAACCCGAATTAATGCCGGAACCCGTGATACCGGCAGTCAGTATCGCGAACAGACCACCAAAGGACTGAAGCTGGACAACCGCAGCCGCCTGTTTGCCAACAGTTTTGCTTCTCACCTGTTCACTTATGGCGGCGAATACTACCGCCGAGCAGCATCCGGGCGGAACCACCACCAGCTTCCCACAGGCGAAAATCGACTTCTCTTCCGGCTGGTTGCAGGATGAAATTACCCTGCGCGATATTCCGGCTTCACTGGTGCTCGGTACTCGCTACGATAACTATAGCGGCAGCAGCGATGGCTATGCCGATGTCGATGCCGATAAATGGTCCTCACGCGCCGCGCTCTCTGTGACGCCAACCGACTGGCTGATGCTGTTCGGCTCCTATGCGCAGGCGTTCCGCGCGCCAACCATGGGCGAGATGTATAACGACGACGTACACTTCTCGTTCCCGGGCTACGTTAACCGCTGGGTGCCAAATCCGAACCTGCGCCCTGAGACCAACTCAACGCGTGAAGCCGGTTTTGGTTTACGCTTTGACGACCTGCTGATGGCTAACGACGGAATCGAATTCAAGGCCAGTTATTTCGATACCGAAGCGAAGGATTACATTTCGACCACCGTCGATTTTGCCGCCGCCACGACCCAGTCTTACAACGTGCCGCAGGCGAAAATCTGGGGCTGGGATATGTCTCTGAAGTACAACACCGACGTGTTCAGCTGGGATCTGGCCTATAACCGTACTCGTGGTAAAGACAGCGATACCGGCGAGTGGATCTCCAGCCTGAACCCAGACACCGTTACCAGCATCCTCGATGTGCCGATTGCCCAGACTGCCTTCTCGGTCGGCTGGGTCGGCACCTTTGTTGAGCGTTCAACGCATATCAGTTCAACCTATGCCAACCAACCTGGCTACGCGGTCAATGATTTCTACCTGCGCTATAAAGGTCAGGATCGCCTGAAAGGCTTGACCACTACTCTGGTGTTGGCTAATGCCTTTGAAAAGAGTACTACTCTACGCAGGGCATTCCGCAGGATGGGATCAACGGCAAAGTATTCGTCAGTTACCAGTGGTAATAATTGCGCCCTGCCAGAAACCGCAGGGCGAATTTGAAACAAGGAAGCAGTCCATGAACATGATTTATCAGCAATACCGGGCTTTGAAAGCCGCTAATCCAAAAATATGCCCGCGATCTGGCGGCGGATATGGCGATCAGCGAAGCAGAGCTGACCCATTCCCGCGTCGGACATGATGCACAGCAGCTGCGCAATGAGATGCGTGAAATGCTTCAGGCGCTTGAATCGGTCGGTGAAACCAAATCCATTACCCGCAATGAATACGCGGTGCACGAGCAGGTGGGTCACTACAGTAACCTGCATCTCAGCGACCATGCCGGACTGGTGCTGAATCCACGCGCGCTGGACCAACGTTTGTTCGTTAATCAGTGGCACAGTGCCTTTGCACTGAAAGAGCAAAATGCGCGCGGCGAACGTCAGAGCCTGCAATTCTTTGATGCACAGGGCGATGCGGTACTGAAAGTCTATACCACCGATAAAACCGATCTTGCCGCATGGCAGGCGCTGGTTGAACGCTTTGTACAGCCGCAAGCCAGCGATCTGATCGTGACGCCGCTGGTTACCGAGGCGACCAGTGAGGTCACCGATGCCGCGTTGATTGAGCAAGAGTGGCGCGCAATGACCGACGTGCATCAGTTTTTCCGCCTGCTGAAGCGTCACAATATCAGCCGCCAGCAAGCCTTCCACGCAGTAGCCAGCGATCTGGCCTGTCAGGTCAGCAATCAGTCGCTGCGCCAGATTCTTGAAGTGGCAAAACTGACGCTAACGAAATTATGATCTTCGTTGGCAACCGCGGCTGCGTGCAGATCTTTACCGGCAACGTTGAAAAGCTGATGCCGATGGATAACTGGATCAATATCTTCAACCGTGAATTTACCCTGCATCTGATTGAGGATGCCATTGCCGAAAGCTGGGTAACCCGCAAACCGACCGCTGACGGTTTTGTCACCAGTCTCGAGCTGTTTGCTGCCGACGGCACGCAAATTGCCCAACTGTATGGTCAGCGTAGCGAGGGGCAACCTGAGCAGACGCAGTGGCGTGAACAGCTGGCGGCGTTAACCCGCGAAGGAGTTGCCGCATGAAACGCTGGCTAATCGCCCTGCTCGCTCTGCCGCTTTCGGCACTGGCGACTGAGCGCGTGGTATCGATTGGCGGCGACGTCACGCAGATTGTCTATGCACTCGACGCCCAGCAAAATCTGGTGGGTCGCGACAGTACCAGCCTGCATCCGGCGCTGGCGACCAAACTGCCGGATGTCGGCTATATGCGCCAGCTTAATGCCGAAGGCATTCTGGCATTAAAACCGACGCTGGTACTGGTCAGTGAGCTGGCTAAACCCTCGATGGCGCTGGAGCAGGTGCAGCAAGCCGGTGTAAAAGTGGTGACCGTCAGCGGTAAAGCCGATATCAAGGCTATCGACGATAAAATCAGCACGATTGCTCAGGCACTGCAGCGCGAAGAGGCGGGCAAAAGTTTGCAGCAACGCCTTGATAAACAGCTGGCTACGCTGAATCGCCAGCCGCTGCCGGTGAAAGTGTTGTTTATCATGGCGCACAACGGCGTCACCACCATGAGTGCCGGGCGTGGCACGGCGGCCGACGCAGCGATCCAGACCGCTGGGTTGCAGAATGCGATGGGCAATGTGCAGCGTTACCAGCCACTTTCACAGGAAGGGGTGATTGCCAGCGCGCCGCAGCTGGTGGTGGTGGGTGAAGATGGCCTGCGCACGCTGGGTGGCAAAGACAACCTGTGGAAGCTGCCGGGGCTGGCAATGACGCCTGCCGGACAGCAGCATCAGCTGCTGGTGGTGGATGATATGGCGCTGCTCGGCTTTGGCATCGACACACCTTCGGCCATCCTTAAGTTGCGTAAAGCGGCGGAAGCAATAGCAAAATGATTGCGCGTTTACCGCTACGCTGGCTGTTCGCCATGCTGATTACGCTGTTAGTACTGGCGGTGCTGGCGGCCAATATTGGCGCAATGCGCCTGTCGTTACCGATGCTGTGGGCCGCGCCAGCCGACAGCATGCTGTGGCAAATCTGGCTGAATATTCGTCTGCCACGCGTGCTGCTGGCGATGCTGGTCGGCGCGGCGCTGGCGCTGTCAGGTGCCGTGATGCAGGGGCTGTTTCGCAATCCGCTGGCCGATCGGCCTGCTGGGTATCAGTAGCGGAGCGGCACTGGCGGTAGCACTTGCGTTAGTACTGCCGCTGGCGCTGCCCGCCATCCTCGCCCTTTATCTGCCGATGCTGGCAGCATTTATCGGCAGCATGGCGATTACGCTGATTATCTTTGCGCTGACCCGCTCGGGTCAGGCGGGATTATCCCGTCTGTTACTGGTAGGGATTGCCATCAACGCCCTTTGTGGCGCGGCGGTTGGCGTATTGTCATGGGTCAGTAACGATCAGCAGCTGCGTCAGTTATCGCTGTGGGGAATGGGCAGTCTCGGACAAGCTCAGTGGTCAACCTTACTGGCCTCTGCCTCACTGATTATTCCCGCCGCACTGCTGATTCAGTGGCTGGCCGCACGGCTGAATCTGCTACAGCTTGGTGAAGAGGAAGCCCATTATCTCGGCGTAGATGTGCAGCGTACCCAGCGTCATTTATTAATTCTCAGCGCACTGCTGGTCGCCGCTGCGGTGGCAGTTAGCGGTATCATCGGCTTTATTGGTCTGGTCGTGCCGCATCTGATGCGCATCTGTCTCGGTGCCGATCACCGCTGGATGTTGCCGGGTTCAGTGCTGGCTGGCGCAATTTTATTGCTGGTTGCCGATACGCTGGCACGCACGTTGGTGGCACCGGCGGAAATGCCGGTCGGACTGTTAACCAGCCTACTGGGCGGCCCGTGGTTTCTGTGGCTGATTTTACGTCGTCAGGGAAGCAGCCATGCATAACCAGTTACAGGCCAGTTCCTCAGTTATCGCGTTGCCGGACGCACGCTGATTGACGACGTCTCATTGCAGCTGCGCGCCGGTGAGATGGTATCGCTGATTGGCCCAAACGGTGCCGGTAAATCAACGCTCTTGCGCCTGCTTACCGGTTATCTGATGGCTTCTGACGGCAGTTGCCAGCTACAGCAGATACCGCTCGATCGCTGGCCGCGTCAATCTCTGGCACAGCAACGTGCAGTCATGCGTCAGCAGAGCGCGGTAGCATTTCCGTTGGCGGTTGAAGATGTGGTTGCGATGGGTCGCGCGCCCTGGCCGCAGCAGCCGGCAGCACCGGTAGTCAGAGAAGTGATGGCATTAACCGGCTGTGATGTGCTGGCAAAGCGCGATTATCGGCAGCTTTCCGGCGGCGAACAGCAGCGGGTGCAGTTAGCCAGAGCGCTGGCACAACTCTGGCACGACGACGGTCCGCAAGGCTGGTTATTTCTCGATGAGCCGACTTCGGCGCTCGATCTTTACCATCAGCAACACGCCTTGCGCCTGCTGCATCAGCTGACGCGTAATGGCAAGCTAACGGTATGCTGCGTGCTGCACGACCTGAACCTGGCTGCACTGTGGTCAGATCGCATGATGCTGTTGCATTGCGGCAAGCTGGTTGCCAGCGGCACGCCAGCTGAGGTGATGACCGAATCGATTCTGACGCGCTGGTACCGGGCCGACCTGATGGTACTGCCTCACGCCAGTGAAGCCGTGCCCCAGATCGCCCTGCGCCGTTAACTTGAACAACTCACTTCCAGCTTCTTACCCCAGTCTGGCGGACGTTTCGCCAAATCCGCAAATTCAGGCGCATCGTCAAACGGACGGGCGAGCGCCTGATGCAACCGCGTCAGTACGCTGATATCATCCTGCTCCGCACGCTCAATTGCCTGCTGCGCCAGATAGTTACGCAGAATAATCGCCGGATTAACCGATTTCATTAGCTGCTGACGTTCAGCATCACTCTTCTCGTCGCGCAGCAGTCGCTGACGATAGTCGTGATACCAGTGATCAAAGGCATCGCGGTCGATAAACTCATCACGCAGTGGCGAGCGCGTTTCATCCTGCTGTGTGGCACTGAGCAGACGGAAGGTACGGGTATAATCACTGCCCTCTTTGGTCATCAGCGACAACAGCCCGGTAAGAATGTCGTTATCGCTTTTATCCTGCGTCAACAGTCCCAGTTTGGCACGCATCTTCTCGCCCGGGCACGCATCAGTTCTGGCTCATACTCAGCCAGCGCCAGTTTTAACTGTTCCGGTGTCATCAGCCCGGAAAGCGCATGCGCCGGGCGATTGAGGTTCCACAGCCCCACCACTGGCTGATTATCAAATGCATAACGCCCCTGATGGTCAGAGTGATTACAGATAAAATCCGGCTGATAGTCGTCGAGAAAGCCATAAGGGCCGTAATCCAGCGTGATACCAATAATCGACATATTATCGGTATTCATCACGCCGTGAGCAAAGCCGATGCTCTGCCAGTGAGCAATCAGTCGCGCCGTGCGTTTCACCACATCGGTAAACCACAGCTGATAGCGATCAGATTGATCGACCAGTGTCGGCCAGTGATGCGCGATAGCATAGTCTGCCAGCTGCTGAACTTTTGCTGCTGGCCGTGATAGAAAAAGTGCTCAAAATGACCAAATCGCAGATGGCTTTCGGCCACACGCAACAGCATCGCACCACGCTCGGCGCTTTCACGGTAAACCGGCTCTTCACTGGTGACCACGGTTAAGGCCCGAGAAGTTGGCACCCGAGATGATGCATCGCTTCTGAAGCGAGAAACTCCCGCAGCGTTGAACGCAGTACGGCACGTCCGTCGCCCATCCGTGAGTAAGGCGTCAGCCCTGCTCCCTTCAGATGCCAGTCAACTTTACGTCCGTCCGGCAATTGCTGTTCTGCCAGCAGAATACCCCGCCCGTCACCGAGTTGCCCGGCCCAGACGCCAAACTGATGGCCACTGTAGACCTGCGCCAGCGGCTGCATGCCGTGCAATAGCGTCTCGCCGCTCCAGATAGCGGCTTTATCACGGCTGAACCAGCTTTCATCAAGGCCCAACTCCTGTGCCAGTGACCTGCTGTGATAAAGCAGACGCGGATTTTTCAACGGGGTGGGATTCAGTGCGGTATAAAAGCCCGGCAGCTCGTTAAACCAGCTGTTATTGAACTGCATGGTGCCTCCTTAAGACATCGCTGGGGCCTTTTCTGATAAGAATCAGTCAGTAAAACGGCCACAATGCTGTCAGTGTAAACCCTGTGCGTGCTAATTTACAGGGCATACATTCCGTTTACGGTGACTCTGCGGGCGGCATCAGTAACGCTGGAGTCTTCAGCAAAGCCGCTAAAGAGAGTTCATCCGTCGCCGGAAATAACGCACTCTGAATTCCGGCAAAAGGATACTGACGAATGGTTGCCAGCGCCTGAATATCATCAATTCCTGTACAATCACCTGCTGGCGGTGTGGCGTTATATTATCCAGTATGGCATTAATAAACGGTGCAAATGAGCGCCGTTTGATATTGTGCTGGATAAATCCCTTATCTAATTTGATACGATTAAACAGGTCATCGTATACCGCTTTCGCCGTCGCTTTTCCTGCGCCAAAATTGTCCAGACTGAGAGAAAATGATCATTTAGCGCAGCCAGTAAAGGATTATCTTTACCTGCGGATAAATCAGTAAAACTTTCATTTATTTCCAGTTCGGGCAATCCAGCAGGCCTAACTTGTGTAAAAGAAACTCACTTTCTAAAATCGCCTGCGCGATAATTTCATCAATATTAATCGCGACATATAGATCGTGATAGCTGAAAAATTCCCGATATTTCTCCACCAGCGTTATTTGACTTTGCAGTAGCGATATACGCTGTTCGAATGTCAGTTGCGGAATCAGCATCTCTGCCGGAATCGCAACATTGGCGTTTTCGTCCGAGAACCATGAGATCAGCTCTACAGCAGTCAGCCTACCCGTCAGGGTATATACCGGATAAAATGCTGCGTTACTACGGTAGTCGGCAGCTAAATGGATTTTCATTTTGATAAGCCATTATTAAGTGGCAGTTTGTGCATCCTATAACAACAATTTATGACAATCAATAGTGCTAATGCGCTATCAGACACTTAGTCATTTTCCGGCAGAAAAAAAACCGAAAGATGCTTAAATAAAATTAATCTTTAAATTGTCGTAAATCGAGCAGTTGCTGAGATTTCAGATGCGTGTAAGGCAGGTTTTCTGACAGCGTCAGTGATGAAAAAAGAAAAAATATGGCTTAAGTAAATATAAAACCGCCATCTAATACAAATTAATCTCATTCACTTCGCCGAAAACCAGCATTCATCATGCTCTATTTTTTCCGGCGAAGAAATACGCATTTATCCTAAATGCTTCTCAGTTTATTAATTACTACAACACTTATTAAATGCGTCGCGCCTGCCAGAATACTTTACGCCAATAAACATTATCGAGTGAAGATCGAATCACTCCCTTGCTGGTTGAGGCGTGAATAAACTGATTATCAGTATCATAAATGCCGACGTGCAGGCCGTTTTCTCCACGGCCGGTTTTGAAAAATACCAGATCGCCCGGCAGCAACTGATCTTTATCAATGCGAGTGCCGATATCCGTTTGATCGCTGGTTGAACGCGGTAATTGCAGGTCAAAGCGATCGCGGAAGGTAAGATAAACAAAACCGGAGCAATCGACGCCGCCGCGACTCATCCCACCATAGCGGTATGGCGTTCCGCGCCACTGACCCAGTTGTTCATTAAGTTGGGCGATAACCATTATCGGATCTGACAAACGACCGTCAGGAGCAGGAGCATGGCGACTGCATCCAGCAAGAATAACCACAACCAGCAACAACCAGATCCGCATAACCGACATTCCCTGCAATCAGACAAAAACTTAATGTAGCGGTAAATCATTGATTCTGGCAAGGGACTGCCCGCTATTCCGTTAACGTGGTGAGAATTTGATGGCCTTCAACCGTCAGTTTGCGAAAGGGCACCTGATACACCTGTTCAAGACGTTCTGGTTGCATCACCGTGGCTGTTTCACCCTGCGCCACTAACTGACCATCGGCCATCAGCCACACCTGTTGCGCATGGCGCAGGCTGTGGTTAAGGTCATGGCCGCTCATAATAATGCTTACCCCGGCGGGCACAGCGGTAATAGCAGGCGGTCGACTGCCGCCTGCTGAGCCACATCCAATCCGGCCATCGGCTCATCCAGCAGCAGCAATTTACCACGGGAGTTTGCCGCCGGCGCGATCTGCAACAGCACAGCGGCCAGCCTTACTCGCTGCCACTCGCCACCGGACAACTGATTCAGCGGCCGCGCCAGCTTATCGCCAAGTTGCAATCCCTCAAGAACTTGCTGTAACACCGCTTCATAAGGTTGGTCGGCGTGCAGCAAATGCTGTTGCAGATAGTGAAAAACCGCCATCTGGCCGACGGGTAACTGCTGCTGATGCAACCAGCCGCGATGACGGGCAAGCTGACTGCCACTCCAGTCTTCAAGTGACTTTCCCAGAAACTGAACCTTGCCGCTGCCGGGCAACAAACCCGACAAGCGCGCCAGCAGCGAACTTTTTCCGGCACCATTCGGCCCCAGCAGATGAATCAGTTGCCCACTGCTGACCTGCGCACTGAACGGGGCCAGTCGCCCGCCGACCGCAGCCAGTTCAATTTCCAGCAGCATTTACTTTGCCAGCGCCTGCTTGATGCAGTCGACGATCACCGCATCATCCGGGGTCATATCCGGCGAGAAGCGCTGAACCACCTTACCATCCCGACCGATAAGGAATTTCTCGAAGTTCCATAAAATATCCCCCGCTGCTTTCGGCGCGCGGCCTTTACTGGTCATTCGTTCAAGGAAGCCGCTGCCTTCTGGTGCTACCGCCTGCGGTTGTGCAGCCACCAGCTGAGCGTACAGCGGATGCCGGTTTTCACCATTAACCTCAATTTTGCTGAACATCGGGAAAGTAACGCCGTAGGTCGTGCTGCAGAAGGTTTTAATCTCTTCATTACTGCCCGGCTCCTGCTCAAGGAACGCATTGCACGGGAAACCCAGCACGCTGAACCCTGATCCTGCCACTGTTTTGTAGCTGCTCCAGCTGTTCATACTGGGGCGTTAAGCCACATTTAGAGGCCACATTAACCACTAACAGCACGTCGCCCTGCCACTGTTTCAGCGTGGTTTTCTCACCATCCAGCGTTTCCAGTTCTGTATAAAAATGCTCATGCGGATTTCCTGTATCAGTAGTGTATTTGCCAGCCTGCGCTAGCGGCGATGGTTTACTAATAACCAGATAAATATGGGTGCCCCGAGCGTGGCCGTCACCACGCCAATCGGCAATTCAGCCGATCTCAGCACCAGCCGGGCGATGATATCAGCCGCCAGCAGCACCGTCGCGCCGGCGAAAGCACATCCCGGTAGCAGTATGCGGTGATCGGTCAGCCCTTTGAGCCGCAATATGTGCGGGATCACCAACCCAACAAAGCCAATGGCGCCTGCCAGCGCCACGCTGACCCTACCAGCCAGCCAATCGCCATCACCAGTAAGTTGCGCCACAGCGCCATCGGTAGCCCGAGCTGACGCGCGGAAATCTCGCCCAGCATCAGCAAATTCAGCGCGCGCCACTGGCAGGTCAGCCACAGCAGAATCGGCAGTAACGCCAGCATTAGCCAGCCGTAACGCCAGTCTATACCGCTAAAGCCGCCCATCATCCAGTACATTAACTGGCGCAGATCGAGGCTGGTGCTGAAGTAGACCGCCCAGGTCATTATCGCACTGCAAATAATTCCCAGCGCAACGCCGGCCAGCAGCAAACGGCTGGTAGAGAGATGATGCCGGGCAAATCGCAGCAGTAGCACCGTCACCAGCAAGGCACCGGCGATGGCGGCCAGACTCAGGCTCCACGGCTGGCCGCTTCCCAGCAGTACGCTTAATACCAAACCGACACCGGCTCCGTTCGATACGCCTAACAGCCCGGGTTCCGCCAGCGGGTTTTCAAACAGCGCCTGCATCACCGCGCCAGCTACCGCCAGTGACGCACCGACCAGTAATACCGCCAGCGTACGCGGTAAACGCAGCTGCCAGACAAACAGCTGCCCCTGCGGGCTGAACCAGTCGCCGTGGGCAATCCAGCTCTCCCCTGCGCACAGACTGATCGCTGCGGTGATCAACGTCAGCAGCAGCAGCACCATCAGCCAGCGCCGTCCGCGTCGTGCTGCCCGATGCGACAGTTCGGAAATCAGCGTCATCAGTGACTCTTTATCCGTGAAAACAAGGCTTTGATTGTAGTGGCTGATGCAGAAAGAAAGAGCCAGCATTGCTGGCCCTTAAGGGAGAAATTAATGACGCTGTTGCGCCGGAGGACGTTGATGAGGATTATCGTTACCCGCGCCGGGCTTATCATGATGATTATGCTGTGGTCGTTCCGGCTGGTGATGATTCTGTTGCTGCGGCCGTGAATGAGAGTGATGCTGCGGCGCATGTGGCTGCCAGCCATTGCCGTTCCAGTAATCACCGCGCGGGCCGCGCGCTCCAACATGACGACCCTGCCAGTCATGCCACCACGCTGGCGCACGCCAGTCATAACCGTCCCAGTAATAACCACGCTGATCGCGATCGCCAAGCTGAATAGAAATTCCGGGTGAATGAATGTCAATCGACACGCCAGCATTTGCCAGCAGCGGCATCCCAGACAGGACGCAAAGTAATATAGCCATTTTTTCATCAGGCTGACCTCTCTTTATTAGATGAGCCTGTTATAGCAATCACTTATAGCGCTAACTATCAGCTGACGGATGATTTTCACGTTACTTTCCGCCGCTTACGCAATCCTGACACTGTGGAGCGACCGTGAAGCACAATACGTTCAGCCGCTGCATGATTAACACTCTGGCATCACGCCAGTTTCAGCATCACCATCCCGGCCAGCAGCACAATAAGACCGATCCAGCCCTTTTGTTCAGCCGCTGATTAAACAGAATCCAGCCAGCGGCGACGGTCGCGGCGATACCCAGCCCGCCCCAGAGCGCATAAGCCACCGCCAGATCGATACCTTTCACCGCCTGAGCCAGCGCGCTGAATGCGCCCAATACCGCCAGTAATGACAGCACGCCATATCCCCAGCGGCGGAAACCTTCCGATTTCTTCAGCATAATATTGGCAATAATCTCCAGCACTACCGCCAGCAACAGGTACAGCAGATGTTCAGCCTGCATGTTTCACCTCATTGCGTTTACGCTTAGGCATTTCAGTACCGGATTTAATCAGGGTGATGCCGGCCAGCAGCAGGATTAACGCTATCACTTTAACCAGCGACAGTGATTCACTGAACATCAGCACGCTAAACAGGGTAATCAGCAAAATGCCTGCCCCTTCCCACAGTGCGTAGGCCACGCCCAGTGCAATACGTTTAACCGCCACAGACAGCAGAATATAGGACGCCGCGATCAGCAAATACATCGCGATATGGCCGCTGATGCCGCCGTGCAGACTGGAGTATTTCATTGCCAGCGTACCAAGAATTTCACAAACGATGGCGACAGATAAAAGATCCAATAGATCATAGTTTCCTCACAAAACAAAACACGTGATTAACCGCCGTTGCCGCAGCAACGCAGTGCTAAAAGTCGTTTTAAACGTTTTGTGAAGTCGCTATAGCTCGCTGCACCATGCCAGAACGCTGGCCATGACCGCAGTGATAAAGAATTGAGATGTAGAAAGGGTAACGAGCATTCCTTTGGAGAAAGTCATTGGGTTTATGTTTTCGGCGGCAATCGCACCAGCCTCACATCCTCACGTTGCTAAGATAGTGCATATAATACCCGCCCCAGAATAATTAGCCAACTAAATCCTGATAAAGCAGTGTTTTTGATTATTTTGGTGGTTTTGAGCCGCAGCTACTGGATTGTTGACACGATTGCTCCTGGCTGTGGTGTTCAAATAACACCGATACCGGTCAGCAGCGTTGTCACCGGATACCTCTTTCATTTCGCTGATGAGCGCCCGCAACAGCTCCGGATCACCGTAACAAACAGTTCTACCAAGCCTGGCTTAAGATTCAGTTCACACCGTGGATTTCAACTCCTGAATTTACGATGGCTATTTGCACACAGAACACCGCACGGAACATAACCAAAGTATCCTATTGGATTGGCATAGAGAATTTAGCCACCTGATTAAAGGTGATATTTTCACCGCAATATTAAAACAGATGACTTCATAAACCAGAGGACAAGAAGGTTTTTTCGCGGAATTAAGCTCAGTGCTCACCACGCTCTCCGAAATAGATTCTGAAACGGGTCAACGCTATTCAGCACGGGTCAATACAATGAAAAGGCCGCTTACGCGGCCTTTGTTGGTGAGTCAATCAGTCTTCTTTTGGCGAAGCGTTCTCAACCCGACTTTTAATTTCTGACCCGGGCGGAACGTCACCACGCGCCGTGCCGTGATCGGAATATCTTCGCCAGTCTTAGGGTTACGTCCCGGACGTTGATTCTTGTCGCGAAGGTCAAAGTTGCCAAAACCGGACAGCTTAACCTGCTCACCATTTTCCAAAGCACGTCTGACTTCTTCGAAAACAGCTCGACCAGCTCTTTGGCATCCCGCTTGCTAAGCCCAAGCTTCTCAAACAGGTATTCTGACATTTCAGCTTTTGTAAGCGCCATAGGTTCAATCCCTCAAGGATGCTTGGAATCGCTCTTTCAGTGCCTCTACACATCGTGCAACAGTAGCGGCAATCTCCTCTTCTTCGAGTGTCCGGCTGGTATCTTGTAAAATCAGGCTGATAGCGAGGCTCTTCTCACCCTCATTTACGCCCTTACCACGGTACGTCAAACAAGTTTACGCCAACTACCTGATTTACGCCAACTTTCTTACACTCAGTGATAATATCTGCTGCAGGCACGTTTTCAGCCACTACGACAGCGATATCACGGCGGTTTGCCGGGAAGCGAGAAATCTCGCGCGCTTCAGGCAGCACGCGGTCTGCGACCTTATCCCAAAGCAGTTCAAACACTAAGGTTCGACCGTTAAGATCCAGTTTGCGTTCCAGCTCCGGATGCACCACACCGATAAATCCGATTTTTCGCCGCGCAGATAAATCGCCGCACTCTGCCCCGGATGAAGCGCCGGATTGGCTTCTGCACGGAACTCGATGGACTCCAGTTTACCGGTCAGATCCAGAACAGACTCTAAATCACCTTTTAAATCATAGAAGTCTACTGTTTGTCGCGCCAGATCCCAATGCTCTTCATAGCGATTGCCGCTCAGCACGCCGGACAGCATAAGATCCTGACGAATACCGAGGTTTGCCTGCGTATCAGGAACAAAGCGCAGACCGCTCTCAAACAGACGTACACGCCCCTGCTGACGGTTCTGGTTATACACCACCGCTGACAGTAATCCGCTCCACAGCGACAAACGCATCGCCGACATATCTGCAGAGATCGGGCTTGGCAGCAGCAGGTTTTCTTCCCCGGATGCAGCAGCGCCTGAATTTTAGGGTCAACAAAGCTGTAAGTGATCGCTTCTGGTAGCCTTTATCGACCAGCATCGCTTTAGCGCGCTTCAGAGAAAGATTGGCCTCACGATGTTTAGTCATCACCGGGCTGGCATGCACCGGCACGTCCGGAATATTGTTATAACCGTAGACGCGCGCCACTTCTTCAACCAGATCCTCTTCGATCTGCATATCGAAACGCCAGCTTGGTGCAATCGCCTGCCACTCGCCGTTGCCAGTGGTCACTTTACAGCCCAGACGTTGCAGAATGTCGGTTACCGGTCAGATCAGAACAGACTCTAAATCACCTTTTAAATCATAGAAGTCTACTGTTTGTCGCGCCAGATCCCAATGCTCTTCATAGCGATTGCCGCTCAGCACGCCGGACAGCATAAGATCCTGACGAATACCGAGGTTTGCCTGCGTATCAGGAACAAAGCGCAGACCGCTCTCAAACAGACGTACACGCCCCTGCTGACGGTTCTGGTTATACACCACCGCTGACAGTAATCCGCTCCACAGCGACAAACGCATCGCCGACATATCTGCAGAGATCGGGCTTGGCAGCAGCAGGTTTTCTTCCCCGGATGCAGCAGCGCCTGAATTTTAGGGTCAACAAAGCTGTAAGTGATCGCTTCCTGGTAGCCTTTATCGACCAGCATCGCTTTAGCGCGCTTCAGAGAAAGATTGGCCTCACGATGTTTAGTCATCACCGGGCTGGCATGCACCGGCACGTCCGGAATATTGTTATAACCGTAGACGCGCGCCACTTCTTCAACCAGATCCTCTTCGATCTGCATATCGAAACGCCAGCTTGGTGCAATCGCCTGCCACTCGCCGTTGCCAGTGGTCACTTTACAGCCCAGACGTTGCAGAATGTCGGTTACCCGTCGTCAGCAATCACATGACCAATCAGGCGATCCAGTTTTCACGACGCAGAGTGATAGAGGCCGCTTTCGGCAGCGCAGCCCGGTTAGTCACATCAATAACCGGGCCGGCTTCACCGCCGCAGATATCCAGCAACAGACGCGTCGCACGCTCAATTGCTTTATGTTGCAATGCGGAATCCACGCCGCGTTCGTAACGATGAGATGCATCGGTGTGCAGACCGTGACGACGCGCACGACCGGTAATCGACAGCGGGCTGAAGAAAGCACATTCGAACAGGACATTCTGTGTCTCTTCGTTGACGCCAGAGTGCGCGCCACCAAAATACCGCCCATTGCCAGCGCCTGCTTCTCATCAGCAATCACCAGCGTGTCGCTGTTCAGTTTGACTTCATTGCCATCCAGTAGCGTCAGGGTTTCACCCTCTTCGGCCATACGCACCACAATCGCCGAATCAATACGATCGAGATCGAACGCGTGCATCGGCTGGCCCAGCTCAAGCAGCACATAGTTGGTGATATCTACCACCGGGTCGATAGAACGAATCCCGCAACGACGCAGTTTCTCACGCATCCACAGTGGCGTGGCGGCTTTCACATTAATGCCTTTTACCACACGACCGAGGTAGCGCGGACAGGCTTCGCCGGCCTCAACGCGAATCGGGAATGTCTCGTTCAGCGTCGCGGCAACCGGTTCGATGGCAGGCTCACTCAGCGGCAGCTGGTTCAGTACCGCCACATCACGGGCGACACCGATAATGCTCAGACAGTCAGCTCGGTTCGGCGTCACGCTGATTTCAATGGTATTGTCATTCAGCTGCAGATATTCGCGGATATCGCTGCCCACTGGCGCATCAACCGGCAATTCAATAATGCCTGCATGATCGTCACTGATTCCCAGCTCGGAGAATGAGCACAACATGCCTTCAGAAGGCTCGCCGCGCAGTTTCGCCGCTTTAATTTTGAAATCACCCGGCAGCACGGCACCTACGGTCGCCACTGCGACTTTCAGCCCCTGACGGCAGTTTGGCGCGCCACAGACGATATCCAGCAGGCGTTCGCCGCCGACATTAACTTTGTCACGCGCAGTTTATCGGCATTGGGATGCTGACCGCATTCCACCACTTCACCAACCACTACGCCATGAAAGGCACCGGCAACGGCGTCAACACCGTCAACTTCCAGCCCGGCCATGGTAATTTGATCGGACAACGCTTCACTGCTAATGGCTGGGTTTACCCATTCGCGTAACCAGAGTTCACTGAATTTCATTGGTATAACCTGCCCTTATTTAAACTGTTTGAGGAAACGTAAATCATTTTCGAAGAAGGCGCGTAAATCGGTCACGCCGTAACGCAGCATAGTCAGACGCTCCATGCCCATGCCGAAGGCGAAACCAGAATAGATTTCTGGATCGATACCGACGTTACGCAATACATTTGGATGCACCATGCCGCAACCCAGCACCTCCAGCCACTTGCCGTTTTACCCATCACATCCACTTCCGCTGACGGTTCAGTAAACGGGAAGTAAGAAGGACGGAAGCGCACCTGCAAATCTTCCTCAAAGAAGTTGCGCAGGAATTCATGCAGCGTGCCTTTCAGATTGGAGAAGTTGATGTTTTTATCAACAATCAGCCCTTCCATCTGATGGAACATTGGGGTGTGGGTCTGATCGTAATCGTTACGATAGACGCGGCCCGGCACCAATAATGCCTGCATGATCGTCACTGATTCCCAGCTCGGAGAATGAGCACAACATGCCTTCAGAAGGCTCGCCGCGCAGTTTCGCCGCTTTAATTTTGAAATCACCCGGCAGCACGGCACCTACGGTCGCCACTGCGACTTTCAGCCCCTGACGGCAGTTTGGCGCGCCACAGACGATATCCAGCAGGCGTTCGCCGCCGACATTAACTTTGTCACGCGCAGTTTATCGGCATTGGGATGCTGACCGCATTCCACCACTTCACCAACCACTACGCCATGAAAGGCACCGGCAACGGCGTCAACACCGTCAACTTCCAGCCCGGCCATGGTAATTTGATCGGACAACGCTTCACTGCTAATGGCTGGGTTTACCCATTCGCGTAACCAGAGTTCACTGAATTTCATTGGTATAACCTGCCCTTATTTAAACTGTTTGAGGAAACGTAAATCATTTTCGAAGAAGGCGCGTAAATCGGTCACGCCGTAACGCAGCATAGTCAGACGCTCCATGCCCATGCCGAAGGCGAAACCAGAATAGATTTCTGGATCGATACCGACGTTACGCAATACATTTGGATGCACCATGCCGCAACCCAGCACCTCCAGCCACTTGCCGTTTTACCCATCACATCCACTTCCGCTGACGGTTCAGTAAACGGGAAGTAAGAAGGACGGAAGCGCACCTGCAAATCTTCCTCAAAGAAGTTGCGCAGGAATTCATGCAGCGTGCCTTTCAGATTGGAGAAGTTGATGTTTTATCAACAATCAGCCCTTCCATCTGATGGAACATTGGGGTGTGGGTCTGATCGTAATCGTTACGATAGACGCGGCCCGGCGCAATAATACGGATTGGCGGCTGCTGGTTTTCATGGTGCGGATCTGCACGCCAGAAGTCTGGGTGCGCAGCAGGCGCGTTGCATCAAACCAGAAGGTATCGTGATCGGCACGTGCCGGGTGGTGACCCGGAATATTCAGCGCATCGAAGTTATGGTAGTCATCTTCGATTTCCGGTCCGGTCATGACCGCGAAGCCCAGCTCACCGAAAAAGGTTTCAATACGATCGATGGTGCGGGTGACCGGATGCAAGCCGCCATTTTCAATGCGACGGCACGGCAGTGAAACGTCGATAGTTTCCTGTGCCAGACGGGCATTCAGTGCAGCTGATTCCAGCGTATTTTACGCTCGCTCAACACTTCCTGCACCTGCTGCTTGGCTTCATTGATTACCGCACCCGCCGCCGGACGCTCTTCTGCTGGCAATTCGCGCAGTGTGGTCATCTGGAGCGTCAGATGCCCTTTTACCTAAATATTCGACGCGTACCAGATCTAACGCGGCAACATCATGGGCATCTTCTATAGCTGCCTTGGCACTGGCAACCAGCTCTGCGAGATGTGGCATTGTTTCCTCTTCTTCCAGCCGTCACGGCCGGTCTGTTTTTTGTTGGGACAAAAAGTCCAATTATCATTTCGCCAGAAACAAAAAAGCCTCCACGTGGGAGGCTTTCAGCGCGATTTTTCGTTTCTCTTCTCTTGCGCAAAAGCCCCCGATTTTCAGGCGCTAAAGTAAAAAAAGAAACGGAAAATAGCAGCATTCATGCTTGCATTACCTTATCAGGAGTCTTGTCGGATAATTTCTGTTGCTCTATTGAAAGGCCAGCAGGCAGAAATGTCAATCTTTGCTTGAGTTAGATAATAAAAGAGGGAGACAAGCCCCCTCTTTCACCTATCCTTTATCCTTCTGGCAGCAGGCAAGTTGACTGCCGCCCGAAGTTTTCAGGATATTCTGACTTACGCCAGAGCTGATTTCGCTTTTCAACCAGTGCAGAGAAAGTCACTTTGTCGAATACTGCGATGTCAGCCAGAATCTTACGGTCGATTTCAACAGAAGCCTTTTTCAGGCCATTGATGAAGCGGCTGTAAGACATGCCGTTCTGACGAGCTGCTGCGTTGATACGCGCGATCCACAGCTGACGGAACTGACGCTTACGTTGACGACGGTCACGGTAAGCATACTGACCAGCTTTGATAACAGCCTGGAAAGCAACACGGTATACACGTGAACGTGCACCGTAGTAGCCTTTAGCTTGTTTTAAGATTTTTGTGACGTGCGCGAGCAACTACACCACGTTTTACACGAGCCATTTAGCTCTCCTGTTTATATTCTGAATTTGGCCGTTAATCTTTCGCTCTGTGACTGCGTTGGCTTCCTTTGCTCACCCCAGTCGCTTACTGATGTAAGCTCAGGGGATTCGCTCAGGTGCCGCCTTATCTCAAAGCGGAATCTGTCAGGCGATAAAATTTACTTATGCGTACGGCAGGCAGGCGATAACCAGACCCAGATCGCCTTTAGACACCAGACCTTTCGGACGCAGGTGACGTTTACGCTTAGTAGATTTTTGGTCAGAATATGACGCAGGTTAGCGTGTTTACGCTTGAAGCCACCAGAGGCGGTCTTCTTGAAGCGCTTAGCCGCGCCACGTACAGTTTTAATCTTTGGCATTTCAAAATTTCCACTTCGCATTGTTAATAAAATGAATCAGACAGGCGAGTTACCGTGCAGCGCGGACGCTGCGCGGATAACTACTTGAATGGCCTACTGCTTCTTCTTGGGAGCGAGCACCATGATCATCTGGCGGCCTTCGATCTTCGAAGGGAAGGACTCGACAATAGCCAAATCCAGATCTTCACACAGGTCTTTACGGACGCGGTTAAGCACTTCCATACCGATCTGCTGGTGCGCCATTTCACGACCACGGAAACGCAGTGTGATCTTGGCTTTATCGCCATCTTCCAGAAAGCGAATCAGGTTGCGTAGTTTGACCTGATAGTCGCCATCATCGGTTCCAGGACGGAATTTAATTTCCTTAACCTGAATAACTTTCTGCTTCTTCTTCTGTTCCTTAGAAGATTTGCTTTTTTCGTAGAGGAACTTGCCGTAATCCATAATACGGCATACAGGCGGTTCGGCGTTAGGGCTGATTTCAACTAAATCAACACCTGCTTCTTCAGCTTTTTCAATAGCTTCACGCAGGCTTACAATACCAAGCTGCTCGCCTTCGATGCCTGTCAGACGCACCTCGGTAGCACGGATTTCACCGTTAATTTTATTAGGTCGCGTCGGTTGAACTCGTTTTCCGCCTTTAATACTTTATTCCTCCAATTGATGAAGATTTCGGCTGCGAATCTCTAGCTGCAGCTTTTCGATAACATCATTTACGTCCATGCTTCCAAGGTCTTTACCACGGCGGGTGCGAACGGCAACTTTGCCTGCTTCCACCTCTTTATCACCACAGACCAGCATGTAAGGGACACGACGTAAAGTGTGCTCGCGGATTTTAAAGCCAATCTTCTCATTTCTCAAGTCCGCTTTTACACGAATTCCCGCATTCTGCAGTTTACGGGTTAATTCTGCAACATATTCGGACTGACCATCAGTGATATTCATAATCACTGCTTGTACCGGAGCGAGCGGGTTGGGAAGAAACCGGCGTACTCTTCGGTAAGAATACCGATAAAGCGCTCCATTGAACCCAGAATCGCACGGTGAATCATCACCGGCACCTGACGTTCGTTATTTTCGCCGACGTAAGATGCACTCAAACGGCTCGGCAAGGAAAAGTCGAGCTGAACAGTACCACACTGCCACGGACGATCCAGACAATCATGCAGGGTAAACTCAATTTTCGGACCGTAGAACGCCCCTTCACCCGGCTGATACTGGAATTCGATATTATTTTCCTGCAGTGCTTCCGCCAGATCTTTCTCGGCGCGATCCACATCTCATCGCTGCCAATACGCTTTTCCGGACGGGTCGACAGTTTCACCACGATTTTATCAAAACCGAAGGTGTTGTACATGTCGTACACCATCTTAATACAGCTGTTTACTTCATCACGCACCTGCTCTTCAGTACAGAACACGTGGGCGTCATCACGGGTAAAGCCACGTACGCGCATCAGACCATGCAGCGCGCCTGACGGCTCATTACGGTGACAGCTACCGAACTCAGCCATACGTAACGGCGGATCGCGGTATGATTTTAGACCCTGATTGAAAATTTGCACGTGACCGGGGCAGTTCATCGGTTTAATGCAGTACTCGCGGTTTTCCGATGACGTGGTAAACATCGCTTCTTTGTAGTTTTCCCAGTGGCCGGTTTTCCCACAGCACACGGTCCATCATAAACGGACCTTTCACTTCACGGTACTCATACTCTTTCAGCTTGGTGCGAACGAACACTTCCAGCTCGCGGAAGATGGTCCAGCCGTCATTATGCCAGAATACCATGCCCGGCGCTTCTTCCTGCATATGGTACAGGTCGAGCTGCTTACCGATTTTACGGTGATCGCGCTTCGCCGCTTCTTCCAGACGCTGCAGATAAGCCGCCAGCTGCTTTTATCAGCCCATGCGGTGCCGTAAATGCGCTGCAACATTTTATTGTTGCTGTCACCACGCCAGTAGGCGCCAGAAGTCTTCTGCAGTTTAAAATGATGACAGAAACGCATGTTCGGTACGTGCGGACCACGGCACATATCGACATATTCTTCATGGTGATACAGGCGGGACGATCGTCATGGCTGATGTTTTCATCAAGAATGGTGGTTTTGTAGCTTTCACCGCGTGCCGCAAATGCATCACGGGCTTCCTGCCAGCTCACCTTTTCTTAATGACGTCATAATTCTTCTCCAGCCAGCTCGTGCATACGCTTTTCGAGCAGTTCGAGATCTTCCTGCGTCAGGGTGCGGTCGATATCAACGTCGTAATAGAAACCATTGTCGATTACCGGGCCGATCGCCATTTTGGTATCCGGCCACAGCTGCTTGATTGCATGACCTAACAGGTGCGCGCAAGAGTGGCGAATAATTTCCAGACCGGCTTCGTCTTTGGCAGTAATGATAGCGACATTTGCATCATCGGTAATCGGGTCAACCGCGTCGACCAGTTCACCATTCACACGACCAGCAATACAGGCTTTCGCCAGACCTGGACCGATGTCCTGAGCAATTTCCATCACGCTGACGGCGTGATCGAAAGTACGCTGACTTCCATCAGGAAGAGTAATAACGGGCATTTTACATCCTTAATTGCAGTGGTAACCCACACGCAAGGTTACATACAAATCATAGTTTATTGATATACCTCAGGCACTTGAGACTTGAAACCGACTCACAGTTGTCAGTTTGGTACTCGCCAGCGGTACACAGGTTCAAAAGTGAGCAAAAAGCAAAAACTCCTGAAGGACAAACATCTTACACGTCGTAAAGCCTAAATGCACGGGCTGTACCCTTACGGTGAACCGTGAGGCCGTTCACAGTTCTGCTGCGGGCAGCAGATTTTTACAGGTCGGTAGCGACTGCCTCCAGATTTTCCACGACGTTTAACGTTAAGTTAGCGTCTCCAAAACGAGGTAATATTTAATTGCGCAGGAATGAGGTAGATCATGTTTCGCATAGAAAAAAACTATTTAATGTGCTGCCTGTTTTTCTTATTTTTCTTTATCGGCTGGGGAAGTTGTTATCCATATCTTTCATTATGGCTGACTGACACCATTGACATTGATTATGCCGATGTCGGACTGGTGTACTCTTTTACCGCTATCGTTTCAGTGTGTGTACAACCGTTATTTGGCTTTATTTCCGATAAATTAATTTTCCGCAAACATTTGATGTGGATGCTGGCGATAATTATCACTTTGTTTGCCCCCTACTGGATTTATATCTTTGCGCCGTTGCTGAAATACAATGTGATATTAGGTGCCTTCGCTGGTGGGATCTATATCGGCATGGCATTTGGTGCCGGATGCGGCGTCTGCGAAGCCTATATCGACAAGGTCAGCCGTATGACCGGATTTGAATTTGGCAAGGCGCGGATGTTTGGCGGTATTGGTGCGGCTATCGGCACGTTTATGGCCGGTAAACTGTACGGCATCAATCAGGATTATATCTTCTGGATGGCCAGCCTCGCGGGTCTGGCACTGTTGCTGATTGTCTGGAAAACCCAGCCGCGCGTGGCGATGTGCAGCGGTCCCGCACGACCAGCCTCGGCACCCATCTCACTTAATGACGTGCGTAATTTACTGAAATTGAGGAAATTCTGGTTCTTCGCTCTGTATATGGTCGGCGTCGGCGCGGTGTATGAAACCTACGATCAGCAGTTCGCCATCTATTACAGCCATTTCTTTGTCACCAAGGCGCGCGGTGCAGAAGTGTTTGGGTATCTGTATACCGCACAGATTTTTCTTGATGCGGTGGTGATGTTCTTCTCGCCCTGGTTTGTCAATAAAATCGGCCCAAAAATGCGCTGATTTACTGCGGCATAATTATGAGCCTGCGCATCATTGGTTCAGCTTATGCCATCGGACCGATCTCCATTAGCGTGGTGAAAATGCTGCACGGATTTGAAAGTTCGGTATTCCTCGTCGCCGGGCTGAAATATATCTCTGCCAACTTTAATCCGTGGTTATCCGCCACCGTTTATTTAATTGGCTTCCAGTTTTCTAAACGCTTTAGCGAAATATTTCTCTCCAGCGGCATCGGTCATATGTATAAGAGCATGGGCTTCGCTGACAGCTATCTGATTCTCGGCATGATTGCTCTGACTTTTACGCTGGTTTCTTATTTTACACTTGAATCTGCCCGCGCCTTCACTCAACGCTCAGCGCTGGCAAAATAATTTGGAGGTGGTATGTCTGAACTCTATTATGGCGTCGCATATTATGATGAGTATATGCCGGAAGACCGGCTGGAAAAGATATCGAAATGATGCTGGCGACCGGTATTAATGTTGTGCGCATCGCCGAATCAACATGGAGTACGCTGGAACCTAAGGAGGGTCAATACAATTTTATCATGTTGACCGGGTACTTGATGCCATGCACCGCGCCGGGATCGCGGTGATAATCGGCACCCCAACCTACGCTATTCCGTCATGGCTGGCGCGTAAACACCCGGAAGTGATGGTCACCACGCCACAGCGTCAGGAAAAATACGGTCGCCGCCAGATTATGGATATTGTCAGTCCGGTGTTCCGCCACTATGCGGAAAATATTATCCGCACGCTACTGGCGCACGTTTGTTCGCATCCGGCAATCGTTGGCTATCAGGTGGACAATGAAACCAAGCATTACGATAACGTCGGCGGTGAGATGCAGCAGCGTTTTATCACCCATCTGCAACAGCGTTATCAGATATTAACCAGTTTAACGCGGATTTCGGCCTGGATTACTGGAGCAATCGCATCGATAACTGGGATGATTTCCCACCGGTTGAGAGTACGATTAACGCCAGTCTCGGCTGCGCCTTTTCGCGCTTTCAGCGTCAGATGGTCACAGAGTATCTCGCACGGCAGGTTGAGATAGTTAAGGAATACGCCACGCCACAGCAATTTATTACCCATAATTTTGATTTCGAATGGCGCGGCTATTCCTACGGCGTACAGCCGCGCGTCGACCATTTTGCCGCTGCCAAAGCACTGACGGTAGCGGGCGTGGATATTTATCACCCTTCACAAGCGCAGCTTACCGGCCGGGAAATTGGCTTCGGTGGTGATGTGGCGCGTAATCTGAAAGCCGGTGATAACTATCTGGTGCTGGAAACCGAGGCGCAGGGTTTTGCGCAGTGGACGCCCTTCCCCGGCCAGCTGCGCTTACAGGCGTTCAGTCATCTGGCGCACGGTGCAAAGATGGTCTCCTACTGGCACTGGCACTCGATCCATAATTCGTTTGAAACCTACTGGAAAGGCCTGCTGAGCCACGACTTCAGCCCTAACCCGACCTGGCGCGAAGCGCAAACCATTGGCGCAGACTTCGCCAGGATCGCCAGTGAGGTGGCCGGATTGCGCATCAATAATGATGTGGCGATACTGATCAATAATGAAGCGATGGACGCACTCAACTGGTTTAAACCCGGTGAAACGCAAACCAATGTGTATAACGATATCGTCCGCCGCTTTTACGATGCGCTGTACGATCACAATATTGCCGTCGATATCATTAATGACATTGACGACAGCAGTAAAAGTATCAGGCGATCATCGTACCGGCGCTGTATGCCGCCAACGATGCACTGCTCGGGCGCATTAATCGCTATGTTGAGCAAGGCGGTCGCGCGCACTGATTAGCTTTAAGTCCGGTTTCAGCGATGAGAATGTCAAAGTCAGACACAGCGCTCAACCAGTCAGTTAACTGCATGTTGCGGCGTCAGTTATAACCAGTTTGTGCTACCGGATGCGGTTACCGTTCGCACCACGTCCGCCGGATTTAGCGACGCTGATGCGCAACCGGTCGAGTTGTGGATGGAGCTGCTGACGCCCACCAGCCCGGCAACCCGGGAAGTGGCTCGCTATCAGCATCCATTTTGGGGCGACTATGCGGCAGTCACCGAAGCCGACTACGGCAGCGGACGGGCGATGTATCTCGGTTTCCTGCCGACCAAAGCCTATATCAGCCAGCTGCTTGATCATCTATGCCGCGATATCACGCTGGCGTCGCGCACCACTGCCGCACATTTCCCGCTGATCGTCCGCCGCTTTTACGATGCGCTGTACGATCACAATATTGCCGTCGATATCATTAATGACATTGACGACAGCAGTAAAAGTATCAGGCGATCATCGTACCGGCGCTGTATGCCGCCAACGATGCACTGCTCGGGCGCATTAATCGCTATGTTGAGCAAGGCGGTCGCGCACTGATTAGCTTTAAGTCCGGTTTCAGCGATGAGAATGTCAAAGTCAGACACAGCGCTCAACCAGTCAGTTAACTGCATGTTGCGGCGTCAGTTATAACCAGTTTGTGCTACCGGATGCGGTTACCGTTCGCACCACGTCCGCCGGATTTAGCGACGCTGATGCGCAACCGGTCGAGTTGTGGATGGAGCTGCTGACGCCCACCAGCCCGGCAACCCGGGAAGTGGCTCGCTATCAGCATCCATTTTGGGGCGACTATGCGGCAGTCACCGAAGCCGACTACGGCAGCGGACGGGCGATGTATCTCGGTTTCCTGCCGACCAAAGCCTATATCAGCCAGCTGCTTGATCATCTATGCCGCGATATCACGCTGGCGTCGCGCACCACTGCCGCACATTTCCCGCTGATCGTCCGCCGGGGGCGTAATCGTGATGGTCAGCAGCTGCGCTTTATCTTCAACTATTCAGCCAGTGCGCTTAACTTCACCCTCTCTGATGCTGCCCGCTGTGTATTAACCGGTGAACAGAGAGAGCAGCATGGCCGTGGAATTTGATGTCAGTGATATGGTGAATTATTCACCATTAATGAAAAGTTTTACCTTCAATGCTTATCTGGTCGCCGGTTTTACTCCCATCTCCTGTGGCAGTCGGCTCGATTACTACATTAACCGGCCAAAAGGGATGAAAGGCTATATTATCAACCTTACGCTAAAAGGTCGCGGTCGGGTAAAAGCCGGCGACCACTACCTGCACTGCGAAGAAAATCAGATGTTGTTATTTCCACCCGGCGTCGCGCATCACTATGGGCGTGAGCAACACAGCGAATGTTGGGATCATTTGTGGATCTATTTTCTGCCCCGACCCTACTGGCTCGACTGGCTACGCTGGGATGTCAGTGACGGCGGTATCTGGCGAATGACGCTGCAAAACGCCGCTGGCGTTGAGTCGATGAGATCACTGTTTTCTGAAGTTATTCATCATCATTCGGTGACCGATGCCTTTTCCGAGGCGATGGCGATGAACGCGCTGGAGCGCATCATTTTGTCCTGCTTCCAGGCACAGCCACTCAGCAATCGCAATGCCGTCGACCCACGAATTAATTCACTTTGTCAGTTTATTAACGATCATATTGCTGAAGATCTGAAAATTGAGCAGCTGGCAAAGCAGATATTTCTTTCGCCGTCGCGCGTCGCGCATCTGTTCAAAAGTGAAATGCATCAGACTATTTTTGCCTGGCGCGAAAAACAGCGGGTGATCCGCGCACGCAGCCTGTTGCAGACCACCCATCTTTCAGTCAGCCAGATTGCACAAGCGGTTGGCTACGACGACCCGCTCTATTTTTCGCGTATATTCCGTCATCACTGTGGCGTCAGCCCGCGCGAGTATAAAAGACCTTTGAAAAATGAACAGCTTTTAACCGCGTTTGATTGCCATTATGCTGGAGATTACGTTGCCCGCTAAAGTTAACAAGGAGGTGTTATGAGTAATCTGTTTGACGGCCTGCTGAATTTAATCGTCGATTATAATAATTTTATCAATATTGCTTTTATTCTGCTGCTGATCCTTGCTGCCGTCGGGTATATCTGGCGCAAGGCTGGGTCAGCCTACAGCATTATTAACCGCATCTGGTTTTAATCGTCGGCGGCAGGAAGTATCACGATCCGGAGATAGAAGCCTTTTATCAGTACTCTTCCGACATCGAAAAATTTAACGTCAACTTCAATATGGCGGCCGACAGTACCGGGCATATTATCAAATTCAAACAGTGGACGCTGAAATACGGTGTGGCAGTGAGAATGCTGTCATCGATTCGCGGCTATTTTGATATTGAACGACTGAAAATCCGCAAAGGTTCGGTGAAGCTGATTCTGCTGGCTCTGTTATTATGTGCAGCTTTTACGCTGGCGGCGGTGATTCCGGCGATTATCGCCTCGCAAAATGCGGCACTGCTGAAGCTTAAACCTGACGAGCCGTGGATATGGCTGTCTGACGATCATGCCACTAAATTTCTTAAATCCAGCCAGCGCGATCGCTGGAAAATCAGTGCTGAGCAGTGCGCGCGCGATGACGGCGATCAACGGCAGCTAATGACGGCAACCGCGCTGTCAGCAGACAGTATCCGCTCAATATGCGGGCTTTCAGCAGCAAAAGGATCGGCAATATATCAATGAAACCATCGCCAGTCAGAAAGTATTCTGGTGGTTTAGCGCGCTGTTTTTATTTATGGCATGGGTTTTATCGTGAAGGAATAAAATTAGGCCGCATTTTTGATGGCCGAAAAATGCTGTTAACAAAGTATCGCCACTACCGTAAACAGCACCGATAAAACCGTTTAAAACACGCGCTGACAGTATCGGCCCACGGTAGCAGCGGGCCGAAAGTATTCGGCCCGGGGAGGAATTACATCGCGTAGGAAAGCTGAATTGAGGTTCTGGTGTCAGTTTTATCCGGTGCAGATGCCGGTGGATTCTGGTTCCAGGTCACGTTGTAAGCCAGTTTCAGTGAGAAGTGATCGTTGATCGCCACCTGTAAACCGGTTTCGGAGTTCACCGTGGTATCGTCGCTACCCAGCACGGACACACCCTGAATAAATTTGGTGCTGTCAGTCAGCTGCCAGTTATAGCTCAGTGCGCCGTAAGCCAGTGCCTGAGTATCGTGACCGCCACCATGATATTCGTCGTAACGCACACCCGGACCGGCTTCAATACGCAGAGAGTGTACCGGGCCGTTAAGGATCTGGCGACCGTAACCGGCCGCGAAAATAGAACGACCGTCGTAGCCATTGAACCGGTCGCTTAACCAGCTGGCTGGCCGAACAGGTAGTCATAGTCGGTCATGTTATAACGTGAACGACCACCCACCTGATAGGTCTCAGAGGAGCGCTCATCATTGGAAGAGTTATTTGCCGCATTGCCCCAGAGACTCCACGCGGTTCTGGTCTGAAACCAGTCATATTGGTGGAAGCAGACAGTGCAGAACTGGTGGTGTTGCCGGTTGAAGCGGGTAACCCGCCGATGCACTGCCCTCAAACGGTTTTGCAGTAGAGGATCGTCCATTGAAGTAAAGACGTTATTATCAGCCATGGCACGGTGGCAGAAAGCTCCGGAGAGCAAGAGAATTGCAGATAAATTTTTAAGCGCTTTCATGAAAGTATGACCCGTACGACAGTTTAAAAGAGAGTCTGAAGCGTTTTCGAGGACGATCAATGTAATTTACGGTAACTTTTGTAAAAATATGAAATCGCTTTTTATTAAGCACCCTTGCTGAAACGCTCCATTAATAAGATTCTTCTTATTAACGGCGCGCATTATAGAGGTTATTAGACGGCGGTACACTGGCTTTACAACAAGAATTTATGCACGGCGGGCACAACACTGTCGCGCCCGCCAGAGACTTAGTTTTCGGCGCTTGCGAACCTAATACGCCCTTACCTTCCGGCACCGTGGTAAAGCGAGTCAGAATCTCATGCGGTATTTGCCGGGTCAAGACTGCTGAACTGCTGCGGATAGATAAACTTCGCCAGATACTCCAGACCGACGATGTTATACGGATGGTTATAGAAGTTGTGATACAGGCCGTAGAAGCGATCCTGTTTGATCGGCTGAAGCTGAGCAAAACCGGGACGCTGCTTCATTTTCAAATGCGGCATCAACCTGCTGCTGCGTAACGCCATAACCAAATGGCACCGCCGCGTTATTTTTACTCGCCCACTGTGATCCGGAAACGATATAAGCATCCGGCTTCATGGCGATCACTTTTTCCAGTGAGATATCACCGGTTGCGCCAGGCAGCAGCTCGGAACCAATGTTCTTCGCCCCCACCGCCTCTACCAATGCTCCCCAGCCGACGTGCGAGTGGGTAAAGCAGCAGGATTCCAGTCCACCCAGCCCGGCTTTGGCTTCAATAAATACCAGCGGCTTTGGCTCGACATCACGCACCTTATCGAGAATCGCCTGATAATGCTGCTGATAGAAATCGGTGTACTGTTTGGCTTCTGCTTCACGATTCAACGCCTCGCCCAGCAGCGTGATGCTTTTGGTGCATTCTCCACCGGCTTCTGGAAGGTGTCGATAAACAGCACCGGAATCCCCAGCTGCTTCATTTTATCCAGCACGCCGGTCTGCGTCAGTGACGGTTTAGAACGCAGCTGCGCAATCATCAGATCGGGACGCTGAACAATCACGCTCTCGGGTTTACTTCACCTTTATCACTAAAGCCCATATCGATGATTTTTCGACTCAGGCCACTTATCAGCCATCAGTTCCCGGTGGCACCGTCACTCTTCTTCAGCAGGTTATTCCGGGCGACCACGCGCTCAAACGGATTATCACGATCCAGTAACGCCAGCGTCATGATATCGCGACCATCCTGAACAACCAGCCGTTTTGGCTCCTGTTTCAGCGTCACTTTTGCCCGTCTGAGTCAGTCAGCGTAAGCGGATAGGTCGTCGCCAGAGCATGGGAAGAGAGCGCCAGCAGTGAGGCCAGCGTGGCAAATTTGATTGCGCGTTGCACGTCGTGCTCCTTTAGGGTCGAATTGTTAACCAAGTGATAGTAATGATAATCAATTGCATTATCAAATCCAATTGTGCCGTATTGACCCCATTTTGTGATGATGGTCTATGCTGAAAAACGCCATATAACAACGAGGTAAATCATGAGCTCATCATTAACCCGCTATGTAGTGACCTTTCGTTACCAGGAAAAAGGTCTGACTGACCTGAATAAACTCACCAGCACCCTGACCGGTGCGGGCTTTTCACTGACGCATCACGATGACAACGGCGTTCCGCATGAGCTGGGCACCAACAGCTTTGGTTTTGTCAGTGCGCTTGAACAGCAGGAAATTAGCGAAATGGCGGCCGGCTTAGGCGAAGTGGCGCTCGGCCAGCGGCCGGAAGTTGAAGTGCAAAGCTGGGAGACTTATCAGCAACAACAGCCTTAACCGTATGATTATGTAAAGGGAGCGTTAGAGGGTGCAAAAGGCTGGATTTGATTAATATTTAAGCGTTAGAATTGGCATTACGCAGCGAAATAGAGGAAACCCCAATGTGGTCAGCCATTAGTCGTCTGTTGAGTGAGCAGTTAGGCAACGCCGAAATCCACCAGCGCACCGAGCTTCCCGGCGGTGACGTTCATCCTGCACGGCATATTCGTTACGGCGAATATGACGTATTCGTCAAATGTAATCAGCGCGAGATGCTGGCGCTGTTTACAGGAAGCCGACCAGTTGGAGTTGCTGGCGCGCAGCCAGACGGTGCGGGTGCCAAAGTGTATGGCGTCGGCAGCGACCGTGACTACAGCTTTTACTGCTGGAATACCTGCCCGTTAAGCCGCTTGATGCCCACAGTGCCTATCAGCTCGGTCAGCAGCTGGCGCGGCTGCATCAGTGGAGTGAGCAACCTCAGTTCGGCCTCGATTTTGACAACAATCTTACCACCTCCCGCAGCCCAACAGTTGGTTACGCCGCTGGTCGGTATTTTTGCTGAGCAGCGTATTGGCTGGCAGCTGCAACTGGCAGCGGAGAAAGGCATTCAGTATGGCGATACGGAACTGATTGTCGCCTGCGTGCAACAGGCACTGGCCGCGCATCATCCGCAGCCTTCCCTGCTGCATGGCGATCTCTGGCCGGCTAATTGCGCTGGCAGCAGCAGCGGCCCGTGGATATTCGATCCTGCCTGCTACTGGGGCGATCGCGAATGCGATCTGGCGATGCTGCCGTGGTTCGATGAGCTACCGCCGCAAATCTACGATGGCTATCAGTCAGTATGGCCATTGCCGCACGGCTTTATTCAGCGGCAGCCGATTTATCAACTCTACTATCTGCTGAATCGCGCTAACGTGTTCGGTGGCAGCTGGCTGGGTGAGGCGCAACGCGCCGTGGGCGCTCTGCTCGATCAGGATGAACTGGGAGATAAACAGGCAAAACCGGCCTGATGCCGCAGCATCAGGCCGGGAATTAATGAATAAAGCCTAACAGTGACAGGATGAAATAACCCGCGACGGCGATAATTATCGGCAGGATATACAGCGGGAAAATCTGCAAAAAGATGGTGTGGCGCGGCACCACAATCTTCTCTTCCAACTGCTGACGACTGCGTCCTTCGCTGCCTTTGGCATTTTCCAGAATCAGCTGATCCTCTATACCTTCTTTAAGGTGACGTGACTGCCGCCACATCCGTGCTCCGGAGGCCTGTAACGCCAGACCGACGAAAATCAGGATATAAATCCCCCAGAAGCTCAAATTGGTGCCACCGTTGAAGTTCGGCACCGGCGAGTTTTCCCAGAAAAATTGAGAAACGTCGTATTAAAGCGAATCATATCGATCATCACATGAACAAAATCAAGCATGACCGCATCAATCCCCGGCTGTTTTCACTGTGCTTAAACATAAAGCTCAGCAGTGAAATCAGGGTTGAAAGTAATGCCGGGATAAAGACAATCCAGCCGACAATGCGCTTGAGGATGGCGACTCTGCCAGCTTGTTGATAAGTCATGGTTTCTCCTTACACCTTATGTTTGGCTGTAAGTCTACCCGCTGGCGAAAACTGCCTGCAAAAACGTGGTGACCGGCTGATTTTCCCGAATCTGAATGGTTCAGACGCGCCGGGCTTCATGCTAAGGTTAGGAAAACTGTAAAACGGAGCCGTTATATGTCCTATAGCCGACCTGTGCTTGCTGCAATATTCGATATGGATGGTTTACTGATTGATTCGGAGCCGCTGTGGGAACGCGCCGAACTGGATATCTTTGCCACGCTGGGCGGTGACGTATCGCGGCGCAATGAACTGCCGGATACCGTTGGATTGCGTATCGATCATCACATGAACAAAATCAAGCATGACCGCATCAATCCCCGGCTGTTTTCACTGTGCTTAAACATAAAGCTCAGCAGTGAAATCAGGGTTGAAAGTAATGCCGGGATAAAGACAATCCAGCCGACAATGCGCTTGAGGATGGCGACTCTGCCAGCTTGTTGATAAGTCATGGTTTCTCCTTACACCTTATGTTTGGCTGTAAGTCTACCCGCTGGCGAAGAAAACTGCCTGCAAAAACGTGGTGACCGGCTGATTTTCCCGAATCTGAATGGTTCAGACGCGCCGGGCTTCATGCTAAGGTTAGGAAAACTGTAAAACGGAGCCGTTATATGTCCTATAGCCGACCTGTGCTTGCTGCAATATTCGATATGGATGGTTTACTGATTGATTCGGAGCCGCTGTGGGAACGCGCCGAACTGGATATCTTTGCCACGCTGGGCGGTGACGTATCGCGGCGCAATGAACTGCCGGATACCGTTGGATTGCGTATCGATCAGGTGGTGCGCATGTGGTACGAGACCTGTCCGTGGAACGGCCCGGACCAGGCAGAAGTGACGCAGCGCGTGATTGCGCGCGCCCTGACGCTGGTTGAACAGCAGCGTCCATTGCTACCCGGCGTTGAGCATGCACTGCAGCTGTGCCGTGATAATGGCCTGAAGATCGGCCTGGCTTCGGCCTCACCCCTGTTTATGCTGGAGCGGGTACTGGAATTATTTAACCTGCGTGACTACTTTGACGTCATTGCATCGGCCGAATCACTGCCGTGGAGCAAGCCTCATCCGCAGGTTTATCACGATGCGGCGGCAAAACTGGGCATCGATCCATTGAACTGCGTGACGCTGGAAGATTCGCTCAACGGGATGATAGCCACCAAAGCGGCGCGTATGCGTTCAATCGTGATCCCGGCCAGCGCGGCGCGCGAGGATCCCCGCTGGTCGCTGGCAGATGTGCAACTCGCTTCGCTTGAACAATTAAACACAACATCTTATCGGATAATCGCCTTCTCTCTCGACGGGCCGCAGATGCGGCCGTGTTTTTTCTGCTGTAGCAAAAATATGATCCACGCGACATAATAAATAAAACAGCATTTCATTTTTATTGAATTAACGTCCCATCATGCCTATCATCGGTTATCAGCTTCGCACGGCTAACCCGAATCAGAGAGGCATCGACATGCACGTTCGTCAAAGCATTCACCGCGATCACGCCAGACAACTCGATACCGCCGGACTGCGCGGAGAGTTTCTTATTGAAACTATTTTTGCTGTCGATAACTACACCATGACCTACAGCCACACCGACCGCATAATTATCGGCGGCGTGATGCCGCAAAGCCTAAGCGTCACCATTGGCAGTGAAGTGGGTGAACAGCTGGGCGTCAGTTACTTTCTTGAGCGTCGTGAACTGGGCGTCATTAATATTGGCGGTGCGGGCATCATTGAAGTGGATGGCAAATGCTGGGAGATTGACCATCAGCAGGCGCTGTATGTCGGTATGGGCGCACAATCAGTGGTTTTCAGCAGTGTTGATGCGGCAAAACCGGCCAAATTCTATTACAACAGCGCACCTGCTCACCACCGCTATCCTGACAAAAAAATTACCCTCGACGAAGCCGCCACTACCACGCTCGGTGATGCTGCGACCAGTAACCGCCGCACCATCAATAAATATCTCGTCCCGGAGGTGTTGCCCACCTGCCAACTGACAATGGGCCTGACACAGCTGGAAGAAGGCAGCCTGTGGAACACCATGCCCTGTCATACCCATGAGCGCCGGATGGAAGTCTACTTCTACTTTGATATGGATGAAGAGACCGCGGTGTTCCATATGCTCGGCCAGCCGCAGGAAACCCGTCATTTATTGGTGCATAACGAACAGGCGGTTATCTCCCCAAGCTGGTCGATTCATGCCGGGGTCGGCACCAAACGTTACACCTTTATCTGGGGCATGGTCGGTGAGAATCAGGTGTTTGACGATATGGACCACGTCAAAGTCAGCGAATTGCGCTAAGCGCTAATCAGCAACGTTGCGGCCAGCGGGCCGAAGAAAAGAGAGCGAATATGATCCTTAATGCATTTAATCTGGAAGGCAAAGTGGCGCTGGTCACCGGCTGTAATACCGGTTTAGGTCAGGGAATGGCCGTCGGCCTTGCCGAAGCGGGCTGCGATATTATTGGCGTAAATCGTAGCGTTCCGGATGAAACTCAGGCCCGTGTGGAAGCCACTGGCCGCCGTTTCTGTAGTATTGAAGCCGATCTGACCAACAGCGCCACGGTGCCACAGGTGGTTGAACAGGCCATCGCCGCATTCGGTCGTATTGATATTCTGATTAATAATGCCGGTATTATTCGCCGCGCGGACTGCTGGAATTTAGCGAGCAGGACTGGGACGATGTGATGAACATTAACAGTAAGACCCTGTTCTTTCTGTCGCAGTCGGTCGCTCGTCAGTTTATTAAACAGGGCAACGGCGGCAAGATCATTAATATCGCCTCTATGCTCTCCTTCGGGGCGGCATCCGCGTTCCTTCTTATACGGCGTCAAAAGCGCCGTAATGGGCTTAACCAAATTGATGGCCAATGAATGGGCACCGCATCATATTAATGTCAATGCCATTGCGCCCGGCTATATGGCGACCAATAACACCGAACAGATCCGTAATGACGAAGGACGTAACCGGAAATTCTTGGCCGTATTCCGGCTGCTCGCTGGGGAAAGCCAGAGGATATGATGGGGCCGGTGGTGTTCCTTGCGTCATCAGCCTCAGACTATGTTAACGGCTATACGCTGGCGGTGGATGGCGGCTGGCTGGCACGTTAATCTTTCAGTTTTCTGCCGTTGGGCGGCAACGCTGTCGCCCGCGGAAAATCGAACTGCCGTGTTACTGAAGAAAGGTGACAAAATTCACCTTTAGTTACAGCGTCACATATTTAATCTACTGGATATATCCCTATACTGGATGCATCGACAGCTATGCAGCGGGTTATCTATGACGGCCGAAGGCCATATTATTTTTGCCATCGCCAGCGCAATTTTCGCCAAGCGCGCCGAGCTGACGCCGGTGCTGGCCAGCGCTGACTGGTGGCATCTGATTCCGGCTGCGTTGCTGACCTGTCTGTTACCGGATATCGATCATCCAAAATCACTGCTTGGCCAACGGCTGAAATGGATCGCGGTGCCGATATCCCGCGCCTTCGGCCATCGTGGATTTACCCACAGCCTGCTGGCGGTGCTGGGTGGGCTGGCGCTGTTTCAGATTAATGTGCCCGCCGACTGGCCGGTACCCGCCGACGTATTACAGGGCATGGTGCTCGGTTACCTCAGCCATATTATTGCCGATATGCTGACGCCCGCCGGTGTGCCGCTGTTATGGCCGTGCCGCTGGCGCTTTCGCCTGCCGCTGGCGCTTTCGCCTGCCGCTGCTTAACAGCCAGAAAGGCAATCAGCTTGAACGTGCACTCTGCACGGCACTGGTCGGCTACGCCATCTGGTTTTCGCCGGAACAGCCTTATTTAGGCACCCATGGCTGGCCCGCGCAGATAATTAATTCCGTGCAAGATGGCATCAATCAGATAACCAATAAACAGTTAGCACAATAATTATACAATTTAATATCAAAGGTTATAGCCCATTACTTTTGGATATAATGCTGAGCTTCATACAACTGATAATATCCCCGCTAATAAATCTTTTTGCGCGATATAAAATATCGCCATTTGGTGATCCGCGCCAAAGCGTCACGGATTGCCCTTCACCGGAGAAATGGGATGAATCTACCGCTGATTCTGAATATCGTGGTTTTTCTCGCGCTGATCGTGCTGCTGGCACGCACCGGCCGCACAAACTGGAGTCTGTCGAAAAAAGTTCTCGCCGGCACGGTGCTTGGCGTACTGTTCGGCCTTGGCCTGCAACTGATCTATGGCGAAAACTCCGCCGTGGTGAAGGAGTCGATTAGCTGGTTTAATATCGTTGGTAATGGTTATGTGCAGCTGCTGCAAATGATCGTGATGCCGCTGGTCTTCGCTTCGATTCTCAGCGCGGTAGCCCGCCTGCATAACGCTTCGTCACTGGGCAAAATTAGCGTACTGACCATCGGCGTGCTGCTGTTTACCACCGCGATTGCCGCGCTGGTTGGCGTGTTTGTCACTCAGTTGTTTGGCCTGACGGCAGAAGGCCTGGTGCAAGGCACTCAGGAAAGCGCGCGCCTGGTGGCAATTCAGAGCAACTATGCCGGTAAGGTTGCTGACTTAACCGTGCCACAGCTGCTGCTCTCTTTTGTTCCGAAAAACCCATTTGCCGATCTGGCTGGTGCCAGCCGACCTCGATTATCAGCGTAGTGATTTTGCTGCCTTCCTCGGCGTGGCAGCACTGCAGCTGTTAAAGACGACCGGGTTAAAGGACAGCGCGTGCTGGCCGCTATCGACACTCTGCAATCACGGGTGATGAAGCTGGTGCGCCTGATTATGAAACTGACGCCGTATGGCGTGCTGGCACTGATGACCAAAGTCGTCGCCGGTTCTAACCTGCAGGACATCGTTAAGCTCGGTGGCTTTGTGGTGGCGTCATACCTCGGCACGGCGATTATGTTCGCGGTACACGCCCTGCTGCTGTCGGTAAACGGCATCAACCCAATGCGCTTCTTCCGTAAAGTATGGCCGGTGATCACTTTTGCCTTTACCAGCCGCTCCAGCGCCGCCAGTATTCCGCTGAGCATTGAGACGCAAACGCGTCGTCTTGGCGTGCCTGAGTCAATTGCCAGCTTCTCTGCATCTTTCGGTGCCACTATTGGTCAGAACGGCTGTGCCGGCCTGTATCCGGCGATGCTGGCAGTGATGGTTGCCCCACCATGGGAATTAACCCGCTGGATCGCTGTGGATTGCCACGCTGGTGGGTATCGTGACGCTCAGCTCAGCCGGTGTCGCGGGCGTCGGTGGCAGTGCCACCTTTGCCGCACTGATTGTGCTGCCAACCATGGGCCTGCCGGTCACATTGGTTGCGCTGCTGATTTCAATCGAACCGCTCATTGATATGGGCCGTACGGCGCTTAACGTCAACGGTTCAATGACCGCCGGCTCGCTGACCAGCCGCTGGCTGAAAATGACTGATAAAAGGTGCTGAACAGCGACGAGCACGCTGAACTCATCCACAAGTAATAGCTAAAGGCCGGAATTTCCGGCCTTTTTCTTATCCGCGAAACAAATCCTTACAGCTCTTTTCCCCGCTTCCCTCCGCTGATTTCTGGCATGTTGTGACATATCCATGAACTTTGCAGGCGTATAAACGCCACTGTTCTATAGTTAAGGATGCCTTAAACACGACATCAGCAGGGCACTACATCATGTCGAAAGAAACTGACAGCAAGGAGCTGAGCCACAATGCTCCAACGACAGGCCCTGAGTCGGCAAAACCCGGACTTGATTCACTGGCACCAGCGGATGGTTCTCACAAACCTTCAGCCGAGCCGAGTGCACCGGGCAAGCAGCCGACCGCCCGGGCAGCCTGAAAGCACCAGATACCCATAACCAAGCTGGACCGGCAGAAGCGCACCGTAAAGGCGGCGAAAACTCCGCCGTGGTGAAGAGTCGATTAGCTGGTTTAATATCGTTGGTAATGGTTATGTGCAGCTGCTGCAAATGATCGTGATGCCGCTGGTCTTCGCTTCGATTCTCAGCGCGGTAGCCCGCCTGCATAACGCTTCGTCACTGGGCAAAATTAGCGTACTGACCATCGGCGTGCTGCTGTTTACCACCGCGATTGCCGCGCTGGTTGGCGTGTTTGTCACTCCAGTTGTTTGGCCTGACGGCAGAAGGCTGGTGCAAGGCACTCAGGAAAGCGCGCGCACGGTGGCAATTCAGAGCAACTATGCCGGTAAGGTTGCTGACTTAACCGTGCCACAGCTGCTGCTCTCTTTTGTTCCGAAAAACCCATTTGCCGATCTGGCTGGTGCCAGCCGACCTCGATTATCAGCGTAGTGATTTTGCTGCCTTCCTCGGCGTGGCAGCACTGCAGCTGTTAAAGACGACCGGGTTAAAGGACAGCGCGTGCTGGCCGCTATCGACACTCTGCAATCACGGGTGATGAAGCTGGTGCGCCTGATTATGAAACTGACGCCGTATGGCGTGCTGGCACTGATGACCAAAGTCGTCGCCGGTTCTAACCTGCAGGACATCGTTAAACGGACGGGCGAGCGCCTGATGCAACCGCGTCAGTACGCTGATATCATCCTGCTCCGCACGCTCAATTGCCTGCTGCGCCAGATAGTTACGCAGAATAATCGCCGGATTAACCGATTTCATTAGCTGCTGACGTTCAGCATCACTCTTCTCGTCGCGCAGCAGTCGCTGACGATAGTCGTGATACCAGTGATCAAAGGCATCGCGGTCGATAAACTCATCACGCAGTGGCGAGCGCGTTTCATCCTGCTGTGTGGCACTGAGCAGACGGAAGGTACGGGTATAATCACTGCCCTCTTTGGTCATCAGCGACAACAGCCCGGTAAGAATGTCGTTATCGCTTTATCCTGCGTCAACAGTCCCAGTTTGGCACGCATCTTCTCGCCCGGGCACGCATCAGTTCTGGCTCATGCTCAGCCAGCGCCAGTTTTAACTGTTCCGGTGTCATCAGCCCGAAAGCGCATGCGCCGGGCGATTGAGGTTCCACAGCCCCACCACTGGCTGATTATCAAATGCATAACGCCCTGATGGTCAGAGTGATTACAGATAAAATCCGGCTGATAGTCGTCGAGAAAGCCATAAGGGCCGTAATCCAGCGTGATACCAATAATCGACATATTATCGGTATTCATCACGCCGTGAGCAAAGCCGATGCTCTGCCAGTGAGCAATCAGTCGCGCGCCAGATTCTTAACGAAGTGGCAAAACTGACGCTAACGAAATTATGATCTTCGTTGGCAACCGCGGCTGCGTGCAGATCTTTACCGGCAACGTTGAAAAGCTGATGCCGATGGATAACTGGATCAATATCTTCAACCGTGAATTTACCCTGCATCTGATTGAGGATGCCATTGCCAGCTGGGTAACCCGCAAACCGACCGCTGACGGTTTTGTCACCAGTCTCGAGCTGTTTGCTGCCGACGGCACGCAAATTGCCCAACTGTATGGTCAGCGTAGCGAGGGCAACCTGAGCAGACGCAGTGGCGTGAACAGCTGGCGGCGTTAACCCGCGAAGGAGTTGCCGCATGAAACGCTGGCTAATCGCCCTGCTCGCTCTGCCGCTTTCGGCACTGGCGACTGAGCGCGTGGTATCGATTGGCGGCGACGTCACGCAGATTGTCTATGCACTCGACGCCCAGCAAAATCTGGTGGGTCGCGACAATTTTCAACCTGCATCCGGCGCTGGCGACCAAACTGCCGGATGTCGGCTATATGCGCCAGCTTAATGCCGAAGGCATTCTGGCATTAAAACCGACGCTGGTACTGGTCAGTGAGCTGGCTAAACCCTCGATGGCGCTGGAGCAGGTGCAGCAAGCCGGTGTAAAAGTGGTGACCGTCAGCGGTAAAGCCGATATCAAGGCTATCGACGATAAAATCAGCACGATTGCTCAGGCACTGCAGCGCGAAGAGGCGGGCAAAAGTTTGCAGCAACGCCTTGATAAACAGCTGGCTACGCTGAATCGCCAGCCGCTGCCGGTGAAAGTGTTGTTTATCATGGCGCTGCTTGGCGTCACCACCATGAGTGCCGGGCGTGGCACGGCGGCCGACGCAACGATCCAGACCGCTGGGTTGCAGATGCGATGGGCAATGTGCAGCGTTACCAGCCACTTTCACAGGAAGGGGTGATTGCCAGCGCGCGCCGCGCAGCTGGTGGTGGTGGGTGAAGATGGCCTGCGCTGGGTGGCAAAGACAACCTGTGGAAGCTGCCGGGGCTGGCAATGACGCCTGCCGGACAGCAGCATCAGCTGCTGGTGGTGGATGATATGGCGCTGCTCGGCTTTGGCATCGACACACCTTCGGCCATCCTTAAGTTGCGTAAAGCGGCGGAAGCAATAGCAAAATGATTGCGCGTTTACCGCTACGCTGGCTGTTCGCCATGCTGATTACGCTGTTAGTACTGGCGGTGCTGGCGGCCAATATTGGCGCAATGCGCCTGTCGTTACCGATGCTGTGGGCCGCGCCAGCCGACAGCATGCTGTGGCAAATCTGGCTGAATATTCGTCTGCCACGCGTGCTGCTGGCGATGCTGGTCGGCGGCGCTGGCGCTGTCAGGTGCCGTGATGCAGGGCTGTTCGCAATCCGCTGGCCGATCGGCCTGCTGGGTATCAGTAGCGGAGCGGCACTGGCGGTAGCACTTGCGTTAGTACTGCCGCTGGCGCTGCCCGCCATCCTCGCCCTTTATCTGCCGATGCTGGCGGCATTTATCGGCAGCATGGCGATACGCTGATTATCTTTGCGCTGACCCGCTCGGGTCAGGCGGGATATCCGTCTGTTACTGGTAGGGATTGCCATCAACGCCCTTTGTGGCGCGGCGGTTGGCGTATTGTCATGGGTCAGTAACGATCAGCAGCTGCGTCGGTTATCGCTGTGGGGAATGGGCAGTCTCGGACAAGCTCAGTGGTCAACCTTACTGGCCTCTGCCTCACTGATTATTCCGCCGCACTGCTGATTCAGTGGCTGGCCGCACGGCTGAATCTGCTACAGCTTGGTGAAGAGGAAGCCCATTATCTCGGCGTAGATGTGCAGCGTACCCAGCGTCATTTATTAATTCTCAGCGCACTGCTGGTCGCCGCTGCGGTGGCAGTTAGCGGTATCATCGGCTTTATTGGTCTGGTCGTGCCGCATCTGATGCGCATCTGTCTCGGTGCCGATCACCGCTGGATGTTGCCGGGTTCAGTGCTGGCTGGCGCAATTTTATTGCTGGTTGCCGATACGCTGGCACGCACGTTGGTGGCACCGGCGGAAATGCCAGTCGGACTGTTAACCAGCCTACTGGGCGGCCCGTGGTTTCTGTGGCTGATTTTACGTCGTCAGGGAAGCAGCCATGCATAACCAGTTACAGGCCAGTTCCTCAGTTATCGCGTTGCCGGACGCACGCTGATTGACGACGTCTCATTGCAGCTGCGCGCCGGTGAGATGGTATCGCTGATTGGCCCAAACGGTGCCGGTAAATCAACGCTCTTGCGCCTGCTTACCGGTTATCTGATGGCTTCTGACGGCAGTTGCCAGCTACAGCAGATACCGCTCGATCGCTGGCCGCGTCAATCTCTGGCACAGCAACGTGCAGTCATGCGTCAGCAGAGCGCGGTAGCATTTCCGTTGGCGGTTGAAGATGTGGTTGCGATGGGTCGCGCGCCACAGCCGCAGCAGCCAGCAGCACCGGTAGTCAGAGAAGTGATGGCATTAACCGGCTGTGATGTGCTGGCAAAGCGCGATTATCGGCAGCTTTCCGGCGGCGAACAGCAGCGGGTGCAGTTAGCCAGAGCGCTGGCACAACTCTGGCACGACGACGGTCCGCAAGGCTGGTTATTTCTCGATGAGCCGACTTCGGCGCTCGATCTTTACCATCAGCAACACGCCTTGCGCCTGCCATCAGCTGACGCGTAATGGCAAGCTAACGGTATGCTGCGTGCTGCACGACCTGAACTGGCTGCACTGTGGTCAGATCATGATGCTGTTGCATTGCGGCAAGCTGGTTGCCAGCGGCACGCCAGCTGAGGTGATGACCGAATCGATTCTGACGCGCTGGTACCCGGGCCGACCTGATGGTACTGCCTCACGCCAGTGAAGCCGTGCCCAGATCGCCTGCGCGTGCTTGAACAACTTCCAGCTTCTTACCCCAGTCTGGCGGACGTTTCGCCAAATCCGCAAATTCAGGCGCATCGTCAAACGGACGGGCGAGCGCCTGATGCAACCGCGTCAGTACGCTGATATCATCCTGCTCCGCACGCTCAATTGCCTGCTGCGCCAGATAGTTACGCAGAATAATCGCCGGATTAACCGATTTCATTAGCTGCTGACGTTCAGCATCACTCTTCTCGTCGCGCAGCGATCGCTGACGATAGTCGTGATACCAGTGATCAAAGGCATCGCGGTCGATAAACTCATCACGCAGTGGCGAGCGCGTTTCATCCTGCTGTGGCACTGAGCAGACGGAAGGTACGGGTATAATCACTGCCCTCTTTGGTCATCAGCGACAACAGCCCGGTAAGAATGTCGTTATCGCTTTATCCTGCGTCAACAGTCCCAGTTTGGCACGCATCTTCTCGCCCGGGCACGCATCAGTTCTGGCTCATACTCAGCCAGCGCCAGTTTTAACTGTTCGGTGTCATCAGCCCGGAAAGCGCATGCGCCGGGCGATTGAGGTTCCACAGCCCCACCACTGGCTGATTATCAAATGCATAACGCCCTGATGGTCAGGTGATTACAGATAAAATCCGGCTGATAGTCGTCGAGAAAGCCATAAGGGCCGTAATCCAGCGTGATACCAATAATCGACATATTATCGGTATTCATCACGCCGTGAGCAAAGCCGATGCTCTGCCAGTGAGCAATCAGTCGCGCCGTGCGTTTCACCACATCGGTAAACCACAGCTGATAGCGATCAGATTGATCGACCAGTGTCGGCCAGTGATGCGCGATAGCATAGTCTGCCAGCTGCTGAACTTTTTGCTGCTGGCCGTGATAGAAAAAGTGCTCAAAATGACCAAATCGCAGATGGCTTTCGGCCACGCAACAGCATCGCACCACGCTCGGCGCTTTCACGGTAAACCGGCTCTTCACTGGTGACCACGGTTAAGGCCGAAGTTGGCACCCGAGATGATGCATCGCTTCTGAAGCGAGAAACTCCCGCAGCGTTGAACGCAGTACGGCACGTCCGTCGCCCATCCGTGAGTAAGGCGTCAGCCCTGCTCCTTCAGATGCCAGTCAACTTTACGTCCGTCCGGCAATTGCTGTTCTGCCAGCAGAATACCCCGCCCGTCACCGAGTTGCCCGGCCCAGACGCCAAACTGATGGCCACTGTAGACCTGCGCCAGCGGCTGCATGCCGGGCAATAGCGTCTCGCCGCTCCAGATAGCGGCTTTATCACGGCTGAACCAGCTTTCATCAAGGCCCAACTCCTGTGCCAGTGACCTGCTGTGATAAAGCAGACGCGGATTTTTCAACGGGGTGGGATTCAGTGCGGTATAAAAGCCCGGCAGCTCGTTAAACCAGCTGTTATTGAACTGCATGGTGCCTCCTTAAGACATCGCTGGGGCCTTTTCTGATAAGAATCAGTCAGTAAAACGGCCACAATGCTGTCAGTGTAAACCCTGTGCGTGCTAATTTACAGGGCATACATTCCGTTTACGGTGACTCTGCGGGCGGCATCAGTAACGCTGGAGTCTTCAGCAAAGCCGCTAAAGAGAGTTCATCCGTCGCCGGAAATAACGCACTCTGAATTCCGGCAAAAGGATACTGACGAATGGTTGCCAGCGCCTGAATATCATCAATTCCTGTACAATCACCTGCTGGCGGTGTGGCGTTATATTATCCAGTATGGCATTAATAAACGGCGGGTGCAAATGAGCGCCGTTTGATATTGTGCTGGATAAATCCATATCTAATTTGATACGATTAAACAGGTCATCGTATACCGCTTTCGCCGTCGCTTTTCCTGCGCCAAAATTGTCAGACTGAGAGAAAATGATCATTTGGCGCAGCCAGTAAAGGATTATCTTTACCTGCGGATAAATCAGTAAAACTTTCATTTATTTCCAGTTCCGGGCAATCCAGCAGGCCTAACTTGTGTAAAAGAAACTCACTTTCTAAAATCGCCTGCGCGATAATTTCATCAATATTAATCGCGACATATGAATCGTGATAGCTGAAAAATTCCCGATATTTCTCCACCAGCGTTATTTGACTTTGCAGTAGCGATATACGCTGTTCGAATGTCAGTTGCGGAATCAGCATCTCTGCCGGAATCGCAACATTGGCGTTTTCGTCCGAGAACCATGAGGATCAGCTCTACAGCAGTCAGCCTACCCGTCAGGGTATATACCGGATAAAATGCTGCGTTACTACGGTAGTCGGCAGCTAAATGGATTTTCATTTTGATAAGCCATTATTAAGTGGCAGTTTATTGCATCCTATAACAACAATTTATGACAATCAATAGTGCTAATGCGCTATCAGACATAGTCATTTTCCGGCAGAAAAACCGAAAGATGCTTAAATAAAATTAATCTTTAAATTGTCGTAAATCGAGCAGTTGCTGAGATTTCAGATGCGTGTAAGGCAGGTTTTCTGACAGCGTCAGTGATGAAAAAGAAAAATATGGCTTAAGTAAATATAAAACCGCCATCTAATACAAATTAATCTCATTCACTTCGCCGAAAACCAGCATTCATCATGCTCTATTTTTCCGGCGAAGAAATACGCATTTATCCTAAATGCTTCTCAGTTTATTAATTACTACAACACTTATTAAATGCGTCGCGCCTGCCAGAATACTTTACGCCAATAAACATTATCGAGTGAAGATCGAATCACCCCTGCTGGTTGAGGCGTGAATAAACTGATTATCAGTATCATAAATGCCGACGTGCAGGCCGTTTTCTCCACGGCCGGTTTTGAAAAATACCAGATCGCGCAGCGGCAACTGATCTTTATCAATGCGAGTGCCGATATCCGTTTGATCGCTGGTTGAACGCGGTAATTGCAGGTCAAAGCGATCGCGGAAGGTAAGATAAACAAAACCGGGCAATCGACGCCGCCGCGACTCATCCCACCATAGCGGTATGGCGTTCCGCGCCACTGACCCAGTTGTTCATTAAGTTGGGCGATAACCATTATCGGATCTGACAAACGACCGTCAGGAGCAGGAGCATGGCGACTGCATCCAGCAAGAATAACCACAACCAGCAACAACCAGATCCGCATAACCGACATTCCTGCAATCAGACAAAACTTAATGTAGCGGTAAATCATTGATTCTGGCAGGGACTGCCCGCTATTCCGTTAACGTGGTGAGAATTTGATGGCCTTCAACCGTCAGTTTGCGAAAGGGCACCTGATACACCTGTTCAAGACGTTCTGGTTGCATCACCGTGGCTGTTTCACCCTGCGCCACTAACTGACCATCGGCCATCAGCCACACCTGTTGCGCATGGCGCAGGCTGTGGTTAAGGTCATGGCCGCTCATAATAATGCTTACCCCGGCGGGGCACAGCGGTAATAGCAGGCGGTCGACTGCCGCCTGCTGAGCCACATCCAATCCGGCCATCGGCTCATCCAGCAGCAGCAATTTACCACAGGAGTTTGCCGCCGGCGCGATCTGCAACAGCACAGCGGCCAGCCTTACTCGCTGCCACTCGCCACCGGACAACTGATTCAGCGGCCGCGCCAGCTTATCGCCAAGTTGCAATCCCTCAAGAACTTGCTGTAACACCGCTTCATAAGGTTGGTCGGCGTGCAGCAAATGCTGTTGCAGATAGTGAAAAACCGCCATCTGGCCGACGGGTAACTGCTGCTGATGCAACCAGCCGCGATGACGGGCAAGCTGACTGCCACTCCAGTCTTCAAGTGACTTTCCCAGAAACTGAACCTTGCCGCTGCCGGGCAACAAACCCGACAAGCGCGCCAGCAGCGAACTTTTCCGGCACCATTCGGCCCCAGCAGATGAATCAGTTGCCCACTGCTGACCTGCGCACTGAACGGGGCCAGTCGCCCGCCGACCGCAGCCAGTTCAATTTCCAGCAGCATTTACTTTGCCAGCGCCTGCTTGATGCAGTCGACGATCACCGCATCATCCGGGGTCATATCCGGCGAGAAGCGCTGAACCACCTTACCATCCCGACCGATAAGGAATTTCTCGAAGTTCCATAAAATATCCCCGCTGCTTTCGGCGCGCGGCCTTTACTGGTCATTCGTTCAAGGAAGCCGCTGCCTTCTGGTGCTACCGCCTGCGGTTGTGCAGCCACCAGCTGAGCGTACAGCGGATGCCGGTTTCACCATTAACCTCAATTTTGCTGAACATCGGGAAAGTAACGCCGTAGGTCGTGCTGCAGAAGGTTTTAATCTCTTCATTACTGCCGGCTCCTGCTCAAGGAACGCATTGCACGGGAAACCCAGCACGCTGAACCCTGATCCTGCCACTGTTTTGTAGCTGCTCCAGCTGTTCATACTGGGGCGTTAAGCCACATTTAGAGGCCACATTAACCACTAACAGCACGTCGCCCTGCCACTGTTTCAGCGTGGTTTTCTCACCATCCAGCGTTTCCAGTTCTGTATAAAAAATGCTCATGCGGATTTCCTGTATCAGTAGTGTATTTGCCAGCCTGCGCCAGCGGCGATGGTTTACTAATAACCAGATAAATATGGGTGCCCCGAGCGTGGCCGTCACCACGCCAATCGGCAATTCAGCCGATCTCAGCACCAGCCGGGCGATGATATCAGCCGCCAGCAGCACCGTCGCGCCGGCGAAAGCACATCCCGGTAGCAGTATGCGGTGATCGGTCAGCCCTTTGAGCCGCAATATGTGCGGGATCACCAACCCAACAAAGCCAATGGCGCCCTGCCGGCTCCGCTATTTCACCAGCCGTAATCGCCATCACCAGTAAGTTGCGCCACAGCGCCATCGGTAGCCGAGCTGACGCGCGGAAATCTCGCCCAGCATCAGCAAATTCAGCGCGCGCCACTGGCAGGTCAGCCACAGCAGAATCGGCAGTAACGCCAGCATTAGCCAGCCGTAACGCCAGTCTATACCGCTGACGCTATCATCAGTACATTAACTGGCGCAGATCGAGGCTGGTGCTGAAGTAGACCGCCAGTCATTATCGCACTGCAAATAATTCCCAGCGCAACGCCGGCCAGCAGCAAACGGCTGGTAAGAGGGTACCGGAGCAAATCGCAGCAGTAGCACCGTCACCAGCAAGGCACCGGCGATGGCGGCCAGACTCAGGCTCCACGGCTGGCCGCTTCCCAGCAGTACGCTTAATACCAAACCGACACCGGCTCCGTTCGATACGCCTAACAGCCCGGGTTCCGCCAGCGGGTTTTCAAACAGCGCCTGCATCACCGCGCCAGCTACCGCCAGTGACGCACCGACCAGTAATACCGCCAGCGTACGCGGTAAGCGCAGCTGCCAGACAAACAGCTGCCCCTGCGAATCTGAACCAGTCGCCGGGGCAATCCAACTCTCCCTGCGCACAGACTGATCGCTGCGGTGATCAACGTCAGCAGCAGCAGCACCATCAGCCAGCGCCGTCCGCGTCGTGCTGCCCGATGCGACAGTTCGGAAATCAGCGTCATCAGTGACTCTTTATCCGTGAAAACAAGGCTTTGATTGAGTGGCTGATGCAGAAAGAGCCAGCATTGCTGGCCCTTAAGGAAATTAATGACGCTGTTGCGCCGGAGGACGTTGATGAGGATTATCGTTACCCGCGCCGGGCTTATCATGATGATTATGCTGTGGTCGTTCCGGCTGGTGATGATTCTGTTGCTGCGGCCGTGAATGAGTGATGCTGCGGCGCATGTGGCTGCCAGCCATTGCCGTTCCAGTAATCACCGCGCGCGGGCCGCGCGCTCAACATGACGACCCTGCCAGTCATGCCACCACGCTGGCGCACGCCAGTCATAACCGTCAGTAATAACCGCGCTGATCGCGATCGCCAAGCTGAATAGAAATTCCGGGTGAATGAATGTCAATCGACACGCCAGCATTTGCCAGCAGCGGCATCCCAGACAGGACGCAAAGTAATATAGCCATTTTTTCATCAGGCTGACCTCTCTTTATTAGATGAGCCTGTTATAGCAATCACTTATAGCGCTAACTATCCGGCTGACGGATGATTTTCACGTTACTTTCCGCCGCTTACGCAATCCTGACACTGTGGAGCGACCGTGAAGCACAATACGTTCAGCCGCTGCATGATTAACACTCTGGCATCACGCCAGTTTCAGCATCACCATCCCGGCCAGCAGCACAATAAGACCGATCCAGCCCTTTTGTTCAGCCGCTGATTAAACAGAATCCAGCCAGCGGCGACGGTCGCGGCGATACCCAGCCCGCCCCAGAGCGCATAAGCCACCGCCGGATCGATACCTTTCACCGCCTGAGCCAGCGCGCTGAATGCGCCCAATACCGCCAGTAATGACAGCACGCCATATCCCCAGCGGCGGAAACCTTCCGATTTCTTCAGCATAATATTGGCAATAATCTCCAGCACTACCGCCAGCAACAGGTACAGCAGATGTTCAGCCTGCATGTTTCACCTCATTGCGTTTACGCTTAGGCATTTCAGTACCGGATTTAATCAGGGTGATGCCGGCCAGCAGCAGGATTAACGCTATCACTTTAACCAGCGACAGTGATTCACTGAACATCAGCACGCTAAACAGGGTAATCAGCAAAATGCCTGCCCTTCCAGATTGCGTAGGCCACGCCCAGTGCAATACGTTTAACCGCCACAGACAGCAGAATATAGGACGCCGCGATCAGCAAATACATCGCGATATGGCCGCTGATGCCGCCGTGCAGACTGGAGTATTTCATTGCCAGCGTACCAAATTTCACAAACGATGGCGACAGATAAAAGATCAATGAATCATAGTTTCCTCACAAAACAAAACACGTGATTAACCGCCGTTGCCGCAGCAACGCAGTGCTAAAAGTCGTTTTTAAACGTTTTGTGAAGTCGCTATAGCTCGCTGCACCATGCCAGAACGCTGGCCATGACCGCAGTGATAAGTGAGATGTAGAAAGGGTAACGAGCATTCCTTTGGAGAAAGTCATTGGGTTTATGTTTTCGGCGGCAATCGCACCAGCCTCACATCCTCACGTTGCTAAGATAGTGCATATAATACCCGCCCCAGAATAATTAGCCAACTAAATCCTGATAAAGCAGTGTTTTTGATTATTTTGGTGGTTTTGAGCCGCAGCTACTGGATTGTTGACACGATTGCTCACGGCTGTGGTGTTCAAATAACACCGATACCGGTCAGCAGCGTTGTCACCGGATACCTCTTTCATTTCGCTGATGAGCGCCCGCAACAGCTCCGGATCACCGTAACAAACAGTTCTACCAAAGCGGCAAGATTCGGATTCACACCGTGGATTTCCAACTCCTGAATTTACGATGGCTATTTGCACAGAACACCGCACGGAACATAACCAAAGTATCTATTGGATTGGCATAGAGAATTTAGCCACCTGATTAAAGGTGATATTTTCACCGCAATATTAAAACAGATGACTTCATAAACCAGAGGACAAGAAGGTTTTTTCGCGGAATTAAGCTCAGTGCTCACCACGCTCTCCGAAATAGATTCTGAAACGGGTCAACGCTATTCAGCACGGGTCAATACAATGAAAAGGCCGCTTACGCGGCCTTTTGTTAATTGATCAATCAGTCTTCTTTTGGCGAAGCGTTCTCAACCCGACTTTTAATTTCTGGCCGGGCGGAACGTCACCACGCGCCGTGCCGTGATCGGAATATCTTCGCCAGTCTTAGGGTTACGTCCCGGACGTTGATTCTTGTCGCGAAGGTCAAAGTTGCCAAAACCGGACAGCTTAACCTGCTCACCATTTCCAAAGCACGTCTGACTTCTTCGAAAAACAGCTCGACCAGCTCTTTGGCATCCCGCTTGCTAAGCCCAAGCTTCTCAAACAGGTATTCTGACATTTCAGCTTTGTAAGCGCCATAGGTTCAATCCTCAAGGATGCTTGGAATCGCTCTTTCAGTGCCTCTACACATCGTGCAACAGTAGCGGCAATCTCCTCTTCTTCGAGTGTCGGCTGGTATCTTGTAAAATCAGGCTGATAGCGGGCTCTTCTCACCCTCATTTACGCCCTTACCACGGTACACGTCAAACAAGTTTACGCCAACTACCTGATTTACGCCAACTTTCTTACACTCCAGTGATAATATCTGCTGCAGGCACGTTTCAGCCACTACGACAGCGATATCACGGCGGTTTTGCCGGGAAGCGAGAAATCTCGCGCGCTTCAGGCACGCGGTCTGCGACCTTATCCCAAAGCAGTTCAAACACTAAGGTTCGACCGTTAAGATCCAGTTTGCGTTCCAGCTCCGGATGCACCACACCGATAAATCCGATTTTCGCCGCGCAGATAAATCGCCGCACTCTGCCCGGATGAAGCGCCGGATTGGCTTCTGCACGGAACTCGATGGACTCCAGTTTACCGGTCAGATCAGAACAGACTCTAAATCACCTTTTAAATCATAGAAGTCTACTGTTTGTCGCGCCAGATCCCGAAATGCTCTTCACTTAGCGATTGCCGCTCAGCACGCCGGACAGCATAAGATCTGACGAATACCGAGGTTTGCCTGCGTATCAGGAACAAAGCGCAGACCGCTCTCAAACAGACGTACGCCCCTGCTGACGGTTCTGGTTATACACCACCGCTGACAGTAATCCGCTCCACAGCGACAAACGCATCGCCGACATATCTGCAGAGATCGGGCTTGGCAGCAGCAGGTTTTCTTCCCGGATACGCTTGGCATATGAATTTTAGGGTCAACAAAGCTGTAAGTGATCGCTTCTGGTAGCCTTTATCGACCAGCATCGCTTTAGCGCGCTTCAGAAAGATTGGCCTCACGATGTTTAGTCATCACCGGGCTGGCATGCACCGGCACGTCCGGAATATTGTTATAACCGTAGACGCGCGCCACTTCTTCAACCAGATCCTCTTCGATCATATCGAAACGCCAGCTTGAATTGCAATCGCCTGCCACTCGCCGTTGCCAGTGGTCACTTTACAGCCCAGACGTTGCAGAATGTCGGTTGCACGGTCGTCAGCAATCACATGACCAATCAGGCGATCCAGTTTTTCACGACGCAGAGTGATAGAGGCCGCTTTCGGCAGCGCAGCGCGGTTAGTCACATCAATAACCGGGCCGGCTTCACCGCCGCAGATATCCAGCAACAGACGCGTCGCACGCTCAATTGCTATGTTGCAATGCGGAATCCACGCCGCGTTCGTAACGATGAGATGCATCGGTGTGCAGACCGTGACGACGCGCACGACCGGTAATCGACAGCGGGCTGAAGAAAGCACATTCGAACAGGACATTCTGTGTCTCTTCGTTGACGCCAGAGTGCGCGCCACCAAAATACCGCCCATTGCCAGCGCCTGCTTCTCATCAGCAATCACCAGCGTGTCGCTGTTCAGTTTGACTTCATTGCCATCCAGTAGCGTCAGGGTTTCACCCTCTTCGGCCATACGCACCACAATCGCCGAATCAATACGATCGGATCGAACGCGTGCATCGGCTGGCCCAGCTCAAGCAGCACATGGTTGGTGATATCTACCACCGGGTCGATAGAACGAATCCCGCAACGACGCAGTTTCTCACGCATCCACAGTGGCGTGGCGGCTTTCACATTAATGCCTTTTACCACGACCGAGGTAGCGCGGACGGGCTTCGCCGGCCTCAACGCGAATCGGGAATGTCTCGTTCAGCGTCGCGGCAGCCGGTTCGATGGCAGGCTCACTCAGCGGCAGCTGGTTCAATACCGCCACATCACGGGCGACACCGATAATGCTCAGACAGTCAGCTCGGTTCGGCGTCACGCTGATTTCAATGGTATTGTCATTCAGCTGCAGATATTCGCGGATATCGCTGCCCACTGGCGCATCAACCGGCAATTCAATAATGCCTGCATGATCGTCACTGATTCCCAGCTCGGAGAATGAGCACAACATGCCTTCAGAAGGCTCGCCGCGCAGTTTCGCCGCTTTAATTTTGAAATCACCCGGCAGCAGAATCTAAATCGTTGAAAACCGCGTGCTCAATCGCTCCCGGCAGCGGCGCAAAATCTTTCGAGTAGGCAGGCTGACCACCGGCCGAAACGGTAAACAGCGTGCGGCCATGGAAGGCATTATTGAAGGCGACGATACCGCTTTTATGTGGGCCATAGTGATCATGGGCATATTTACGCGCCAGTTTCAGTGCCGCTTCGTTAGCCTCAGCTCCGGAGTTACAGAAAAATACCCGCTCGGCAAGGTGGCATCAATCAGCTGTTTTGCCAGCCGCAGAATGGGTTCATTGGTGTAGCCATTACCGGTATGCCATAAACGGGCCGCCTGTTGCTGCAACGCCAGCTGCAATTCAGGATGCGCATGTCCAAGGACGTTAACCGCAATACCGCCAGCAAAATCGATATAGTTTTATCATTTTGATCCACAGCGTTGATCCTCCGCTCTCACCGGTACAAAAGTGGCAGGTGCATAGGATGGAACCATCCACTGGTCAAAATTTTCACGCGAAACTGACTGTTGCATAGCGGCCTCACTGTTCACTCTGTCAGGTGAACTAAAAGTTTATAAAATGTTAATGAAATGATTCACCACAGCCCTACTGTAAAGTGCACGCATCGTGCCAGCCAGCGCTATAAATGCATAAATCGTTATCACCAACCAAATATCAATAAGTTAGCTCAGCACGATATGCATAATTAATGCATATAAAGTGAATAACAATCCGAAAGCAGGCCATATGCGGAACATAAAAAGACAAATTATGCATTTGCCAAATAAAATATCGCTTTTGTGATCGATGATGGGATTTGGTTTTATTAAGAAGCATTTAACGCACGTTTATGGCGCATCGCGCACTGGAACAGTGCGAGTGTCTCGCCCTCTGTTATAGGGTAATCACCCTACAATGCATCTGATATAATTTTTGCCGCGGCGCTCACCTGCAATGTTTTTGTCCCTGGTTATGAGCGCGTAGTCAGTACGGTGCTGTTTTCATTTCGGCAGCGATACAACAGCTAACCCGTCCAGTTTATATCTGTATTCACCTCATAAAAACTATTTTCATCAAGAAATATTTGTAACTATGAAAATTAAAATAAGCATTACATGTAACACGATCATATAATTATTGAGTGACAACAGGGAAGAAAATTAAATAATTCACAAATGGATAAAATTAACCACTCGTCAGATTGCGAGTTTAGTAAAGCAGGAATTACAATAAATTATCAATTTAATACAATCAATTAAACAACCAACCGCTCACTTCGCGCACTACTCTTCTAAATACGAAAAATGATAAGCATGGTCTTAATAGTGCGATAAACGTCATAAATGATGATAATGGTCACTTATTTACATTTTGTAACAGTTATGACTCTATTGTAAATTTATTATTTATGACATTTTCTTCCGGTCGCAAATCAGCGTCAAAATAAAAATAAATCACAGGATATTTTAATGATGAAGCGTAATGTAATTGCAGTGGTAATACCTGTTCTGCTAGTGCTGGGTAATGCTCAGGCTTCAGAAATTTATAACAAGGACGGGAATAAACTCGATCTGTCGGGAAAAGTTAACGCCGGTCATGTGTTCTCCAATGACGCCAGTAATGATGGCGATACCACATACGCCCGCCTCGGCTTTAAAGGTGAAACGCAGATAACCGAACAGCTCAGCGGCTACGGCATGTGGCAATACAATTTTCAGGTCAATAACTCTGAAGGTTCCGATGCGCAGAATGGCAATAAAACCCGCTTAGGTTTTGCCGGTCTGAAATTCGCTAACTGGGGCTCGATCGACTACGGCCGCAACTACGGTCTTATCTATGACGCACTGGCCGCCACCGATATGCTGCCAAAATTTGGTGGCGACTCTGGCTACAGCGATGGCTTCGCCTCCGCTCGTGCCGGTGGCCTGCTGACTGGCGCAACAACGATTTCTTTGGTCTGGTGGACGGGCTGAATTTTGCCCTGCAATATCAGGGTAAAAACGAGCGCAGCGGCAATGCCGATGCCGTTCGGCGCGCGAACGGTGATGGCTATGCCCTCTCCGCGGCTTATAATCTGGACTCCGGTTTTGGCATAACCGGTGCTTATGCCAGCATTGATCGCACTGCGGCACAGAATGCGGCAGCTCGCGGTGACGGCGATCGCGCGCAGTCCTGGGCTACGTCAATCAAGTACGACGCTAACCAGATCTACGGCAACGCTATACGGTGAAACGCGTAACGCCACGCCAATCAGCGGTGGCTTTGCCAATAAAGCGCAGAATTTTGAAGCGGTGGCTCAGTATCAATTCCTGAATGGCTTACGCCCTTCTCTGGCATATGTTTCGTCGAAAGGCAAAGATATCGAAGGGATTGGCAGCGCCGACCTGTTTAAATATATCGCGGTGGGGACCTACTACTACTTCAACAAAAACATGGTGTTCTACGCAGAATACAAAATTAACCTGCTGGACAGTGATAATCCACTTGGCCTGTCTAATGATGATGTTACCGGTGTTGGTCTGACCTACCAGTTCTGATCTGGCCTGCGATCCTGCGGCAGCGCGACTGACGTGCTGCCTGCCTTCAGGGTGCCATCAGGTCAAAACTGCCGCCACGGTTATTTTCCAGTGACATTGGCGGCGAGGCTTTCAGCGTGATCCAGTTGGAGGTCACGCGCTGTTGTTTACTGTCTTCCAGCGTCACCGACAATCGGTACTCGTTACTGGCGCCCGGCGAGTTGTCCCACTGCGGCATAATGATCGTCCAGCCTGCGGATCGCTGTTATTGGCGGGTGGCGTCAGGCTCAGGGTCTGGGTATCACCCTGCCAGCTGACCTTACTGACAGGATTAGCCGCGCGGATTTGCAGTTTCAACGGCAGCGTTTCTCCAGGCTGCAACTGCCACGGCGGGGTCGCGAGGAACACCGACAGCGTTTTACGCTGGCGGAACTCAACACCGGCGTATTGTTGCGTTCAACGGTATCATAACGGCTGCCGCGCAGCAACGCGCCTCAGCGACATTATTAGCCGAAAGCTGCTTGCTCAGCGCCACCCCAATGCGATAATTCACCTTCATGCCAAACTGATCCTGAGACTCTCCCCTCGCCCTCTTTATGCGAAGCGGTAAAACTCAGCAGCGGCACCGGGTGTAATTAACGCCAACTTTAACCGCCACCGGATTGCGATAGCGGTTGCCGCTGTTAAACAGATCGACATTGTCTCCGGATACTGCTCATAAGTCAGCGATACGCCCAGCTGACGGTAAAAGGCAGATACCCTGAGTGGTAATGTCATAACCACGCGCCAGCCGCGTCTGTGAACTGCTGCTGTCGTCGCGCCAGCCGGCTAATCGGATGGTAATAATTGGCTGAAAAACGCAGGAAGTCACCCGGGCCTCGGTGCCAATTCCGGCCCGCTGCAAACCGTTGTCAAACTGGCGGTCGACAAAGGCGTTGTAGCCCAGCAGCCAGTTACCGGCGAACCAGCGCTGGCCTAAACCGGCATTGCCGATGGTGCTGTTATCCGCTTCGGTTACGCCGACCTGTGTAAAGGTTAAATGCTGATATTTATCCTGCCACGGCGTCAGCAACTGCGCATTGCTGCCGTTTAAGTTGCCTTCCATATCAGCCTGCAATGACAAGCTGGCTGAACCATAGGGCGAAAGCAGGCTCTGGCCGCGATCGACGACCCGCTCTGCCAGCTCATCGCGGAAGTGATTGAAGGCCCACTCACCGGCCTGCTTTCTTAGCGGATCGTCAGTCGTACTGTTCATACTGGCCTGACCAATATCCACGGCGACCGTGGCTAATTTGGTGGCAAACGCGTCACTGCTGGCGCTGGCGCCGCCCAGTTCGGGCAAACCGCTTTGCATCTCACTGAAGCGTGCGGGATTGTCGAAAGGATACTCAGCAACCTGCGTGTCGGTTTGCAGCGCGCTGGCTTCAGACACGGCCAACCCGATGCCGCTAAGCATCAGGAGCGTACAGAACCCTTTATTGCGCTGCAATATCGACATCAAACCTACCGTTTAGTCTGGCCGTTGAGCAATTTATGATGGTGCTCACGGAGTTGACATAAAATAGTAGACTTTAGTTTAACATACTGCATCGGTCATTTCGAAAAATGAGCACTGCGTCGCTTCCGGTGGCTGACGATACATTTTTACCACCTCACCAACAATCAACAGGCTGGGTGATTGCGGCTGCTGCCGGGCCACACACTCTGCCAGCTGCTGCAAACGGGTGATGATTACCCGCTGATCGCGCCGGGTGCCGCTTTCCACGATTGCCACCGGCGTGTCGGCGTCGCGACCGTGACCAATCAGTTGCTGGCTCAGCGCACGGCACCGGGTTAGCCCATGTAAAACACCAGCGTCTGGCGCTTGTCCTGCAGGCTTTGCCAGTCAAGCTGCGGCTTACCGTCGCGCCCGTGGCCGGTAATAAAACGCACCGACTGCGCCATATCGCGATGGGTCAGCGGAATACCGGTCGCTGCCGCACAACCAATCGCCGCGGTAATGCACGGCACGATATGACAGGCAATACCGGCTTGTTGCACCCAGCTCATTTCCTCACCGCCGCGACCAAAATAAACGGATCGCCACCTTCAGCCTTATCACCTGACGTCCGGTTTGCAGCGCGCTGGCTTCAGACACGGCCAACCCGATGCCGCTAAGCATCAGGGCGTACAGAACCCTTTATTGCGCTGCAATATCGACATCAAACCTACCGTTTAGTCTGGCCGTTGAGCAATTTATGATGGTGCTCACGGAGTTGACATAAAATAGTAGACTTTAGTTTAACATACTGCATCGGTCATTTCGAAAAATGAGCACTGCGTCGCTTCCGGTGGCTGACGATACATTTTACCACCTCACCAACAATCAACAGGCTGGGTGATTGCGGCTGCTGCCGGGCCACACACTCTGCCAGCTGCTGCAAACGGGTGATGATTACCCGCTGATCGCGCCGGGTGCCGCTTTCCACGATTGCCACCGGCGTGTCGGCGTCGCGACCGTGACCAATCAGTTGCTGGCTCAGCGCGGCACCGGAGTGTAATTAACGCCAACTTTAACCGCCACCGGATTGCGATAGCGGTTGCCGCTGTTAAACAGATCGACATTGTCTCCGAGATACTGCTCATAAGTCAGCGATACGCCCAGCTGACGGTAAAAGGCAGATACCCTGAGTGGTAATGTCATAACCACGCGCCAGCCGCGTCTGTGAACTGCTGCTGTCGTCGCGCCAGCCGGCAATCGGATGGTAATAATTGGCTGAAAAACGCAGGAAGTCACCCGGGCCTCGGTGCCAATTCCGGCCCGCTGCAAACCGTTGTCAAACTGGCGGTCGACAAAGGCGTTGTAGCCCAGCAGCCAGTTACCGGCGAACCAGCGCTGGCCTAAACCGGCATTGCCGATGGTGCTGTTATCCGCTTCGGTTACGCCGACCTGTGTAAAGGTTAAATACTGATATTTATCCTGCCACGGCGTCAGCAACTGCGCATTGCTGCCGTTTAAGTTGCCTTCCATATCAACCTGCAATGACAAGCTGGCTGAACCATAGGGCGAAAGCAGGCTCTGGCCGCGATCGACGACCCGCTCTGCCAGCTCATCGCGGAAGTGATTGAAGGCCCACTCACCGGCCTGCTTTCTTAGCGGATCGTCAGTCGTACTGTTCATACTGGCCTGACCAATATCCCTGGCGACCGTGGCTAATTTGGTGGCAAACGCGTCACTGCTGGCGCTGGCGCCGCCCAGTTCGGGCAAACCGCTTTGCATCTCACTGAAGCGTGCGGGATTGTCGAAAGGATACTCAGCAACCTGCGTGTCGGTTTGCAGCGCGCTGGCTTCAGACACGGCCAACCCGATGCCGCTAAGCATCAGGGCGTACAGAACCCTTTATTGCGCTGCAATATCGACATCAAACCTACCGTTTAGTCTGGCCGTTGAGCAATTTATGATGGTGCTCACGGAGTTGACATAAAATAGTAGACTTTAGTTTAACATACTGCATCGGTCATTTCGAAAAATGAGCACTGCGTCGCTTCCGGTGGCTGACGATACATTTTACCACCTCACCAACAATCAACAGGCTGGGTGATTGCGGCTGCTGCCGGGCCACACACTCTGCCAGCTGCTGCAAACGGGTGATGATTACCCGCTGATCGCGCCGGGTGCCGCTTTCCACGATTGCCACCGGCGTGTCGGCGTCGCGACCGTGACCAATCAGTTGCTGGCTCAGCGCACGGCACGGGTTAGCCCCATGTAAAACACCAGCGTCTGGCGCTTGTCCTGCAGGCTTTGCCAGTCAAGCTGCGGCTTACCGTCGCGCCCGTGGCCGGTAATAAAACGCACCGACTGCGCCATATCGCGATGGGTCAGCGGAATACCGGTCGCTGCCGCACGACCAATCGCCGCGGTAATGCACGGCACGATATGACAGGCAATACCGGCTTGTTGCACCAGCTCATTTCCTCACCGCCGCGACCAAAATAAACGGATCGCCACCCTTCAGCCTTATCACCTGACGTCCGGTTGCAGCGGATCGACCAATAGCTGATTAATCTGCGCCTGCTTCATACCGTTAAAGCCCGGCGTTTTACCGACATCAATGCACAACGCTTCTGGCGGTGCCAGTGCCAGAATCTCAGGGCTGACCAGCCGGTCATACACCACCACTTCGGCGCTTTCAATCAAACGTAGTGCCTTCACGGTTAACAAATCGACATCGCCCGGCCCTGCACCCACCAGCCACACCGCGCCCGGTTCACTGCCGGTGGACTTGCCGGTCAGTAACTTATCCAGAGAAGAGACAGTGTAAGTCATCAGAGTCCTCGTTAACCCGGCTGAATGATTTCACTTCGGGTAATTAACTGTTTGAGTTCAGGAATGCAGGAACCACAGTTGGTGCCGCACTGTAATTTTACCCAACGCTTCGGGGTAACGCAGCCACTGGCGATGGCCGCGACAATTTGCTGTTCGCCGACGCCAAAACAGCTACAAACCGTTCTGCCTTTCGCCTCGCCCTGTGCTGCATAACCGGCAAGTAAAGCGTGCCGGTGCTGCGCCGTCTGCACCGGCTGGCTGAACGCCGCAGCGATAAACGCCTCATCCAGCTGTGGACGAACGCCATCAGCATAAAATGCCAGCACCAGTTCTCCTGACTGCCAGCCGAGCACGCGCCGGAACATCCCTTGTCCGTCGGCATACTGCAAGGTCAGTTCACTCAGATCGAACTGCCGGGACAGCCACTGTTGCGGATCGCCATCAGCGGCCAGCGTATAGCGCGTGGCAGCAGGGTATGGCGTACGCGCCCACCACAGCGCCCGAATATCAGTGACAGTGTCACGCACGAATAACTCTCCTGCCAGTCGCAATGCCAGCGGCGCAGGCGTACCGGCGTCTGTTTGCTTTCCGGCTGGCCAGACTCCGGGCATAGATGCGCTGATACCAGCAAATCAACATTGGCCTGCGCGGCGAACTGACGCGTCCAGTGCATCGGTACAAACACGCTGCCGCGCTGTTGCCCGCCGGAAAGCTGGGCGCGCACCACCAGCCAGCCGGTGGCCGACTGCACCCGCACCAAATCGCCTTCGTTAATCTGATGCTGGCGGGCATCCTGTGGATGAATTTCGACAAACGGCTGGTTGTGATGCTGCATCAGGCGTGGCACGCTGCCGGTTCGCGTCATGGTGTGCCACTGATCGCGGATGCGGCCGGTATTCATCATTAATGGCCAGCCAGCGCTGACTTGCGCCACCGGTAAACGCGGGCTGATTGGCAGCAGGCGCGCTTTGCCGTTGGCATGGAAAAACGTCCGCTCACTGAACAGTCGCGCGCATCCCTGAGGATATTGAGCATTGACCGGCCATTGCAGCGGTTGCAGCGCATCCCACTGCGCGTTAGTTAACTGTGCCAGCCCGCTGATATCAAATGCACGCGTACCGTGATTTTCAAAGCCGGAGAGCGCCGCATGTTCGCGAAAAATGTCTGCCGGATGCTGCCAGCTAAACGCATCGGCAAAGCCCATGCGCTTCGCTACCTCGGCGAGAATCCACCAGTCGGGCCGCGCCTCTCCGCGGCTGCGACAAAACCGCGCTGGCGCGAGATACGCCGTTCAGAGTTGGTCACCGTGCCGTTTTTCGCCCCAGCCCTGCGCGGGCAGTAGAATATCGGCCCAGGCAGTGGTGTCGGTATGCTGGCTGACGTCAGAGACGATCACCTTGTCACAGCGTGCCAGCGCCTGAGCCACCCGATGACCGTCCGGTAGCGATACCGCCGGATTGGTGCCCATAATCCAGACGGCTTTCACTTCACCGCGTTCAATTGCCTGAAACAACTCCACCGCTTTCAGCCACGGCTGTCGCGCCACCGATCGCTGTGCCAGAAACGTTGCAAACGGTCGATATCGTCAGGCTCGAAGTTCATATGTGCCGCCAGCTGATTCGCCAGCCCACCCACTTCACGACCGCCCATGGCATTAGGCTGCCCGGTCAGCGAAAAGGTCCGCTGCCGGCGCGGCCGATTTTGCCGCTCAGCAGATGCACATTAATAATCGCATTACATTTGTCGCTGCCGCTGCCCGACTGGTTAATCCCCATGCAATACAGCGTCAGCAGGTTGTGACTGGCAACCACCCGCTGATAAAACGCTTCGACCTGAGCCTGTTCCAGCTGGCAAAACTCAGCAACGGCCCGGCTGTCCCACGGCTGCGCCGCCGCCAGTGCCGCCTCAACGCCGTCGAGCTGCGGCAGCATGCTGCTGTCGATGGCCTGATGCTGCGACAGCCAGTGCAGTAAGCCATTAAACAATGCGGCATCACTGCCCGGCCGCAGCGGTAAATGCAGATCGGCGAGATCGCAGGTGGCGGTGCGACGCGGATCGATAACCACCACCTGCATATCAGGCCGCTGTTTTCGCCGCGACCAGCCGCTGATAAGCCACCGGGTGCGCCCATGCGGCGTTAGATCCGACCAGAATGACCGGTCACTGTGGTCAAAGTCGTCATAGCAGCACGGCACCGCATCCGCGCCAAATGCGCGTTTATAGCCAACTACCGCCGAAGCCATACAGAGTCGCGAGTTAGTATCAATATTGCCGACGCCAATAAAGCCCTTCATCAGTTTATTGGCGACGTAGTAATCCTCAGTCAGCAGCTGGCCGGAGGCGTAAAACGCCACCGCCTGCGCGCCATAGTTATCAATAATCTGTTGCAGATCGCTGGCAACCTGCTGCAATGCCGCATCCCAGCTGACCCGCTGGCCATTGACCTGCGGATACAGCAAACGCCCTGATGCCCCAGCGTTTCACCCAGCGCCGCACCTTTGACGCACAGCCGCCCTGATTCGCCGGATGCTGCGTGTCGCCCTCAACCTGAAATGCACCTGACGGCTGTGGCGTGACTTTCACGCCGCAGCCGACGCCGCAGTAAGGACAGGTGCTGTTCACGACGCCACCGCAATCGCAATCGGCGCCACACTCAGCGGGAAATTTGCCACCAGTACCGCGCCGTTTTCCAGTTTTACCGGCCAGCAGCGCAGTTGCAGATCGAGTCGATCGAGACTCTGCCCGTCGCGCAGGCGGAAACGCTGTTTGTACAGGAGAAATCACTATCGCCTCTCCTCCGGCATCGCCCAGTAATCCCCGCGAGATCACGCTGGCATGGGTACCCGGCTCGATATCATCCAGCGCATACAGCTGCTCACCAAAGCGGAACAGCGCGATGCGCACACTGCCCAGCCGCGCACCGATCCCGGCCATCGGCGGGATCTCGTCAAGCTGACAGAGTCGGGTCCACTGCTCTGCAGGCAGTTGCTGCAGCGGAATAGTCGCTTCGGTCGACGGGCAAATCTGCCCGCGCTGATGCTGCCAGCGCACGGTTTCATCCGGTTGATCGCTGTTGAGGGTGCTGCGAAACAGCGCGCGGCGATCCGGATTCTCGAGCGTGGTCTGCCATTCGCATTGATAAGCTTCAACTACCCGCTGCATCTCCTGTTCCAGCTCGCTGGCGATACCGGGCTGTCTTCGATCACCACCGCCCGCAAATAGTCGAGGCCACCTTCCATATTGTCCATCCACACGCTGGTGCGTTGCAGACGGTCGGCAGTGCGCACATAGAACATCAGCAAGCGGTCGACATAGCGCAACAGCGTTTGATCGTCGAGATCGCTGGCAAACAGATCCGCATGGCGCGGTTTCATGCCGCCATTGCCGCAGACATACAGGTTCCAGCCTTTATCGGTGGCGATCACGCCGATATCTTTACTCTGCGCTTCGGCACATTCGCGGGTACAGCCAGACACCGCCATTTTAATTTTGTGCGGCGCACGCAGCCCTTTGTAACGATTCTCCAGCTGAATGGCGAAACCGGTGGAATCCTGTACGCCATAGCGGCACCAGTGGAGCCGACGCAGGACTTCACGGTGCGCAGCGATTTGCCGTAGGCGTGGCCAGTTTCAAATCCGGCCGCCACCAGTTCCTGCCAGATTGCCGGCAGTTGGTCGAGTCGCGCACCAAACAGATCGATACGCTGACCGCCGGTAATTTTGCTGTAGAGGTTATAACGTGCGGCCACGGCCAATGGCGATCAGTCCTTGCGCGGTAATTTCTCCGGCCGGTACGCGCGGAACCACCGAGTAACTGCCATCCTTTTGAATATTGGCGAGGTAGCGGTCATTGGTATCCTGCAACGGCAGATGTGCCGGTTTCAGCAGATACTCATTCCAGCAGGAAGCCAGCAGCGACCCGACCAGTGGTTTACACACTTCGCAGCCGTGACCATGACCGTACTGCGCCAGTAACTGTTCAAAACTTTTGATCTGATTAACGCGAATCAGGTGATGGAGTTCCTGACGCGACCGGGCGAAATGCTCACAAATATCTTTCTTCACCTCAACGCCAAGATTCGCCAGCTGAAATTCCATCACCTGTTTCACCAGTGCTGAACAACCGCCACAGCCGGTAGCCGCCTTAGTACAGCTTTTTATCGCGGCCATATCTCCCGCGCCGCTGAGTACCGCCCGCAGATATCGCTTTTATTGACGTTATGACAGGAGCAGATCTGTGCGCTATCCGGCAGTGCGGCAACCCCAACGCTCTGGCCGGTGCTCCGGCGCTTTGCGTCAGAATCAGTGTTTCCGGCGCGTCCGGCAATGCCATATCATTCAGCATCATCTGTAATAAAGTGCTGTATTCGCTGCTGTCGCCCACCAGCACTCCACCAAGCAGCTTTTTACCATCCGCCGATACCACGATCTTTTGTAGATCTCCTGCGGACCGTTGGTCCAGTGATAACTCTGGCTACCCGGCGTGCGGCCATGCGCATCACCAAATGACGCCACTTCCACCCCGAGCAATTTCAGCCTGGTGCTCATATCCGCACCGGTAAACGCCGCCGCCTCACCGGCCAGATTGGCCGCCAGCACGCGCGCCATCTGATAACCCGGTGCCACCGGTCAAAATCTGCCCGTTCCACAGCGCGCATTCGCCAATGGCATAAATAGCGGAGTCGGAGGTGATACAGATATCATGAATATCGATGCCGCCGCGCCGAGGTCAGACCGGCGTCGCGTGCCAGTTGGTCACGCGGGCGAATACCGGCGGAAAACAGCACTAAATCGGTTTCCAGCTTTTCACCATCGGCAAAGTTCAGCGTCAGGCCGCCATCAGGCTGTTCAGTAATTTCGCGCGTATCTTTCTGCGTATGCACCGTGACGCCAAGCGCCTCAATTTTGCGCCGCAGCATCTGCGCGCCACCGTCATCCAGCTGCACCGCCATCAGTCGAGGCGCGAACTCGACCACATGCGTTTCCAGCCCCAGCTGTTTTAGCGCGTTCGCCGCTTCCAGCCCTAACAAACCCCCGCCAATCACCACGCCACGTTTAGCCTGCCGTGCGCGTGCGGCGATAGCATCAAGATCGTCAAGGGTGCGATAGACAAAGCAGTTTGCCGACTGGCTGCCCGGAATCGGTGGAACAAACGCCGAGGAGCCAGTAGCCAGCACCAGCTTGTCCCACGCCATTTCATGGCCGTTGGTATCGCGCACGCATTTACGCTGGCGATCGATCGCCACCACTTCGCTGTGGCTGCGCAGCTCTATGCCGTATTGTTCAAAAAGTTTTCCGCGACCAGCGATAAGTCGGCATGGGTGCTGCCGGCAAAGTATTCCGACAGGTGCACGCGGTCGTAAGCGACATGGCGCTCCTCACCGTAGACCACCACCTGATAATGATGATGCAGCTGCTTATCCACCAGCTGCTCAAGAAAATGATGACCCACCATACCGTGGCCAATAACAACTAATACCGGTTTGCTCATAACATTGATCCCTGCAGCCAGCGGCTGCCTGTAAAGTGGCTCTTCAGCATCAAACAGTGCGGCGGATGTCACTGCGTCACCGCGTTGTAATTTTTTAATCAGCGCCGCTGACTGGCTGATATCGCCAAACAGCAATACGCCGCTTAACTTGCCATCGCGGAGAAACAGGCGGCGATAGTCAGCACTGAGCGGATCGAAACTGGTCAGGCTGGTTTGCCCCTGTTCGCCAATATCTCCGGCGCTGAATACGTCAATACCGGTGACTTTTAACCGCACGCCGTTATCCTGCGAATAAAGTCATTCAGCGGCTGGCCTGCCAGCCGATGTGCGAGAATCGCGGCCTGCAGCAGGCAAGGTGCCAGCAGCCCGAAACTTTCACCGTTGATTTCGCAACACTCTCCCAGCGCGTAAACATCGGGCTGGGCCGTTTGCAGCTGGCCGTTGACCACAATGCCGCGCTGACAAACCCGGGCCCGCGGCCCGCGCCACGGTCGTTTCTGGCGTGACTCCGGTGGCAATAATCACCCGCTGAGCATTCAGTTGCTGTCCGCCGGATAACGTGACAGTGTCACTGTCAATCACCCTGATACCGCTACCGGGATAACAGCGAATGCCGCGCTGTTGCAGCGAGTCACACAGCAGTTCGCCTGCCTGCCGGTCCAGTTGGCGATCCATCAGCCGGGGATTACGATGAATCAGCGCCACTTCGCGACCGCGCAAGCGCAGTGCCGCCGCCGCTTCAATGCCGACCAGGCCGCCGCCCAGTACAGCCACCGGGCCGTGATCACTCAGCATCTGTTCGACATCATCCAGCGTGCGAAAGCCGCTGACGTGTGGCCGACCGATACCCTCAATATCCGGCATCGATGGTGAAGAGCCAGTGGCGAAGACCAGCTTGTCCCAGCTCAGGGTGCGCCGATCGGTAGTCAGCCTGTGACGCGCAATATCCACCGATTGCACCGCTTCACCACTTATTAGCGTGATGCCCTGTTCGACATACCAGTGCGGGGCGTGCAGCACGGTGTCGGCAAACGCTTTTTCACCGCTTAACACTGGCGAGAGCATAATGCGGTTGTAATTACCCGCGCTTCACGGCCAATCACCGTAATGCGATAACGCGCCGGTGCCAGTTGCAGCAGGGTTTCCACCATGCGCATTCCCGCCATGCCATTACCGATTACCAGCAGATGTTCGACCATTGCCCGCTCCTTACGCCGCGCTGGAGTGCTTTTCGTAAAGGAAATGCAGCACCTGCTGACGCAGATGGTGATAACGCGGATCATCGGCCAGCGCCACCCGCGAACGGGGGCGCGGCAGATCCACCGTCAGAATCTCACCGACGTGCGCCGCCGGGCCGTTGGTCATCATTAACACCCGATCCGACAGCAGCACTGCTTCATCAACGTCATGGGTGATCAGCACGATAGTGGTGTTCAGTTTCTGCTGAATACGCATCACCGCATCCTGTAAATGGGCACGCGTCAGTGCATCGAGCGCCCCGAACGGCTCATCCATCAGCAGCACTTTTGGCTTCATTGCCAGCGCGCGGGCGATACCGACGCGCTGCTTCATGCCGCCGGAGATCTCACCCGGGCGCTTATCCAGCGCATGGCCCATCTGCACCAGTTCGAGATTATGGACGATCCACTCGCGCATCTCTGTCTTGCTCATGCGGCCTTTAAACACCTGATTCACCGCCAGCGCCACGTTGTCGTAAGTGGTCAGCCACGGCAGCAATGAGTGGTTCTGAAACACCACCGCGCGCTCCGGGCCGGGGCCGTCGATTTCACGGTTATCACACAGCAGGCCACCTTCCGTCGGCTGGGTTAATCCGGCGATCAGATTCAGCAGTGTTGATTTGCCGCAGCCAGAGTGGCCAATCAGGCTGACGGTCTCGCCTTCGCTGATATTGAAGCTGACGTTATCCAGCGCGATAAACTCACCGCTGGCGGTGTTGAAGCGCTGACTGACGTTCTGTACCTGAATAATGTGGTTCATCATCTCTCTCCGGTTTATTCCCAGCTAAAACGACGTGCCAGCAGCATCAGCGCCTGCTCAAGCAGCAGACCAACGACGCCGATAATCACAATGGCAATCAGGATGTGCTCGACGTTGAGATTGTTCCATTCGTTCCAGATCCAGAAGCCAATCCCCAGACCGCCGGTCAGCATCTCGGCGGCGACAATCACCAACCGGGCGATACCAATCGACAGCCGAACGCCGGTCAGTACCGACGGTAATACCGCCGGAAACAGAATTTTGCGCATTACCGTCCACTCAGAAAGTTTCAGCACCCGCGCCACATTGAGATAGTCCTGCGGGATCCGCTGCACCCTTCGGCGGTATTGATGATCATTGGCCAGATCGAGCAGATAAAGATGGTCCAGCTGGAGGCCGGTTCGGCGCGCTGAAACAGCAGCAGGCCAATCGGCAGCCATGCCAGCGGGCTGACCGGGCGCAGCAGCGCAATAATCGGATTCAGCATGCGCGCCAGAAGGTAAAGCGGCCAATCATAAAACCGGCCGGAATACCGACCAGCGCCGCCAGCCCAAAGCCGATGGCTACGCGCTGTAATGAGGCCAGCACATTCCAGCCAATACCCTGATCGTTTGGACCGGCGTTATAAAACGGATCGGCAAACAGCGTTACCGCCGCCTGCCAGGTGTCGACCGGCGTCGGAAAACCGCTGCTGTTAAGCGCGGCTACCTGCCAGATGGCAATCAGCACCAGCAGGCCGCAGCACGGCGGAATCACCCGCTGCATCAGCGGGCGCAGGAAAGTGCAGCGCTGCTTCATTGCCGGTTTATGGGCCGGTTTAAGTGGAATAATGTCTGCTTTACTGTTCGGGGTATTGGCGGTGATCGCCACCACGCGGGCTTCACTGGTCATCTTCACTCTCCTCAACGTTTGATGGCGAAACTGGCGGCGTATTCGGCAGGTTTACTGCCATCCACACCTTGCCGTCAATCAGGGTACTGCTGCGCATTTCACTACCCGGCAATGCCACGTTGCCCACTGCGCTGGCCGCCTGTTTATAGATATCGATACGGTTAACTGCGCGGGCAACGGCGAGGTAATCCGGCTCCTGCTTCAGCAGCCCCCAGCGTTGTTGCTGGGTCAGGAACCACATACCGTCGGAGAGATAAGGAAAACTGACCGCGCCATCGTGGAAGAAGCGCATCGCATGTTGATCTTTCCACTGCTTACCCAGCCCATTGTCATAGTCGCCGAGCATGCGGCCTTCAATGGTTTCCACTTTGGTGTTGAGATACGCACGACTGGCGATTGCGACGGCGGTTTCGCGGCGGTTGGCATCGGAAGCATCAATCCAGCGCGCCGCCTCCAGCACCGCTGCGGTCAGGGCGCGGGCGCTGTTGGGATGTTCATCGACCCACGCGGCCCGGGTGCCCAGCACTTTCTCCGGATGATCCGGCCAGATCTGCTGCGAGGTGGCGGCAGTGAAGCCAATATTGTCGCTAATCGCCCGTTGGTTCCACGGCTCGCCCACGCAATAGCCGCTCATATTGCCTATTTTCATATTCATCACCATCTGCGGCGGCGGCACCACTACGGTGCGCACATCATCAAACGGGTTGATACCGGCATTAGCCAGCCAGTAGTAGAGCCACATCGCATGGGTGCTGGTGGGAAGGTATGGGCAAAGGTGTAGGTTCCGGCCGGTTTTCCGCCACCGCCTGCTTCAGGCTGGCGGCATCGGTGACCTTCATGGCTTTCAGCTGGTTCGACAAGGTAATGGCCTGACCGTTATTGTTCAGCGTCATCAGATTAGCCATCTGATGCTGCGGCCCGGCAATGCCAGTTGCAGACCGTATAACATGCCATACAGCAGGTGCGCCGCATCCAGTTCACCGGAAGTCAGTTTGTCGCGCACCGCCGCCCAGCTGGCTTCTTTGCTTGGGATGATGCTGATACCGTACTTTTTATCAAAGCCCTTTAGCGCCGCCATAATCACCGGGGCGCAATCGGTTAATGGAATAAAGCCGACGCGAATTTCTGTTTTTCCGGCGCGTCCGATCCGACAGCCCAGACACTGTTGATTAAACCCGGCACGAAATAGCTGCCGGTTAATATGGCGCTGCCGGTAAGGAATCGGCGTCGTGACAGCGGAAATCCGTCTTTGCTCATCATTAGCTTCACGGAAAAAGAAATAAAAAGGCGTCCTCCGACATGCAAATGCATGCGGCAGGACGCCTTTATCAAAGCACTCATTACACCGCCGTTGGTGAAACAAATGCGTTATTAGTCCAGAAAGTGTTGCAAGCACTGTGCCAGCTTTTTTATCGGTGGCTAAAGCTCAGTAAATTCGCTATTTAGCCGCTTTACCGCATCGGTTGGGATTATCTGGCGACAGAATATCGCGTATTACGCACTATACTGAGGCATAAAACGCACACCCTTTGTGCAGATACTCATTTCGGGGTATCGGCAAATGCCGCCGCTACCGACAGCATCGCCGCCGCTATCTCCGCCACCCTTTTGTTTTGGTTCATCGCCATTTTGCGCAGTGTCTGCCACGCCTGCTCTTCACTGCACTGGTGATGTTTCATCAGCAGCAGCTTTGCCTGATCAATCTGCTTACGATCGTTAAGCGTGGCACGCATCATCGCCAGTTCATCCGCCTGCGCCTGCAAGCGCTGCGCCTGCTGCTGAATCAGGGTCAGTACCGAACGCCCGAGCTGCGGCGAAACACCTTCAGAATCCAGCGTAGTACTGTGCTGCTCCAGCCAATCCGCGCCGCCGACATACAGGCTGTAGCCCTGCTGCTGATTCAGGATCTGCCATTGTTCACTGGAATCGCCCAGCGCCTCTGCCATTTCGGCGCGCTTGATGGTGCTGCGGCAGCACTGCATCAGGGTCGTTTCCAGCTGGTCTTCCACCCTTTCATGCCATCAAGCCGTTTAGTCAACAGCTGGAACCAGCGCAGCGCCCCGCTTTCTTCAGTTTTGCTGCTCATACAGGCCACCCGACGCAGGCGCTCTGTTTCGCTGTCGGCTTCGGCAATAGTGCGCCATAACTGTAAGCTCTGCGCATCGGCAAACTGGCTGAAGGTGGCGAAGCAGCGCTGCTGCTGCTCAATCAATGCCACCAGCGTTTTACTCTGGGCCGTGCTGAAAACACCAGCGGCAAAACCCGCTGAACCGGTCGCACGTTCCTGACCCGCCAGCTCTTTTCCCTGCATAAAACTGAACATGGCGATCAACGCGCGCGACACCTGCGGATCGCTGGCGGTATCGGCGGCTTCAAACACCAGGTTAAGCAGCTGGCGAATAATCTGGTTAAAGCGTTCCATCGCCACATCATGACTCACCGCCAGCCGTTTTACCTGCTGTCGCAGCGCGTCAAGGTCGCTCAGCCCCTGTAGCGCGGCGGCAATCCGAGCATACAGACGGCTGCTACCGGCCAGCGGGCCGGTTTCTGTACCAGCAGTAACGCAGTCATCGCGTCGCACTCGCGGCTGACATCGCGTGCGCGCTGTGGCAACTCGTCGCCAAACAACTTGCCCTGCGAACAGATCCAGATATTTGAGGCTCCACGTTCACGTTGCAGCACATGGATCAACTGGCTAATCTGGCCGATCAGCCGTCCGGTATGCAGCAAATTGCGCAGGCTGGCGATTTCACTCTGACGTGAAGCCAGTAAGTAATTCAGGGCGGATGGCGTGGCGTGATTCATTAAGGCGTTTCCGGCGTGCTGACAAGGTAAGGCAGATTAAGCAAAAGCCGTGCCGTCTCGCCCTGGCGCAGGCCGAAATAACATGATCACCTTTAGGCTGCAATGGTTTTAAATCTCAAAAGTGTCAGGTAGACTGACGCCAGCTTTATCTTTTTGTAAAACTGAACAATTTTTCGCGCCGTTGCTGCGGCATTCAGCGGTGAATTAACCGCCTGAAGCTGTTCATTGTTACGCCGTCATGTCTGCAATTGTCCAGACGCTCTGATGACATTCACGAGGATTACTGTGAAAATTCGTATCGCGTTAACGCTGTTAGCTGTGCTTGTTGTCGCGGGATGTCAGGCGCCACCGCCGCCCCTGACGGATGACTCGCTGGTGACCAGTGAGGTTGCGGGAGTAACACTCACTCACCGCTATGCGGTTCAGGCGCCGCAGAAGTTTAAGCCGGTTAATCAAACCTGGCGCGCACTGTATAAATCTTCGGTCATGACCACCCCCGATTACAGTGGGAAAATTGTCGGTTATCTGGACTCCGGTAAGCCATTTACCGTCTTAGGCACGGTGGAAAATCATTGGCTGGCGATTGCCGACGAGGGTCAGCAGCAGTTAGTCGGCTATGTGCCACTGAAAGCTGGCGTACCCAGCGAACGCTATGATGCCACGGTGCAAAGCGATCGCCCACGCCCGCGTAAAGCTGCCAGGCAGCAGGTGTGTGTTGATGTCGGAGGTGACAGTAAAGCCTGCCGCAGCAAGGACACCGCCACTGGATACTCGATTAGCCCGTTGACGTGTAAGGCGCTAAGCAGCGCCTTTTCTGCTTATTAAACCGATAAAGTGCTCTGATGGATCAGACACCAAGCGGGATTTACAATCACCCATGACGCCGGAACTTGCTGCCCGCGATACGCACTATGCGAGCGCCGAAAACCCACTCCATGCCGCCGCCGCGCCTTTGCTGAATGCGATTGTGCAGATTCGCCGGGCGGCGACTCATGACGATCCGGCCGGGCTGCGCTACCAGCTGGTCGATGAAATCCGGCAGTTTGAAGCCCGCTGTAAACAGCTGGAACTGCCGTTTGAGATGATTATTGGTGCCCGCTACTGCTTATGCAGCGTGCTGGACGAAGCTGCCGCACAGACGCCGTGGGGCACGCGTGGCGTCTGGTCAGGTAACGGGCTGCTGGTCACCTTCCATAATGAAAGCTGGGGTGGCGAAATTCTTTCAGCTGCTGTCACGCATCTCGCAGTCACCGCAACAGCATCTGTGGCTGCTGGAAGTGATTCATTACTGCTTACTGCTCGGTTATGAAGGTCGTTATCGCGGGGCCGCCAATGGACGCGAGCAGTGTGAAGCAATTCGCAGCCGCCTTGCACAATTGATCGCGTCCACCCGCAATAACTCGCCATCGCCGCCGACTTCGCAGGTGGTAGTCAGGCCGCAGCAGAGCACGCTGTGGCGAGCGCCAGTGCCGCTCTGGGCCTGCATTGCGGTGACGGCATTTATCGCCTGCATGATCTACAGCGGGCTGAACTGGCGTCTGGGTAATGCCGCCGAACCGCTGTTACGCGATATCTATCAAATCCCGCTGCCGCAGGTGAAAAACAGCCGAAACTTCAGTTCGCCCCAGCGTCTGCTCGATTTGCGTAAATCACTCAGTGACGTGATTGCTGCCGGTCAGTTGGAAGTCAGCGACGGCCTTTGGCAGCAAAGTGATGCTGTCGAGCGATAAACTGTTCGACCACGCGGCTACCGCACTCAATCCGGTTGGCCGGGCGTTGATCGCGCGCGTCGCGGCGGCGATGAGCGATATCAAAGGCAGTGTAGTGGTCACGGTGTACACCGATAATCAACCGCTGAACAGTAGCCGCTTTGCATCCAACTACGAATATTCGCAGGCGCAGGCGCGCACAATTAGCGCCCTGCTACGCCAGCAGCTGGCGATGGGACACAGCATCAGAGCCGAAGGCCGTGGTGACAGCGCAGCTCTGCACTAATGACAGCCCGGAGAATCGCGCGCGTAACCGGCGCGTTGAAATCACCCTGTTTGCCACTCCCGAGTCGGCCAGCACGGTTAACAAAGGAACGCCGTGATGCGCAACCTCACCTCACTGCTTACCAGCCGCCTGCTATGGGGCTTTATCGGTATTACCGCACTTTCCAGCGTAATCTGGATGCTGGGACCGCTGATCGCTATTAATGACTTACGTCCGCTGGAAGCAAAATCAATCGTCAGGTGTTGACCGGCTTCTGCTACTTCCTCTGGATCTTATTGCAGCTGATCCCCGTTTGTATAGCGCACGGTTTAACAGCAAGCTGCTGCACAATTTGCAGGACAGCAGTGTCGATCAGGGTGAGCTGATGGCGACGGAAGAGCTGTTAAGCGCGCGTTTTAATCAGGCTGCCACCCTGCTGAAAAGGCGCATTTCTATCAAAACCCGCGTGGGCTGGTTGCAGCGCTACAGTGCTCGTTATCTCTATCAGCTGCCGTGGTATATGATCGTCGGCGCGCCGGGTGCCGGTAAAACCACCGCGCTGATCAACTCTGGCTGGATTTCCCACTGACGGATACGCTGGGAAAACAGGCGATACGCGGCATTAGCGGCACTCGCCATTGTGACTGGTGGTTTACCGATCGCGCCGTGCTGCTGGATACCGCCGGACGCTATACGATGCAGGAGAGCATGCGCGCCCGCGACGCCAGCGAATGGCAGACCTTTATCAATCTGCTCAAGCACTACCGCGCACGCCAGCCGATTAACGGAGTAATTATTACCATCAGCGTCGCCGATTTGCTGAGTGACTCTGCCGATGCGCGCCATCGCCGGGCCAGCGCGTTGCGCAGTCAGATGGATGAACTTCATCAGCAGACCGGCATCCACTTCCCGGTTTATCTGATGGTCACCAAGACCGACCTGCTGAAAGGTTTTATGAGTTATTTTGCCAGCCTCGATAAAGCACAGCGCGATCGGACTGGGGCTTTACCTTTCCATGGCAGCCGAATCGCGACAGTGAACGTGAACTGAACACGCTGTTCGAGCAGCAATTCCTGGAGCTTTCCGCCCGGCTGAACGCCGGACTGTCCGCTAAAATGGCCGCAGAAAATGACTTAACTCAGCGCGCCGACTGCTTCCTGTTTCCGCAGGAATTTGCCTCACTTCGCCCCTGCTGGCGGAATATCTTGATGTTATCTTTTCAACGGATGCGGGCGACGTTGCGTGGTCGGCACGCGGGCTGTTCTTTACCAGTGGTACTCAGGAAGGATTGCCGTTTGATCGGGTGATGGGTGAACTGACGCGCAAGCTGCAATTACCCCAGCCGCACAGCCATTCAATCGCCAGCTGGGACAGCGTTAATCGTGCAGCGCCGATCCCGGCCAATAAGGGCCAGAGCTTCTTTATTCGTGACTTGCTGTGTGAGGTTATTTTTAAAGAGAGCGGACTGGCGGGCAGCGACCGTTCATGGGAATTACCGTAACCGTCTGCTGCACTGGATTGGCTACGGCGCGCTGGCCGCGATGCTGATGTTCACCACCGGTTACTGGCTGGTGAGCTATTATCAGAATCAGCACTATTTGCAGCAGATTGCGGCGCGCGTCCCGGCCATCAGTCAGCAGGCAGAGAGTTTTAGCCATGTCGACGACGATGCGGCAGATATGCTCGCACTGCTGCCGTTCCTGAATGGCACGGTGAATCGCGCGCGTAACCGGCGCGTTGAAATCACCCTGTTTGCCACTCCCGAGTCGGCCAGCACGGTTAACAAAGGAACGCCGTGATGCGCAACCTCACCTCACTGCTTACCAGCCGCCTGCTATGGGGCTTTATCGGTATTACCGCACTTTCCAGCGTAATCTGATGCTGGGACCGCTGATCGCTATTAATGACTTACGTCCGCTGGAAGCAAAATCAATCGTCAGGTGTTGACCGGCTTCTGCTACTTCCTCTGGATCTTATTGCAGCTGATCCCCGTTTGTATAGCGCCCGGTTTAACAGCAAGCTGCTGCACAATTTGCAGGACAGCAGTGTCGATCAGGGTGAGCTGATGGCGACGGAAGAGCTGTTAAGCGCGCGTTTTAATCAGGCTGCCACCCTGCTGAAAAGGCGCATTTCTATCAAAACCCGCGTGGGCTGGTTGCAGCGCTACAGTGCTCGTTATCTCTATCAGCTGCCGTGGTATATGATCGTCGGCGCGCCGGGTGCCGGTAAAACCACCGCGCTGATCAACTCTGGCTGGATTTCCCACTGACGGATACGCTGGGAAAACAGGCGATACGCGGCATTGGCGGCACTCGCCATTGTGACTGGTGGTTTACCGATCGCGCCGTGCTGCTGGATACCGCCGGACGCTATACGATGCAGGAGAGCATGCGCGCCCGCGACGCCAGCGAATGGCAGACCTTTATCAATCTGCTCAAGCACTACCGCGCACGCCAGCCGATTAACGGAGTAATTATTACCATCAGCGTCGCCGATTTGCTGAGTGACTCTGCCGATGCGCGCCATCGCCGCCGACCTCGCAGGTGGTAGTCAGGCCGCAGCAGAGCACGCTGTGGCGAGCGCCGGTGCCGCTCTGGGCCTGCATTGCGGTGACGGCATTTATCGCCTGCATGATTTTTTTTACATGGGGAAATGCCTACGCATACCCACCCTGCAGGGGCAAGGGGTGGGTTATGTCGGACTCGCACCGACTAAAACCCATGGTGTTCCTCCATCGTCGCGTGGCGGGGTCACGGGAACGCTTTCGCGCATCCACGACCCGCCTGCGCCGCAACCATCAGGCGGCCCTTCTCCGGGGAGGACATCTCCTCACCCCCTCCTGGCAGGGCGCGCCGGAACACGGACGCGCCATCCCGGCTTGCCTCCCTCTGTAGGTGGGAAGCGGACTCCCGAGTCCGCCCCAGGAGCCATGGGGCCGAGCCCCAGCCCCTGCGGCGGATCTGGTGTTGAGCTCCGCCGCCGACCAATGTTCGGCCGCGGAGGGACGAGGGAGAGCGGCAGGATCAACCACTGCTCGCCGAACGCGGCCCACGTACGCATCAGCGGTGCGACCCTTGAGTCGCGGATGGAGAGCGGCAGCGCAATGCGAGCACTCCTCCTCCGCGACTCCGCCTCGGCTGCTGAGGGGCTGGGAAGGCGGCCTCGCTCCGCCCTTCCACCCCTGGCAGTCACCGACTTGCGCTTCCGGGGTGACTCATGTGCGGGGCATCGGAGCGGCCACCTCAGGCCGGCCATAGAGCGCCTTGGGCGGCCATTTGGGTTCTCTTGGCACCGTGGGTGACAAGCCGGTTGCCATCCCCCGCTTTGCGACAAAGGCGAGAACCCTTCGGAGACCTAAACCCACAACTAACCTAACCTAACCACCTCTATCTTTGTGCATTAGGTCTTAAGCGTTTCAAATTGGTTTGTTGTAGCATTTTGTTTGGTGTAATCGTTGAACCGATCATCCTGCCGCCGCATTTAGGCCATTTCTGAGTCTAGTTCTAATCGGGGGAAATGCCTA